>CM065590.1:86178131-86643585 GCA_033119425.1 Bufotes viridis
ATCCAAAGGTGTCCAAGCCCTAAACTTTACACTACTGAAGACAGAGAGTGCTGCAGTTATCAATTTTTTCTACGGATCACCAGGGGCCTGTCAGGCTTGGACCCAACACAGCTGGCACCGCCACCACTGGGACTTATTCTGAATATATTCAGTGAGTAGTGCTGTTTTCTTTTCTTCTTTACAAACTGCACCATTTCAAGTAGCAATACATAAGAAGGTGGCAGTTTGTGCATCTTGACAGCATTGTGAATGCCACGTGGTACTGTAAATGTCACTGAATAGAAAGCTACTGTTTGCCATTTAGAAATATGTGATTATACCAATTATTCTTTATATTAAAATTGTGCTATAAATCTGCCTATGAGGTCTCATTCACATTTCCGTGTCCGTTTGATGTCCGTGAAAAAATCTGCCTGTGCTTCATCCTTCCATATGTAATCCGTATTCCATGGACACTGCTGTGCTGAAAATTAATTTCCAGAGACTTCAATGGGCTTGTTTGGTCCGAATCACAGACCAAAGTAGTGCATGTCTCTGTGATTTTTTTTTTTTCACTGTCTCATAGTCAGGAAATGTGAAAGAGGCCTAAAAGTGGTAATGATACAGCGGGCAGGTCCTGCGCCAGGGGTCTCTTCTAAGGTGTTATGTAAAGTTTTTGTTGTGATGCCAGTTGCACTTCAGCAACGAGAGACGGAGTCCCCCTATATAGAAGGTGATGGTGGAACGGTGATGGTGGAACCCAGGTATAGGAATGCCAGAGTGGTATGAGGGTGGCCTAAAGTGTCCCTCTAGGTGCGGCTTTGCACTTGTCACGGTGCTCCTACCTGGATATCCTGAACCCCAAGTGTGGTCGTCCGCAGCAGTGGAAATAGGGTGAATAGTTGAGGGATTTGGAGAATAAACTTTTATTGTAGTTGAAAACAGTTTTACTTGAATAAACTTGCATCAGGGAACAATCTTCCAACTTTATCTTGGTTGTCAACAGGCTTTGGCATACATTTCTGGCAGGCAAACATATCTGGCTCTGCTACATCTGTCACTTTCTCTAGCTCTGCTAGGATTAATAGAAACTTTTCCTTTCTGCTGTAGGCTGCAACTTAGCTTTTTGTAGTCTGACTCTGTCCTTCTCTTGATCTGTATCTTTGTCTTTATCCAGGGAATTTTTCCTCCTGGCTTGTGAAGCTTTCAGCTTGGGCCTCTACGCCCAGCAGAGCAGACGGTGCTCTGCTGGCTGGCACACAGGATTCCCCTTACAGGGGCCTCTCTGAACTAACTATAACAGCTCCCTCTCTAGAGAGGGCTAGAATGGATAGAAGGTTCCATTCTAGGGAAACTAGCTCTGCCATAGGTGCCGCCATCTGCTGGTAAACCAGGCACATTACAATTAATCAGTTGCAAAATCATAAATACAGATACACATTGTGCAGGACCTAGGAATAAATACACATGACACAGGATCAACCATAGGAGATAGAGAAGGGGTGCAAAAAGGTGGCAATGCCCCCTAACAGGGCATTACAATGAAGGAATTTGACATATTAAGGTATTGGAAGAAAAATACACAGGTGGTCCCAGGTAGAGGTCCATTCCAGGAAAGGATTGTATATTTATGTCCATGGCCTGGATAAAGTGTTAAGAGTCACATAATTTTGGCACATCTTAGCAGGTCAATGCTATACAATCTGAAATCTACGAAAGCTCAGGTTTCAGGCATTGCTTGCGCCAGAAGACTTGTGCATTATGGAAGCTGTAAGGCCCCTTTTACACTGGCCTGGGCGGGGCTAAGCTCCGTTCACTCGAATGAAGCTTAGCCCCACCCAGGCCAGTGATACTAGTCGTGATGTCACTGGGCCTGCGGTAAACAGCGAGAAGGCCGCGGCAGTACTGGCAGTGCCTCTGCCTTTTCAAACAGCAGATCGGCCAGGGTCCCGGGTGTCGGACCCCTGCCGATCAGATGCTGATGATCTATCCAGAGGATAGATCATCAGTTTAAAATAACTTCAGAACCACTTTAGGCTTCATTCACACGTCCGCAATTCTGTTCCACATTTTGCGGAACGGAATTGCGGACCCATTTATTTCTATGGGGACACATTCGCGTTCCCGAAAAAAATAGAACATGTCCTATTCTTGTCCGCAATTGCGGACAAGAAAAGGCATTTTCAATGAGAGTGCCGGCGATGTGCGGTCTGCAAAATGTGGAACGCACATTGCTGGTGTCCGTGTTTTGCGGATCCGTGGATCCTCAAAACACACACAGATGTGTAATTGGAGCCTTAAGATATTACTTCATGTTTTAGCCAAAATACACAAGCCCAAGACCTACATCAAAGATCTTCTTTGTCTTGCCACCAGGGTTGCCAACCAGATTTTTTTTTTGTTTTTTGTGGATGACTTATCCCAAAATTATGAACAGGCAAAAATTGGAAAACCATAATTGACTTATTACCGGCATTTACTGTGAGCTGTGAAATGATTATACTTACCACCAAAATAATCTAGTTAAGTACCACCAGTTTAATAAAAAAAATCACAGGCACTTCTATTTTTTTCATGGACACAGGAAAAGAGAAGCCCATTTTTATGGACTGTCCTGAAATTACTGGACGGTTGGTAACTCTGCTTGCAGCACCAACATCAAAATCATAAGCAATCCAAAAAAGGTACTCACAAGACAATGATGGACCCTTGAAAAGGGTTGTAAGATTCCATATTTTGGCCAAAATATCAACTATTACCTCATGTTATTCTTCACAGAATATCCAGTGGGAATTTAATAATTAGTTGTTTCAGTCTCGCAGAATCATCTGTTTTACAATAAATATTCAGCAGAGGGCGCCACTGGCTTATGTACCAGAATCCTGCACTATTTATAGGGATTGCATACTTTGTTCCTTGGTTTGATAGACTTATGCAGGTTGTTATAAACAGAATGTTAATGTGTGGATTTCTTTCCTTCTTTTTAATAAGAAATCTTTACTGTATTATTTATAGTGTAAGGATTGTTTCCGTGTTCTGGTTCTCGTCAAAAACCACACAGCATAAACTATGCATGTATGTTCTGCATATATGTGCAGTATAAATATGCAAGTATCTACATCCTTGGCTGTGCTAGTAATTCTATATTTGTAATTGTTTGCATGTATTTAAAGGCTATGTACACCTTCGGAGGCAATTTTTTTTATGATTGCACATTACTCATTTTTGGCTAAAAATATTTTTTTTTTATTAGCCTTTATTAAAATTATTGAGCCATTCTGTCAAAAAGGGTTAACTGTTTTTCTAACTGTGTGACTGGTACTTTCACTTTCACTTTGTGCTGGTCATCTAATAAACCTTTTCTCTAAACTACTAAGGCCTCTTTCACACTTGCGTTCTGAGGATCCGGCAGGCACTTCCGTCCTGCTGGATCCGTCAGAACGCCAGTCGCCTGAAAGCATTAGAAGACTGATCAGGATCCTGATCAGTCTTCGAAATGCTTTGAGGTTACTATGGCAGCCAGGACGCTATTAAAGTCCTGGTTGCCATAGTAGTAGTGGGGAGCGGTATACTTACAGTCCGTGCGGCTCCCGGGGCACTCCAGAATGACATCAGAGCGCCCCGTGCGCATGGATAACGTGATCCATGCGATCACATGATCCATGTGCGTGGGGCGCCCTGACGTCACTCTGGAGCGCCCTGGGAGCCGCACGGACGGTAAGTATACTGCTCCCCCGCTCCCCACTACACTTTACCATGGCAACCAGGACTTTAGCATCCTGGCTGCCATGGTAATCATTGAGAAAAAGCTAAATGTCGGATCCGGCGATGCGCCGAAACGACGTTTAGCTTAAGGCCGGATCCGGATTAAGGCCTTTCAATGGGCATTAATTCCAGATACGGCATTGCGGCAAGTGTTCAGGATTTTTTGCCGGAGCAAAAAGCGCAGCATGCTGCGGTATTTTCTCCGGCCAAAAAACGTTCCGGTCCTGAACTGAAGACATCCTGATGCATCCTGAACGGATTTCTCTCCATTCAGAATGCATTGGGATAAAACTGATCAGGATTTTTCCGGCATAGAGCCCCGACGACGGATCTCTATGCCGGAAAACAAAAACGCTAGTGTGAAAGAGCCCTAAGAGGCAGGGGCGTAGCTAGAAATGACTGGGCCCCACAGCAAATTTTTGTATTGGGCCCCCCTACCCGCGCGTTTCGCTCCCCCTCTATAATGTGCCAGCCATATAGCCCCCCTATAATGTGCCAGTAGTCAGCCATATAGCCCCCCTATAATGTGCCAGTAGCCAGCCATATAACCCCCCTATAATGTGCCAGTAGTCAGCCATATAACCCCCCCTATAATGTGCCAGTAGTCAGCCATATAAACCCACCCTATAATGTGCCAGTAGCCAGCCATATAGCACCAGATGCCCCCATAGTGCTCCTCTCCTCCCCATAGTGCCCCCTATAATGTGCCAATATCAAGTGCCTCTGTCTTCCCCCATCCCAATATCATAGTGCCATCCTCTCCCCCTGCCCCCTAATGTGTGTGCCAATATGAAGTGCCTATCTCCCCCCCATTTGCCAATATCATAGTGCCAATAGCCCCCTCCTCCCTGTGGCAGTAAAGTAAAAGTCCAGTATTTAAAAAAAAAAAAAAAAACACATATACTTACCTCCATGTTAGGCAAGCCTCATTTATCCTGTCTTTCAGAAAAGTTTGTGAGGGGAATTGAACTTGTGACCATTAGGATGAAAGGCAAGACACTTATCCACAAGGCTGTATCAGCTGCATAGCCAGGTAGCTAAAAAAAAAAAATAAGACCTCTAGATAAGGAGAACTTTGATAGTGTATCTATACACATTACAGCTGCCCCAACACACCAAGCTCTGCTACATCCATATACAATGTGCTGGTGCAGCTGTAATGTGTATGGATACACTATCAAAGTTCTCCACATCTAGAGGTCATATTTTTTTTTTTAAGCTATCTGGTTATTTAGCTGATATAGCCTTGTGGATAAGTGTCTTGCCTTTGAACCGAATGGTCGCAGGTTCGATCCCCAGGGCAAGCTTTTCTGAAAGAAAAAAAAAATAAGTTTTAAATACACAAGGGCGAGAGGACACTGCGATTCACTGTGTAATTAGCGATCGGGAGAGGAGTGAGGACACGTGCTGATTACCCAGGGGAGGAGAGGAGTGAGGACAACACGTGCTTGTTGGGCCCCCTGTAAGCCCGGGCCCCGAAGCAGCTGCTTCCCCTGCTTCCCCGGTAGTTACACCCCTGCTAAGAGGTCATAAACACTTATTTAAAGGGTTTCTGTCACCAACTTTTGACATTATAAGCTGTCTGACATTAGCTATGTGCTAATGTCAGACCAGCTTGATAATGTCTTTTTTATAAAAATCCGCTGTATATATAGTCTGAAAAACTTACTTTTATATTATGTAAATTAGCCTCTAGGAGCAGGGGGGGCGTTGCCCTGCTCCTAGCGGCTCCGTCCGGCAACCTGCTGGCACGCCCCTTCACACTTTGATTGACAGTGCAGGGCAGCGATCCTCCTGCACTGTCTCGTTCTGAAATCGCGCGCCCGCGCCGCCGCTCTGTATTCGGCGCAGGCGCGGTGAGCAGAGGACGCTGGTGCCTGCTGTCCTCTGCTCACCGCGCCTGCGCCCGAATACAAGCGGCGGCAGCGCGATTCAGAGCAGGCAGTGCAGGAGGATCGCTGCTCACTGTCAGTCAAAGTGTGAAGGCGTGCCAGCAGGTCGGACGAGCCGCTAGGAGCAGGGCAGCGCTGCTCCTAGAGGCTAGTTATAATATAAAGTAAGTTTTCGAGACTATATACAGCGGATTTTTATAAAAAAGACATTATCAAGCTGGTCTGACATTAGCACATAGCTAATGTCAGACAGCTTATAATGTCAAAAGTTGGTGACAGAAACCCTTTAAGCCACATTCTTATCAGTAAGATAAGAACTGAGTGATAATAGGCATTAATAAGGGCAGAGAGCAGAGATAAGGAGTCCGTCTTCTCCTGGTCTGACAGAAAAGACAGAAAATCCAAATGGTGCTTCTAGAGCATGTCAGCTTTGTATAGAAAAAAGGAAGCCATATTTTTAATAAAAACTAATTTAAAAAAAACTATTTTGAGCTCAAAATGAGTACAATGCAAAAAATAAAATTGCCCGCAAAGGTGGACATAGCCTTTAAGTACCATATTGAGCATAGACACCGTTCACTTTTGCCTTGTGGTTTCTATTTATTATGTACCATCAGCTCCCCCAACCCCAATGATGTACGGTGTTTTATCTCAAAGGGGTTTTCTGAGATTTTGATACCGATGACCTATCCTCAGGTTAAGTCATCAGTATCTGATTGTGGGGATTCGACACATGGTAGCCCCGCTAATCAGCTGTTTGATTAACTTCAATGGGGCTGAGCTGCCATACCAAGAACAGCCTCATGCCCACGGCCGTTGCAATACGCGGGCCCCGGTTGTGTGCTCCCCCTATCATGGTTGCGGACTCATTCTATTGAATGGGTCCGTAATCCGGAGCTGCGGTGCGGAACAGAAGCATGGAAACCCACGGAAGCACTATGGCGTGCTTCTGTGGTGTTTCTGTCTGTGCCTCTGCACAGCAAACTTGTTCTATTTTTTACGGTGCGGACGGATCACGGAACCATTCAAGTTGAATGGGTCTGGATCTGTTGCGGCTGCCGCACGCATGGGGCCCGTGCCTGGGGGACCGCAATTTTTTTTTTACATCTACTACTATTGTTACATCTACTACCATAATATATTTTAAAATAGAAGAGAGTTTAAAACAAGTTTCTTGAACAACACAGTTAAAAATGCTACTATCACACCACTGCCATGCTTTCAGATATCCCAGCTGTACTTATGTACCAGCCGCTTATTTTTTTTCCAGCATCTTATCTCCAGTTTTCATCTCCTGGAATTTTTCTGACAGATGCAAAATGCTGTTTTCATAGAACTGCTGATTGTCTTCATGCTTTAAGTCTACTTCCCATCTGGTGCAAAGAAGATGGAAATAAGGAATTCATATTTAACTCTTTATAATAGTTCTAATACAATAGTTAGGGTATCAGGTTATGTTGGCCGCTGAGAATGCTTCTAAATTGCCCATTGAATAGTTTTGTTGTTCCTAGTCAAGTTTATTTATATTAAAAAGTTCACCATAAAATGTAAGTCCTTGAATTCAGCGACCTATATAGAGTCCGGTGGCCCCATAGCAGAGTCTAGAGCACTGATGGCGAACCTTTTAGAGACCGAGTGCCCAAACTGCAACCCTACAACCCACTTATTTATCACGAAGTGCCAACAGGACAATTTACCCTGAATACCAATATAGTATACCTTCCATGTACTTTATCATTTAGCTCTAATAGCCTGCCTACATACAGTGCGCTGCCTGTGCTGTTCATAGTGCCCCCTGCGCTGGTGAATGGCAAGAAAAGGAATATTGTTACCATAGACTTTTTCCAGGCCGCAGGTGCCCACAGAGAGAGCTCTAGGTGTGCCACCACTGGTCTAGAGTAAACTATGTGACAGGTCAGTCCATGGCCTAGTGTAGATGATGCCGCAGTGGTCAGTCCACAGTCTAGCGTAGATGATGCCCCAGTGGTCAGTCCACAGTCTAGTGTAGATGATGCTTCAGGTCAGTCCAGAGTCTAGTGAAGACGATGCTTCAGGTCAGTTCAAAGTGTAGTGTACACAATGCTTCAGGTCAGTCTAGAGTAGATGATGCTTCCATTCAGTCCCCAGTGTAGTGTAGATGATGCCGCTGGTTAGTCTGCAGTTCAGTGTAAACAATGTCTCTGGTGTAATACACAAGACGTTCTTTACCTGTTAAACAAATAGTAAATAAGAGACACAGTAAAGTGAATTTTTTGAGGCCCGGTAATAGACATAAATATAGATAAGCTGGAGATTAGTGTATTACATATGTACATTTGAAGAAAAGGGGGGTCAGTTAGCACATCCCTAATGCACAGGTGCACGCTGCTATGGCTTGAAACATACAGGAGGGAAAAAAAAGATACAGGAAAAAAAAAAGGGGGTTATGCAGCAGCACTCTGCAAACACAAATAATGTACAACAATGCCATAGAAAATCTTCTGGTGCTAATGCTACACTAGTTTTGCAAATGAGATGCTTGGCAAATTAATTTGTACAAAATTATTTGAGCCCGTCTGCCAAACGTCACGGTGATCTCGATTAGACGGGTTCCTACCTGTTATGCAACATGACGGCCACATAAAATCCAGGGAGTGCAGGTTCCACATATATGCTGGGTCCACTCTGCTTTTTACCATTTTTGGTGCCATAACAGCCTTCATTAAATTCCAGGGATGCAGGTACCAGCATGCATGTTGAGCCCACTCTATACTCTTCTGGTGCCAAAATAGCTACTAATAGATACAAATGAGAGCAGGGTACAGCTTTATACTTACACTAATTAAAATAAGCCTATAGGGCAGACAGGCTAGTCAGGGGTGCAAGACGCTTCGTTTACTGGTAAAAGGTGAATTGCGTTATGGATTCCGTTACAATGGACCATAATGCAATTCTATGATGGAATGCATTAATTGGCATTCCGTTATTCATTCCGTCATAATAGAAGTCGATGGGCTGAAAAACGAATCCGTTCTGTTTTCGTTATGCAGGGGAGTCCTCTCCTGCATAACGGAATCGGGACGGATCCGTTTTGAAGCCCATAGGCTTCTATTATGATGGAATGAAAACCGGAATGCCTCTAAATGCATTCCGTCATAGTATTGCATTATGGTCCGTGGTAACGGAATCCATAACGCAATTCACCTTTTACCATTAAACGAAGCAAAAATGAATTTCAAAATAAGAAATTCACTCTACTGAATCTACTTGTAACTTAGCTGTCTGTAGTCTGTCTCTTACTGTAATCCTAGGAACTTCTTCCTGGCTTCAAGCTTACATAGCTTGGCTTTTATAGGCAATGCAAGCCCAGGAGGGGACATACAACCATATCGAACTGACAGGCAGGGCCTGTCCATGAGGGACGAGGCCTGCTGCTACCCCTTACAGGGGGTAAGCTACTCTGACCTTCAGTAGTTAAGCTCCTCCCATTCTATCTAACATAGCTCTGCCAGAAGTGCTGCCATCTGCTGGTAAACCAGGCACATTACACTTAAACAGTAATTTGCAAGGAAATAGATAGACACACTATGTAGGACATGGTAATAAATATAAACGATGACACAGGATTCACCATTACAGATAGTGGCGGTCCAAAAGAGGTGGTAATGCCACTCTGGGGTATAACACATGCAGTTCTTGTCCCAGTGCTATCCACCATGTTTTATGGGTTTTGTTTTTACAGTGTTCCCTATGCGGTAAAACTTACATGTTAACTTAATTTTGCTGTTCAATACAATTACGGCAATACCGCATTTTTATATTTTTGTGTATACTCCATATGCTTTACTGTACGTGTCATGAAGGACCTAATAAATTAGATTTGACATTTTACTACCAGCCCAACCATAGATTACCTGACAGTGGACAGGTGGACACCAAGATTATAGACAGTCTGTCCTGTTGTTCTGTATTTGTAGCTGTTTTCTCTTCACATTGTGGTTTGCTTGATACATGGGGTACAGTGCTGTGAAAAAGTATACTCTGACATTCTAGTTCTATATATTTGATGGACTTAAAGCAACCCTCTGCTTCAAGAAAAAAATGTCATAAACTAGGCAGAACATAAACATGTTACCTCTTTTTCATCTTAGCTGCAGATCTGCCAATTCCTGGGCTCCACTTCTGTAAATCCAAGATGGCCGCGCTGCTTCTCAGACTGTCTTATGCATACCGGGCATGCTGGGTTTCCACACTCAGGTTTTATTCAGGTTTTTTGTTTACTTTTTTTAAACCAAAATCAGGTGTGGATCATAAAGGGGGAGAACATCCCGTATATAGAGCAGGTGTTACTACTCCTCTTTTAGTCAATGCACTTCTGGTTTTGTGTCATGTCTTGTCAGGGTCAGAATGTATTGTGACCTCTCCTCCTGTGCTTCGGATGCCGCCAGCACTGTGTTCGTGCTTCAGCTCTGTCCGGGCACCTGCTCTGCACTCTGAGCAAAGTCGTACAGCGTCAGATCATAGTATGTGCCTATGTGTACTACATCCTAAAGCTATACACTGTCAGGACCCATGCAGCGTGGGTGCCTGGAGAAGAGGACAAGGGAGCAGTGGGTAATACCACTATATCCACTGCTCCCTGGACCTACAGTACTAATACACAATGGAAGTGCTGATTAGTTAAGTTAGAAAGTTTTTCATGGCCCTGACGCTCATTTTCTGTCCCCTTGGTGGTCCCCCTCCTCCTCAGTGGACCCGGAGCTGGCCACACCCCCTGCCCCCCATGGTCCAATCACCTGCTTCCATCATGGAAGCAGGTGATTGTACCATGTGACCCAATGACGTCACTGAAGGTCCTTCATCCCCCGCCCAGCTGAATACAGAACAGGAGACCGGCGGCTACGCGATCAAATGGAGGGGATGAGTTCGTTCTTTTATTATTTTGAACCCTCTATTGCCCTTTTTACTTTGCATTCTCTATTGAGAATGCTATTATTTTCCTTTATAACTATGTTATAAGGGAAAATAATAAAATATACAGAATACTCAACCCGAAACCGGACTTTAGTAATGAAGTCCGGCTTCGAATCTGGGTTCCAAACATGCCGATTTTTCGCACACGCGTGCAAAACGCATTAAAACGCTTTGCAATCGCGTGGAAAAATCGTGCATTTTCCCGCAACGCATCCGCCTCTTATCCGGGCGTCAAACATGACGCCCATGTGAAAGGGGCCTAAGGGTTCTCATATGTTACCCAGAGTCAAGAGCAGCTGCAAAAAAGTCTCATACTTTGCTGCTCTGCTCACCTGTCCTGTTCTCCTGGCTCCCAAAAGTGCAGACCCGCCTCTCACTCTTTCTAGTGGATCTGGCTGCCGGGGTAGCTCTGTCCCTCCACCCAGGCTGTGCCTGCTTGCCCATGTACACGTGTGCCCGAACACTGATCTTCCGCTGCCTAAACTAACCTATGCCAGACCTCCATATTGACCCTTTGCTGCCTGCCCTGCCCTCAGCCTGTGTCTGACTATGCTTTTGCCTGATCTTTCAGTTCTCTATATTGGTGTCTCTGACCCTCATGGGTCAGCTCTTAATCACACAGAGACCACTCCAGAAGATAGCGGCCTGGGGGTTCTACTGGCAGCGAACTCCAGATCCTTGTAAAGGGGCATAAGGGTGAAAACCAAGGGACTACCAGGATAACTCCCTTAGAAATAGCCCAAAGCAAAAAGTTTCCACACCCACTGCCGTAACACACTGAACAGCCTATCGATTTCAACAAGAACTGTGTAATGTGTCAATCCTCCTGTGCTGGTGCTGCAGGGAAGTGGTGCTGCAGGTTTTTCCCTACAGATTACAGCTGATTGCAGGGATCCCAGCAGTGGATATTACAGTAGTGGTCCTTCCACATCCACTGATGTTACAGGCAATAATTTATGATTGTCAGAGGAGGTGAAAATTTAATTTACAGGCAACAATCATCATTTCTTTATAGGTACTGGCGATCTCTACACAGGGAAATGTGCTGCACAGGAATGATGATTTTTGGTGCCAGCCAAAAGACACGATCACCATATGAACAAGAATGTACGTACATATGCCAATTATTGGAAATAAGCATTTTTTCGCATGATATTTGGCTGATTATCGGTCCTAATAAAAGGAACTTAAGGTTTTAGAGCAGTGGAACCTCTTTTGTTGAAATGCAGTAAAAAACATTAGGAAATAGATTTTGTAAAGCAGTGCTGCATTATGGCTTGAGATTTTTTTTTATTTCTACAAAACAGTAGCAGGCGTTTCCATGGAAGTTTAGTAATGGAAAAGACGAGCAAGCTTTCAGGAAAAGGAGTCAGACATTATTTTTTTCTCTCAATGAGTTTGCAAGGATTCATGGCTTAAATGTTTCCAGTATCCCTCATTGCCTATTATTTTCCAAGTGTGTGTGTTTGGATGGGGCGTCATTGGAGCACTCAGAGGCAAACAAAGGATCGCATTGATTCAGACTGGCGTAGTGCTGGCAGTGTTAACAAAGTCTTGGTGGAAAGGGGGCTAGGGCCATTTTTTCCCACCTAGATCAAATGGACTGGAAAGAGGCCAGATTCAGAGAGGAAAATATGAACTCTGAAACCCGACAGCCCACGAGGCATTCCGGTATTTTTTAATATGATTATGAGCCATCAAAATTGAAAACTAAGACTATTGAAGTTACTGCTTAGGGCTTCGTAATAAAGCAGGGTGAGCACAACTGAAATGTGATTGTCAATGTAAAAGAAGCAGCACTTCACCAGTGAAAAGAGAGTGCCAGCAGCCAGGGCCAAGTCTATGGTCCAAGTCTATATAAAAAGCAACAAGTTGCAGCACTCCAGTAGAAATCCAATCAAAAATAGTGTTTTTTTCAGTCCCATAACACAGGTCTTGTGTTAAGACTGAAATGTTGCTATATTAAAAACACTATTTTTTATTGAATTTCTACTGAAGTGCTGCAATTTTTCACTATTGTTTTTATAATTTAATTCTCATACACTTTTACAATATATGCCCGTTTCACAATATCTTTCTAATAAGCCATTAAACATCAATAATGATACACATTCACAGACTTATCGCCCTGATAATCTAACTGTACACTACAGCAAGCATGTCCTTGCGAGATTTCTTCTGGACTTAGTTCATTGGTGAAACCTATACCTTATATTCTAACTGTAAAAATGAACGCCAGCTATTTATCATACATAATAATTTCTAATCACGTCATAATTTTCCAATGTCGATGCCTCATTATTAGTGATGAGCTGCAGGGGCAATATTCGAATTCGCGATATTTCGCGAATACTTTGGTAAACGTCATAAATTCGTGAATTCAAGAATTTGCGATTATTTTCTTGATTGCGAAAATCGGCAATGTAATATATGCGTATTGTGAGCATAATACAGACGTGGGTCACTATTGCTACATTTTTCAAGCTAGTTTCCTGAGACTGGAGAAAATGGTTGGCACGGCAGAACATTACAATAGCTTTATATGCCGATAGAGTGCTCCAATATTATTATTGTCATGAATAATGCGCAAATTTTTGCACAATGCGTGGAACTTCACATTTTAGCAGGTCTGACTACATATTAGTAATTGGTGCACTAAGTATTGTTGTGAACTTGTGACATCACAGCACTATGTCTGTAGCATGTATATATGGACAGCAGAACCATACTACCTAACACCCTGCACTGGAACCTATCAGCTACACTATATCACAATCTAACCTACACTGACTATCTCACACTAACTATCTGTATTATATATATATAAGCTAACTTACTAACTAATGTAATCTGACACGGCAAAGCACGGAGCACAGCAATGACACTGCTGTCACTCTCAGAACTGCAAAAAACTGCAGAAAATGGCTGCTGGGGAGGTTTTTCTATAGTAAAGGGGTAGGCAACTTTCCTATTAGTTGGTAGTGATGTTGCTAAGCTCAGACAAAGACATTGCAGCCTTCTCATTGGCCCACAAGCAAGAAGCAGGGAGGGATTATGGGTTCAGAGGAAAAAAAAAATCTAGAATATTCGCAAATACGAACATATAGCACTATATTCTAAATCTTCACAAATTCTCGAAGTGGTGATATTCGAATATTCGCGCCCAACACTACTCATTATAGTAATGCAGACCTAAATGTCGGGCTCGTAGGACAGGCTCACCACAGCCATTACATCTCCATGGTTTCTTCATGAGAAACCATTAACCCCTTCAAGACCAAGCCAGTTTTCACCATAAGGACCAAGCCACATTTTGCAAATCTGACATGTTTCACTTTATGTGGTAATAACTCTTTTACTTATATAAGCAATTCTGACATTGTTTTCTCGTAACATATTGTACTTCATGTTCGTGGTAAATTTGAGTCAATATGTTTCACCTTTATTTATAAAAAAATTCTAAATGTACAGAAAATTTAGAAAAATTTACAGTTTTTGAAATTTGAATGTCTCAGCTTTTAAAGGTCCATTCACACGTCTGCAAGTTAGGTCCGGATCCGTTCCAGATTGTGCGGACTAGGTGCGGGTCCATTCATTTTTAATGGGGCCGGAAAAGATGCGGACAGCACTGCATCTGTTCTGCATCCGCACTTCTGTTACATGTCCTATGTAGCTGGCCAGCTAGGTTGCTAATATGACTTACAAGTATATACAGCTAGACCTGCTAATAACCTTAATACAGTTCATATGTTTAAATGTTAAAGATAAAAGCAGAGTTATTTACTGTGACTTCATGTTTTTGGATGTCATGTAACAGTTATATATTGTGTTGAAAGAAGCAGAAAAGATAATATGACTTGATTCATTACATGACTGTAAGATAAGCTCAATGACACAGCACAATTATTAACAGAAAGCATAGAGTTAAGCTGTTGTTATTCAGCAGGAGTCTTGGCCAATCACAGCCAATTTCACACTGAGCAGGTGTCTTGGCCAATCACAGCCAATCTCACACTGAGCAGGTGTCTTAGCCAATCACAGCCAGCCTCACACTCAGCCTGTGTGGGAAATTCCCTAGCAGGAGCTGCTAGAATTCATTACACCAGAGGAGAGAAGCTGAACAGACTTTCACTCCAGTCAGAGCTGAGTTTTATGGAAGCAAAGAGGCCAAAATAGGTATTTAGAACGGTTATATAATGTTCCTATTGTTAATGTAGTGATTAGAACTGTATACTGAACTAGTTATATGTGTTTACTTACAGTTGCACCAAATTGCAAATTGCGATCAAATTGCATAAAAGCATCCAAACTGCTCAAATCAATTGTATAGACCGAACTGCAAACCAAATGGAGCAAGTAGAGCTATTTGTTAAACCTCAGATATACCTCTCAGAGAGATCATAAAGTGCTTAAATAACTTAAAGTGAGTTTACAGATACTGAAGAAAGAAATATATCCACCATTTTATGTTGAATGACAAGATTGAACAGGTGAACCACCATTTTGTGATACTTTATTCAACACGTGTTTTATACATGAGCTATCTGCTGCTCAGGCGGCAGTATTATATATGAAGAAAAGTTGAAGTTAATAAAGAAGTTATTTCAAGCATTTGGTGTGCTCTTCAAACCTACTGCTAGAGAAATTACAGAGTAATAGACAGTTTGACTGGTTAGACTAAAAGGTCAGAGATATCAAAATTCTTCTAATGCCACAGCACAAAAGACACTTCATAGTGCTGCACCTGCCACATCCTATTCTTGTCCACGAACACGGACAAGAAAAGGCATTTCTATTATAGTGCCGGTCATGTGCAGTCCGCAAAATGAGGAACGCACATGGCCGATGTTCGTGTTTTGCGGATCCGCAATTTGCGCACTGCAAAACACTTGCGGACATGTGAATGGACCCTAAAGCAGATTGTGGTAACTCATAAAATAGTTATTAGTTTACATGTCTACTTGATGTTGGCATCATTTTGTAAATGTCATTTTATCTTTTTAGGACATTAGAAGGCTTAGAATTTTAGAAGCAATTCTTAAAATTTTTAAGAATTTCCAAAAACCCACTTTTCTAAGGACCAGTTCAGTTATGAAGTCACTTTGTGGGGCTTACATAGTAGAAACCACCGATATATGACCCCATTTTAGAAACTATACCCTTTAAGTTATTCAAAACTGATTTTATCAACTTTGTTAACCCTTTAGGTGTTCCACAAGAATGAAAGGAAAATGGAGATGAAATTTCAAAATGTCACTTTTTTTGCAAATTTTCTATTTGAATCTATTTTTCCCTATAACACAGCAAAGTATAACAGCCGAAGAAAACTCAGTATTTATTACCCTGGTTCTGTAGTTTACAGAAACACCCCATATGTGGTGGTAAACTGCTATATGGGCACACGGCAGGGCGCAGAGGGAAAGGAGCACCATAAGGATTTTGGAGATGTCGCACTGGATAATTTTAAGTTGCAATGCTCAACACTGCTGGTACCGGCACTACAAGGTTCCTCTGGAGGATTCCAGTGAATAGTGCTGTCTTATCTTCTTATGTTTCATTTTCTGAAACCTACATTGCCGATCGTCTTGTGCAGGGGCTCTTTTTTTGCAGGAAGAGCTGACATTTTTATTGGTACCATTTTTGGGTACATATAATTTTTTGATAATTCATTATGACCTTTTTTGGGGTACGGTGACAACGAAATGGCTATTTTGGCACAGTTTTTATTTCATTACAGACGTAACAATACCTAATATTTTTTAATTTTTATTTCACATGTTTTTTGTGTCACCTTTTTATGAAAGCAATATCTTTTTTATTTTTCTGCTGATCGTCTTCTGTAGGGGCTCATTTTTTGCGGAAAGAGTTGTCATTTTTATAAGTAGCATTTTTGGGTACATATGATTTTTTTGATCACTCAGTATTACACTTTATATGGCAAAGTGGCAAAGTTTTTTTTTTTAATGGAATTCACCTTAGGAGTCACAGATCATGTGATACTTTTATACAGCAGGTTGTTATGGACGTGGGAATATAGAATATGTCTACTTTTTTATGTAATGTAAAAATTACATTTTTTTAATGTAAAAATAAATCCCCCATTAAAAGTGTCCTGTTTGACCCAAGAAGAAGTACAACAGAGACTTAAAAAGATTAAAATAGACAAATCGCCAGGACCGGATGGCATACACCCCCGTATCCTAAGGGAATTAAGTGATGTCATAGCCAGACCCTTATTTCTGATATTTGCAGACTCTATACGGACAGGGAATGTCCCACAGGATTGGCGCATAGCAAATGTGGTGCCAATATTCAAAAAGGGTCCAAAAACAGAGCCCGGAAACTAGAGGCCGGTAAGTTTAACATCTGTTGTGGGGAAACTGTTTGAAGGTTTTCTGAGAGATGCTATCTTAGAGGATCTCAATGGAAATAAGCAAATAATGCCATATCAGCATGGCTTCATGAGGGATCGGTCATGCCAAACGAATTTAATCAGTTTCTATGAGGAGGTAAGTTCTAGACTTGACAGTGGCGAACCAATGGATGTTGTATATCTGGACTTCTCCAAAGCATTTGACACTGTACCACATAAACGGTTAGTATATAAAATGAGGATGCTCGGACTGGGAGAAAATGTCTGTAAGTGGGTAAGTAACTGGCTGAGTGACAGAAAACAGAGGGTGGTTAACGGTACACACTCAGATTGGGCAACTGTCAATAGTGGGGTACCTCCGGGGTCAGTACTGGGCCCTATTCTTTTCAATATATTTATTAATGATCTTGTAGAAGGCTTACATAGTAAAATATCAATTTTTGCAGATGACACTAAACTGTGCAAAGTAATTAACACTGAAGAGGACAATATACTGCTACAGAGGGATCTGGATAGATTGGAGGCTTGGGCAGATAAGTGGCAGATGAGGTTTAACACTGTCAGACCACACATGGAGTACTGTGTACAGTTCTGGGCTCCTGTGAACAAGGCGGACATAGCATAGCTGGAGAGGGTTCAGAGGAGGGCAACTAAAGTAATAACTGGAATGGGGCAACTACAGTACCCTGAAAGGTTATCAAAATTAGGGTTATTCACTTTAGAAAAAATACGATTGAGGGGAGATCTAATAACTATGTATAAATATATCACGGGTCAGTACAGAGATCTCTCCCATCATCTATTTATCCCCAGGACTCTCACTGTGACGAGGGGACATCCTCTGCGTCTGGAGGAAAGAAGGTTTGTACACAAACATAGAAGAGGATTCTTTACGGTAAGAGCAGTGAGACTATGGAACTCTCTGCCTGAGGAGGTGGTGATGGTGAGTACAATAAAGGAATTCAAGAGGGGACTGGATGTATTTCTGGAGTGTAATAATATTACAGGTTATAGCTACTAGAGATGAGTCGTTGATCCAGGGAGTACTTCTTTCCTCTGGATTAACTAGCAGGATGACAGGCCGAACTGGATGGACAGATGTCTTTTTTCAGCCTTATGTACTATGTTACTATGTTACTATGTACTATGTATTTTAGTTTTATACAATAAAAGCATTTTTGAAAAAAAATATATATTTTAGCATCTCCTTTTTCTAAAAGCTATATATTTTTTTGGGGGGCGATTTTCTTATGTAGGGGCTCATTTTTTGCAGGAAGAGATGACAGTTTGAATGGTACTATTTTGGCTTGCATAAGACGTTTTGATTACTTGGTATTACACTTTTTGTGATGAACGGTAACAAAAAATTACATTTTTTGCATAGTTTTTTTTTTTTTATAGTGTTCACCTTAGTGGGTAAGTCATATAATATTTTTTATAGAGCAGGTCATTACGGACGGGGATATATCTAATATCCTAACTTTTTTTTAAATTTATTTCAGTTTTAGGCCTCCTGCACACGAATGTGTGTGCCCCATTGCCGTATTACGGACCGCATATGCGGATCTGCAATACACGGGCACCGTTCCATGTGCATTCCGCATCATTGATGCGGACCTACTCACTTCAATAGGTCCGCAAATCCGTTGATGCGGAACGGTGCTTCCGTGGGGTTTTGTCCCGTACTTCCGTTTTGCAAAAAGATAGAATATATCCTATCTTTTTGCGGAACGGGCGGATCGCGGACCCATTCAAGTGAATGGGTCTGCGATTCGCTCCAGCTGCCCCATGGTCGGTGTTTGTGCATTGCATGGCTATAGGGTGCACATGTTTACACTATAAAAGCAATTTTGAAGGAAAAAAAAATCATATTTTAGTGTCTTCATTTTTTGAAAGCCATATTTTTTTCCCTTTGGGCAATTGTCTTACAGTATGTAGGGCCTCATTTTTTGTGGCAAGAGATGACGGTTTGATTGATACCATTTTGGGGTGTGTTTGACTTTTTAATCGCTTGAAATTACACTTTTTGCGATGAAGGTGACAAAAAATAGCATTTTTGGCACAGTTTTTATTTTTTTACGGCGTTCAATCTAGGGGGTAGATCATGTGATATTTTTATAGAGCAGGTTGCTACGGACACGTTGATACCTAATATGTCCTAATTTTTTTTACATTTATTTCAGTTTTACACTATAAAAGCATTTTTGAAGACAAAAAAATCATCTTTTAGTGTCTCCATTTTCTGAAAGCCATATTTTTGTTATCTTTTGGGTGATTGTCTTATGTAGGGGCTCATTTTTTGTGGGAAGAGATGGTGGTTTGACTGGTACTATTTTGGGGTGCATGTGTCTTTTTGATCACTCGGAATTACACTTTTTGTGAAAAGTTTTCTAAGGTGGTAGATTATGGAACATCTTTATAAAGCAGGTCATAATGGACGTGGCGATACCTAATATGTATGTTTTATTTTTTATTTTTTTTAAACACTATTTTATGGTAAGGGGGCTTTTATTTTCTTACTTGAAACTTTTTATTTTTTTTTATTTTTTTACTCTTTTTACTTTTTATTTTTGTTCCACTGTGGGACTTCACCTTTTTTAGGGTTTGCTCCCTGTTTCAATTCAGTACAATACATTCTATATTGTACTGAATTGAACTGTCAGCATCTTACACAGTAAGACCCTGAAAGTTGCCTAGGAGATCCAGCCCTCAGGCTGGATGTCCGGGGCTTCCGTTGCTGTCAGCACAGTGCGGAGGACCGATGGAGTCAGAGGGAGTCCCCTCCTTCTGCAAACCTTGCAAGTGCCGCGGTCAGCGCTGACCGGGTCAATCCGCCAGCATCACCGCATACAGCGATGCCAGCGGATGGATCAGGAGCCCGGCTATCAGTAACAGCCGGGCTTGTGCTGCTGATCGGGCGGGTGCAGCTTCTGCACCCGCCCGATCACATCACGTACATGTACGTGAGAATGCATGAAGGGGTTAAAAACATATTGAACACAAGTTTGGAGTGTGCGGAAGTTTCAATTATTAGTTGGGCTACAGGACAGACAGACAAGAAAATTTGGTGAGACATTTGGTGGAAGCTAAAGAACACAGTTAGACACAGTTGGAAACATGGAAGCTGTGCTATAAAAGGGAGGATGTGTTTTAGCGCAATTTCACATAAGCGTATTCATTGCGGGAAACACGCTCCACGTGACCGCAGTATTTCCTGTGACATGAACTCATAGCATTATAATGATGTGGGTTCCTACCCAATCTCACCTATACTTTATACTGATGGCGTTATTTGAGTCAGGAAAGGAATACTGTACTGTACGTGTCACGAAGGACTTAATAAATTAAGTTTGACATTTTACTACCAGCCCAACCATAGATTACCTGACATACAGTGGACAGGTGGACACCAAGATTATAAACAGTCTGTCCTGTTGTTCTGTATTTGTAGCTGTTTTCTCTGCACATTGTGGTTTGCTGCCAAGAAACTTGATACATGGCGAACAGTGCTGTGAAAAAGTATACTCAGACGTTCTATTTTTATATATTTGATAGACTTAGGCTACTTTCACACTAGCGATTTAGTTTTCTGGTATTGAGATCCGTCATAGGAGCTCAATACTGGAAAAAAAAGCTTCAGTTTTGTCCCCATTCATTGTCAAGGGGACAAAACTGAACAGAACGGAATGCCCCAAAATGCATTCCGTTCCGTTTAGTTGCGTTCCCATACCGGAGAGCAAACTGCAACATGTTGTAGTTTGCTTACCGTCCTGGGATGAGGAGCAAGTCAATGGGTACGGATCCGTTTTCTCTGACACAATCTGACACAATAGATAACAGATCTGTTCCTCATTGACTTTCAGTGGAGTTCATGACGGATCAGTCTTAGCCATGTTAAAGATAATACAACTAGAGATGAGCGAACACCTGGATGTTCGGGTTCGAGAAGTTCGGCCGAACTTTCCGAAAATGTTCATGTTCAGGATCCGAACTCGACCCGAACTTTATCCCGAACCCCATTGAAGTCAATGGGGACCCGAACTTTTGGGCACTAAAAAGGCTGTAAAATAGTCCAGGAAAGGGCTAGAGGGCTGCAAAAGGCAGCAAAATGTAGGTAAATGCCCTGCAAACAAATGTGGATAGGGAAATGAATTAAATAAAAATAAAAAAAATAAAAATTAACCCATATCAATTGGAGAGAGGTCCCATAGCAGAGAATCATGCGTCATATCACCCACCGCTGGAGAAGGCCACTTTCAGTTATTTAGGCCCCAGCACCCAGACAGAGGAGAGAGGTCCCACAGCAAGGAATCATGCGTCATATCACCCACCACTGGAGAAGGCCACTTTCAGTTATTTCGGCCCCAGCACCCAGACAGAGGAGAGAGGTCCCACAGCAAAGAATAAGGCGTCATATCACCCACCACTGGAGAAGGCCACTTCCAGATATTTAGGCCCCAGCACCCAGACAGAGGAGAGAGTTCCCACACCAAGGAATAAGGCGTCATATCACCCACCACTTGTCAGCAATGACGCCCCCTGCCATGCTGAATACAAGTTCATACAAAACTTTGGCTGCCGGGCAGGCCAGCACCTCCAAGGTATAAAATGCTAACTCTGGCCACGTGGACAATTTGGAGACCCAGAAGTTGAATGGGGCCGAACCATCAGTCAGTACGTGGAGGGGTGTGCAGACGTACTGTTCAACCATGTTAGTGAAATGCTGCCTCCTGCTAACACGTTCAGTATCAGGTGGTGGTGCAGTTAGCTGTTGCGTGGAGACAAAACTTTTCCACATTTCTGCCATGCTAACCCTGCCCTCAGAGGAGCTGGCTGTGACACAGCTGCGTTGGCGACCTCTTGCTCCTCCTCTGCCTTTGCCTTGGGCTTCCACCTGTTCCCCTGTGACATTTGGGAATGCTCTCAGGAGCGCGTCTACCAGCGTGCGCTTGTACTCGCGCATCTGTCTATCACGCTCCAGTGCAGGAAGTAAGGTGGGCACATTGTCTTTGTACCGGGGATCCAGCAGGGTGGCAACCCAGTAGTCCGCACATGTTAAAATGTGGGCAACTCTGCTGTCGTTGCGCAGGCATTGCAGCATGTAGTCGCTCATGTGTGCCAGGCTCCCCAGAGGTAAGGACAAGCTGTCCTCTGTGGGAGGCGTATCGTCATCGTCCTCCATATCCCCCCAGCCACGCACCAATGATGGGCCTGAGCTGTGTCGGGTGCCACCCCGCTGTGAACCTGCTTCATCCTCATCCTCCTCCACCTCCTCCTCATACTCCTCATCCTCCAGTAGTGGGCCCTGGCTGGCCACATTTGTACCTGGCCTCTGCTGTTGCAAAAAACCTCCCTGTGAGCCACTTCTAACAGACTGGCCTGAAAGTGCTAAAAATGAACCCTCATCCTCCTCCTCCTCCTGGGCCACCTCCTCTTCCATCATCGCTCTAAGCGTTTTCTCAAGGAGACATAGAAGTGGTATTGTAACGCTGATAACGGTCTCATCGCCACTGGCCATGTTGGTGGAGTACTCGAAACAGCGCAACAGGGCACACAGGTCTCGCATGGAGGCCCAATCATTGGTGGTGAAGTGGTGCTGTTCCGCAGTGCGACTGACGCGTGCGTGCTGCAGCTGAAACTCCACTATGGTCTTCTGCTGCTCGCACAGTCTCTCCAGCATGTGCAAGGAGGAGTTCCACCTGGTGGGCACGTCAGATATGAGGCGGTGAGCGGGAAGGCTGAAGTTACGCTGTAGCGCAGACAGGCGAGCAGCGGCAGGATATGAACTCTAGAAGCGCGCACAGACGGCCCGCACTTTATGCAGCAGCTCTGACATGTTGGGGTAGTTGTGAATGAACTTCTGCACCACCAAATTCAGCACATGCGCCAGGCAAGGGATGTGCGTCAAACCGGCTAGTCCCAGAGATTTCGGCCATTATCGCACACCACAAGGCCTGGCTTGAGGCCCACCGGCAGAAAGCACTCGTCGGTCTGTTGTTCAATACCCCGCCCCAACTCCTGCGCGGTGGTGGGGCCTGTCCCCCAAACATATGAGTTTCAGAATGGCCTGCTGACGTTTACCCCGGGCTGTGCTGAAGTTGGTGGTGAAGGTGTAAGGCTGACTGGATGAGCTGGTGGAAGCAGAGGAGGAGGAAGCCGAGTAGGAGGAGGAGGCTACAGAAGGCAAAGAATGATGCCCTGCGATCCTTGGCGGCGGAAGGACGTGCGCCAAGGAACTCTGCCGCCACTACATTTACCCAGTGTGCAGTTAGGGAGATATAGCGTCCCTGGCTGTGCTTACTGGTCCACGTATCTGTGGTTAGGTGGACCTTGCCACAGATGGCGTTGCACAGTGCACACTTGATTTTATCGGATACTTGGTTGTGCAGGGAAGGCACGGCTGTCTTGGAAAAGTAGTGGTGGCTGGGAACAACATACTGTGGGACAGCCATGGACATCAGCTGTTTGAAGCTGTCTGTGTCCACCAGCCTAAATTACAGCATTTCAAAGGCTAGTAGTTTAGAAATGCTGGCATGCAGGCCCAGGGCTTGAGGGTGGCTAGGTGGGAATTTACGCTTTCTCTCCAAGGTTTGTGAGATGGAGAGCTAAACGCTGCCGTGTGACATGGTGGAGATGCTTGGTGATGCAGGTGGTGGTGTCGGTGGCACATCCTCTGTTTGGTGGGCGGCAGGTGCCAACGTTCCTCCTGAGGCGGAGGAAGAGGCCGAGGCAGAAGAGGGAGCAGGGGCAGCCAGAGTGAGTTCCTTGCTTTTAAGGTGTTTACTCCACTGCAGTTCATGCTTTGCATGTAGATGCTTGGTCATGCAGGTTGTGCTAAGGTTCAGAACGTTAATGCCACGCTTCAGGCTCTGATGGCACAGCGTGCAAACCACTCGGGTCTTGTCATCAGCACATTGTTTAAAAAAGTGCCATGCCAGGGAACTCCTTGAAGCTGCCTTTGGGGTGCTCGGTCCGTGGTGGCGGTGGCCAGTAGCAGGCGAACTCTCTTCGCGGCGGCTGTTCTGCTTTTGCCCCCTGCTCCCTCTTTTGCTACGCTGTTGGCTCGGTCTCACCACTGCCTCTTCCTCTGAACTATGAAAGTCAGTGGCACGATCTTCATTCCATGTGGGGTCTAGGACCTCATCGTCCCCTGCATCGTCTTCCACACAGTCTTCCTCCCTGACCTCCTGTTCGGTCTGCACACTGCAGAAAGACACAGCAGTTGGCACCTGTGTTTCGTCATCATCAGAGACGTGCGGACTCTGATGAGGTGGTATTTCCATGTCCTCATCATCAGGAAGCATCAGTGGTTGTGCATCAGTGCATTCTATGTCTTCCACCACTGGGGAAAGGCTAGGTGGATTCTCTTGGGAAACCCTGCCAGCAGAGTCTTCAAACAGCATAAGAGACTGCTGCATAACTTGAGGCTCAGACAGTTTCCCTGATATGCATGGGGGTGATGTGACAGACTGATGGGCTTGGTTTTCAGGCGCCACCTGTGCGTTTTCTGCAGAAGACTGGGTGGGAGATAATGTTGTGAACGCGCTGGATCCACTGTCGGCCACCCAATTGACTAGCGCCTGTACCTGCTCAGGCCTTACCATCCTTAGAAGGGCATTGGGCCCCACCAAATATCGCTGTAAATTCTGGCGGGTACTGGAACCTGAGGTAGTTGGTTCACTAGGACGTGTGGCTGTGGCAGAATGGCCACGTCCTCTCCCAGCACCAGAGGGTACACTAACACCACCACGACCGCGTCCGCGTCCCTTACTAGATGTTTTCCTCACTGTTACCGTTCACCAAGCACCACAATAAGAAAAAAAATATTTGCCCCAATGTATTGATTTCAAATTCAGGCCTTTTTTTTACAGGCACCTAACACTATCTGCCTATTTATTTATGTACCGTATTACACTAATCCAGGCACAGCAGTAACCACTGATTTAGGGGAATATCAATTGTAGGCCTAGTATTTTGGCCCTGGATGAAAGGTATCCTTTTATGGACAGATTTACACTTGGAGATGCACAGTAGCGTGTGAAAAAATATGTAGGATTATGCCTTCAGCAATTGTATTTTAACACTTTGTGTAATATACCCTTTAACAGACAGAAATACAATGGGAGATGCACAGTAGCGTGTGAAGTTATTGAGGATGACCCTCTCAGCACTTGTATATACACTTTGAGTGTAATATACCCTTTTACGGACAGATTAACACTTGGCCTGCAACAGCTGGAACACCAGATTCAGGGTATTGCTATTTTGGAAATTGAATTTCACCCCAGAACAAAATATACTCTTTTACGGACAGATTAACACTTGGCTTGCAACAGCTGGAACACCAGATTCAGGGTATTGCTATATTGGCAATTGAATTTCACCCCAGAACAAAATATACCCTTTTACGGACAGATTAACACTTGTCCTGCAACAGCTGGAACATCAGATTCAGTGTATTGCTATATTGGCAATTGAATTTCACCCCAGAACAAAATATACCCTGTTACGGACAGATTTAAACTAGGCCTGCAACTGCTGGAACACCAGATTCAGGGTATTGCTATTTTGGCAATTGAATTTCACCCCAGAACAAAATATATGTTTTGGCGGACACTATTATACTTTGCCAGCCAGTGCTGGGACACCAGATTCAGGGTATTGCTATTTTGGCAATGGAATGTCACCCCAGAACAAAATATACCCTGTTACGGACAGATTTAAACTAGGCCTGCAACTGCTGGAACACCAGATTCAGGGTATTGCTATTTTGGCAATTGAAGTTCACCCCAGAACAAAATATATGTTTTGGCAGACACTATTATACTTTGCCAGCCAGAGCTGGGACACCAGATTCAGGGTATTGCTATATTGGCAATTGAATTTCACCCCAGAACAAAATATATGTTTTGGCAGACACTATTATACTTTGCCAGCCAGTGCTGGGACACCAGATTCAGGGTATTGCTATATTGGCAATTGAATTTCACCCCAGAACAAAATATATGTTTTGGCAGACACTATTATACTTTGCCAGCCAGTGCTTGGACACCAGATTTATGGTATTGCTATTTTGGCTATTGAATTTCACCACAGAAAATAATCTATCCTTTGCCAGACAGCAGACAGTATTACACTTGGCTAGCCAAAGCTGGAACATCAGATTTATGGGATTGGTGTTTTGGGAATTGTATTTAACCCCTTAATAAAATATAGAAATTGCTATCCTGAGTTTCTAGGGGTGACAAGCACAGCCAAGCCCCTGATGTAGGATATAGCAAAAAAAAACTTAGCATTGATGGATTGATGGACTTGGTGGCAGCTTGTTCTGGTGCACCACAAGTCACAAAATGGCCGCCGATCACCCCAGAAAAAAGTGACAGAAAAACGCTCTGTGCAGCCTAAAAACCAGTGAGTAATTAAAGTGAGTGAGTGAGTTCATTAGGTGCTGTTGCTGACTTTTCTCTGCCTAATCTCGCCCTCACAGAAGCTGCGTCCTCTCCCTACACTAATCAGAGCAGTGTGACGTGCGGCACTACGTTACTCCAGCTTAAACAGAGGCTGGGTCACATGCTGCACTTGGCCAATCACAGCCATGCCATTAGTAGGCATGGCTGTGATGGCTTCTTAGGGCAAGAAGTAAAACGCTAGCTGATTGGCTTCTGTGCAGCTCATCAGAAAGTGGGAAGAAATCGCCAAACAACGGACCGAACCCGAACTTTTTTGAAAATGTTCGGGTCTGTGTCCCGAACACCCCAAAATTCGGTACGAACCCAAACTATGCTCGAACTGTTCGCTCAACACTAAATTCAACCGGATCCGTTCATAACGGATGCAGATGGTTGTATTATCAGTAATGGAAGAGTTTTTGCTTAACCCTGCTGGATCCAGTAAAAACGCTAGTGTGAAAGTAGCCTTAAAGCGACCCTCTGCTTCAATAAAAAAATGGAATTAACTGGGCAGAACACATACATGTTACCTCTTTATCATGTTCTTAGCTGCAGTTCTGCCAACTCCTGGGCTCCACTTCTGCAAATCCAAGATGACCGCACTGCTTCTCAGAATGCCTGATGCATACTGGGCATTTGGCGCATCCTAAGGCTGGGTTTTCATACTTAGGTTTTATTCCGTTTTTTTTGTTGACATTTTTTTAAACCAAAACCAGGTGTGGATCATAAAGGGGGGGAACCTCTTGTATATAGGACAGCAGGTGCTACTACTCTTAATTCAATGCACTTCTGGTTTTGACTTAAAAAACGTGCGGGCAAACATCAAAATGCCCCCTCCCCTGTATCGAATAATGCTACCTGGCCGTGGGGTATACTGTCCCTCAGTTCTTCCTATAAGTTGCTGGAGGCTGTACCCGTAGTCCAGCAATGAGATAACAGGCTGCGTTATATACAGATGGAAATAAACGGTGTGTTCTAACTTCTGCAGCTGCACCATGCATCCAACAAAATGAAGATCAGCAGAACACTCCATCATTTATGTACGCCCCTGTGTCCTATCACGGGCCTCTGCTGCAACTTATGATACAGGCTGCATTATATACAGATAATATGCAAATGGATGGGTTGTTATAACTTCTGCTGATCTTCATTTTGCTGCAACCAGTCTACCACGCATCAAGCCTCATATCAGCTCCCAAATTTATACAGACCCAGATTAGACCACCAAATTAATACAAATCTCAGATGTGACCCCAAATTCAAACAGACCCTTAATCAGTCAAAATTAATACAGACCCCTAGATGAGACTCCAGAATTAACATAGGAATTAACAATACAATTAAGGCCTCATGCACACGACCGTATGTTTGGTCCATGTCCGAGCCGCATATTTTGCGGCTCGGGCGCGAACCCATTCACTTCAATGGGGCCGCAAAAGATGAGGACAGCACTCCGTGTGCTGTCAGCATCCGTTGCTCCGATCCGTGGCCCTGCAAAAAAAAATAGAGCATGTCCTATTATTGTCCGTTTTGCGGACAAGAATAGTCATTTCTACAATGGGCCGCGTTCCGTTCCGCAATTAACGCGGAGCAGCTTCCGTGTTTTGCAGATATGCAGTTTGCGGACCACAAAACACATACGATTGTGTGCATGAGGCCTAAGACTCCCAAAAATAATACAGACCAGACCCAAGAATTACAGAAATACAGACCCCAGATCTGGCCCCAAATGTATGCAGACCTCAGATCTGACCCCCAATTCATACAGACCCCAGATCAGGCCACAAATTCATTCAGACTGAATAAATGTAGCATTATTTGAGTCAGGAAGGTATACTAAGCATTATAAATCATTATAATGCTGTTAGTTCGTGTCACCGGAGCACTGTTCAGCCGGGGAAATACTGCACATGGAGCACATTTCCTGCACTGAGACTCACCAATGTGTAGTATATGCAAGTGCCACAGCGTAGTGTGTAGTAAGGCACCGCCATCCCCTAGACAGCTCTGCAAGTGGAGGCAACCAGTCCTTCTCATATTCTAGGACAATTTGCCATGTTAAATCATTCCTGGAGAACCTGTTTTAGTCGCAGTTGCTGGTACTGTAAAATACTGACAACATGTTTGGATATACCCTTATACTATTATCATACTCTGCAGAAACAGTACTAATATTGGGATTATTTGTGGGATGCTCTACAGAAGAGTAAGGAAATTGTGCATTGTATTGCTGCACCTCAGTCTCGCAGGATACAAATCTCTCTACTCGGTGGCATTGTGTGGAGTACTATATATAATGGACACCGTACCGAATAACATCTTTGACTTTGTAGAGGGGGTTGTAAGTGATGGCTCTTTTGCATACCTTTCCCAGGCTCTGTTTAAAGCACCATAGATCTTGGGCAGGGGTACTGGGTATGGGCAAATGTGTGGTGTATATTATCTATCTATCTATCTATCTATGAAATCCAACACTACTGCCACTACAATCACCCCAATTGCTCCTGACACTGACCCTCTAATGCTGCATACACTGAAACTTCCTGAACATTTGGATGAATATTGCAGATCCACATTCTCAAGGGTAATGAGTATTTTACAGTTGTCATGTACCGCGCCCACAGCCTAGCTAACTCCGGCGCAAACATCTCCAGTTACTACTGGTAACACAGGCGCCTCCCGGAAAGAGCCTGTCCGCGTAACACGGCTGTGACAATATATGGGTGCTGAGAATCAATCAAAGCAGTAACTCCCCACACCCTATACTTGCTGCCACCAGGTTCGTAGAAAGAACCACACTAAACCTGGGCAAAGGAGGAAGTGGCAGCTCTCACCTGTTGAAACTAGTGGTCATCCAACAAACGAGCACGGACGGTGCACCTGATAGCAGCTGAGAAGAGAGTGCAATAGGTCATAGGCGATCGATGAGATATCAATCGGCAGAGAGCAAGTTGATGCTTAATTTACGGTATATTGGCAATTACAGCATCAAAATCCCTGATCCTCAGGTTTAGTGTGAAGAAAGAAATCCAGCTCCAACAGTGGATGAAATCGAATTGAATTTCCATCTTTATTTAAGCGATTAAAATCTCCAAGTCATATTGACACAATTCATGGCAGTATTGTCAACGCGTTTCGGACCAGATAATATATACGGTCCTTCCTGTCTGTCATGAGGAATTTTTTCCCCTAAAATGAGAAAAGTTGGCTTCTACCTCACAGGTTTTTTTTTGCCTTCTTCTGGATCAACTTACAGGATAAACCGCTGAACTGGATGGACCGATGACTTTATTTTAGCCTTACAAACTATGGGGCACATTGATTAAGACAGCCATTTTAGACGTCGGTCTTATAAAACCCTATAGCTGGAAGTGGATAGGCGAAGTTATGTAGAGGCGTGGCCATCTCTATGTGTACTCATCTATAGGATCAAGAGATCATTGATTTAGATGTATCCAGGGTTATATGTACTCAGCTATAGGACGAATAGCTTAAGGCCTTGATGGCATTGTGATTTTATTTTTATTTACTTGCATTTATCTGTGTTTTTTTCATTACATTTTAATGATTTTATAACATATTAGTGGACCTATAAGCAATCTGTATAAAGTATAAAGACACACAGTTAGAGTGCCGGTCTACTATTGGTTTATTTTAAGTAATCATTTCTGTAAGGGTAAAACAGCATATAGACCTGAGCACCTATTCCAGAGATACACAAGAGTGAGCTATTCCTATTATCCAGAAGTAAAATGATGAATGAGACAGGCCTGCCGTCCCGTCAACTTCCATACCCACTTTTTTAAATGAGCAGAGAAGAAGTCGCAGATTCTGCAGTACCAAAATCTTTTAGTCTTCCTCCGGAGCGGGCCCCTTGTGGTTCTTGGCCTCAAAGCAGCCGCTTCCCCTGCTTCCCCTATAGCTACGCTCCTAATGTGTCTGTTTGAGTTCCTCAAGCCCATATGTCTGGTATTTATAGTCTATTTCTCTGGGTACTTTATGTTTTTTCTCATGCCTATATATGTGTTTGAATTGAATTCACCTGTATTCTGCCTGGTTCTGAATTAGTGCCTTGTACTAATATTTCTGACCTCCGTCGGTCAGTTCCCAACTATGTTCGGACTATTTAAAGGGGTAGCGGCTTGGTGTCTCCCCTGCAGCAAAGACCAGATCCCTGTATAAGGGTTAAAGGGTGACTACCAGGGGACCGGCAGGATCCGACCCTCAGGCCTAGCTCAACATCAAACCTGTTAGTTGGCACAATGGTTCCACAGCCATTGTCTGTATTCTGTCGATAACAATAATTTATTTAGTAAATGTCTTTGTGCTGGGAGATGACCCCCTCCCAAAACCAACATTAAATGGAAGCTTCATGAGTATTCACTGAAGTGAATACTAATGACGCTGACAATGTCAGGACCCCAGTTCCTCTGGGCCCCTGACTGCAGGACTGTCAGCACTGTCCTGTTGGCAGCCCTGCTTGTGGGATCCGTCATATTGTCTGATATTGGCAGATTTGTCCTTGTGAGCTGCCACGCACCGGTGTCCGTAGAACTCAAAAGACATAGGCTTGTCCATATGGTAGCTCACAAAGACACACCTCAGCCACCCTGACACCTGCCTGCTGCCCAGTGCATGTTGTTGTACATGAGATCCAAATAAGCATCAACATGACATCAAAGGAAAGCCCTCTACATCTGACATATGTTAAATCATCCATCCATGAACTACCATGTTGTAACACAGACCATAAATATAGGCACTGCAATATGTGTATATGTCTGATTGAACTGCAGCCCACTACTGGGGTCAGGGGCCAAATTCGAGTCCCTCACAATGTGTCAGGTTGACAACTACTGCTTCACATTGGAATCCATAATACAGTGTATAATATGGGCATTAGATACATTGTGTAAATATTTAATCTACACTGGCTCCAAATAACTGGAGTGACTTGCTGCCTCTACAAATCCCATTTAATGTGAGTACTTTATATTTTAATCATTAATCGCAGCCTTGTCATCGACAGGGTTAAATAACCAGGAAGGAAGAATTACCTCCCCACCGTTCACAGTGTTACATCTATGGCTCGAAGCAAAGCAGAAGACATCAGCGCAGCCATGAGAACCATTTTTGGTAGTTCTTTTTCCCTGATGCAGACTTTGGGCCTATTCCAATATTTCCCTCACACTGTACACAGTCACAAACCTACCCCCCCCCATCGAGTCTGTTCTGTGTGAACATCACATTCACTGCATCTCTATTAGGAAATATGAATATTTAAATTATTAAAATATATTGAGCCTCAAAGATGAAACATATATTACAAAGCCATATATGATCCGGTCTGAAAGGTTAACTATTTTAGCATGCAGTGCGGCTTGGCAATGACACATGTATGGGCTTCATTAAGCATTGTTTTGTCTGTGCTGTCCATCCCCATGAAAATTAAAATCCCTATCAAGCAGGTACAGATGCAGAAATTGTCACCTTGAGACAACACCTAAAATAAACATCTGCAACAACCTTAAAGGGATTATCCTGGAAAAGATAATGACTTATTCTCAGGGTACGCCATCATTAACACATCAGCGGGGCTCCAAGTCCCAGCATCACCACTGATCAGCTGTTTCCAGAAGCGCTCACCGGGGTTCTGGTAAGCAATGCAGGCACCCGGCAGCTTTCCAAGAACAGCGCCGTACATCGTTTAGTGGCAGTGCTTGGTATAGCACCTCAGCCCTATTGACTTGAATGGGGCTGAGCTGCAACTAGGCCATGTGACCGATGTACAGTGACGTCACTGGCCTCGGAAGAGGTTGCGGTATCCACGGCCTTTTCTAACAGCTGATCGGCGGGGGTATCAGATCTGATACTGATGACCTATCCTGAGGATAAGTCATAAATATCTTTTTCTGGATAACCCTTTAACTTGACATGTAAAGGGGATGTGTAACTTATCCTTTTTTCTGCTACTTAAAACAAAACATCATTTTTGCTAATTTGTTTTTATTTTCCAATTGCAGATTTTTTAATTTTATTTCCTGAATATAATTATGGGGTCGGCCATCTTACCTGAGCTGTTGTAAATAGCACTTACAGCAGCCACCATTGATCACAGACGGGACCTCAATGATTTCTATGGGACTGTTTTCTAGGCATGTTCTGTGACCTATGCAGAGGTCAAGAGGGAGTAGATGTGATATAAACCTATTATGAATGGTGGATCATGTGTTATCCATACATAGCTGATATCTGTCATTATAATCCTGCCTGTGATGATAATGAGATGACTGCTGAGTGATCTGCACAAGTCTTGAAATATTATTAGGCTTAGTAGCCAGTGTGAAAATTGTACGATTTTAGTATTTTATTCTTTTTAACTATAGATAGTGAGATTGACAATGTAAAAAAAATACCAAAAATTCTAAAAGATATGTGTAGCATAAAAACTTGATTGAAACAATAGCACATTTTCTGATGACATATTTCCTTTAACACAACAAAAAACTTTGCTGTACCTGGTTATTTAATGCACAGAATCCTCTTCAAACCTGCCAATTCCCAGCAATTCCTGTAAAGAAAATGACTATATGCTATACCTGCATTCACACTCAAATGTTTCTGAATGATCGTATTGCCTAAGGAAGGCATTATTCTGAAACGTGTATGAAGTGAAAGTATGGTCTCTATAGTTCTCCGTACCTGAAGTGTGACTTCACATGGGACTGACAAAGTTTAGCAGTGTCTGCATGCGAGTTTATAGCTTCAATGGCCGGGATCTGGGGTGGCCTTAATGCTACTGTCAAGACGTGTTGCTGCTCTCCGGAAGGGATGGTACTGGAGGAACTAAGTGCAAAACAATACAGGCAAGGCATAGGGGTGACTTCTCCAGTCTCCTCCCTGGCAGAAGAAGGTTTAATTCTGAGGATAGGCCTGAGCTAGCTGTTCCTCTCTCTCAGAAGACTGATACCCTGGCCAAAGGCTGGTGGCCCAGGATCTGTGGCTCAGTTGTCCAGCTGGAGCCATGGTCAACGGGCTGGTAAACTAGGGTCTGTGGCTCAGCATCTTCTTCTGATCACTCTTGCAGTCTGGCAGAGTTTCTCCTACTAAACACTGGTCCCTATGTGCAGACAACTAAGAACTCTAACTGCTCTCCTTTTATACAGTTTGTAACTGAACTAGAACCTTCTAGTGGGAGGGATGTAGTGGAGAAGCACAGCCTAAACAGAAACATTGTTACAATTTCAGTATGTCATAGACTTGAATAGAGTTTCAATGCAAGTGTATGGAAATGACTAAGCAAACTAACCAAAAACTAGTCCTCAACATAAACAACAGAGGTAAACCAGACAGTAGAAGGTCAGTGTGTCTGTTGTTTTCCCTCTCCATAGGTAGAAAGGTATAAAGTCTTTCAGTGTTAGCTAGCTGTGCATTAACCATTTCAACAGTGCTGTGCAGCTATAGTGTAATAGCAGCGCAAGTGAACAGGATATATTGCCATAAACATATAAATGCAGTTCAAGATTATGAAACAATGTAAGCGCACACAACACCATAAATCACAGTGCAAGTTAACCCTTCAAAGTACAATAATGTAGAGAGTTGATGGCTTTGCAAAGTAGCAGGTTATAGTCCAAACAACTCTTGCTTCAGGGCACTACATACAAACCTGTTTGGTACAGTAGGATTTGTACATCAGAATGTAATGCATCAGATCACCACCTAGGATCACTTTTCAGTGGAGACAGAAGACAGATTATTACAGTCTAATATACAACCTAGAATCTAAAAGAGAACTACATGTAGTTGCATTGGTAGGATATCTGCATCAGAGCCCTGCTGCGCTGGTAGCGCATACATGTGCGGCTTGTGGTAATTGGCACTACAGGAGGTGATTCTGGATATAGCTTCTCGTGGAGGTAGAATACAGCGGTAGCGCTTGTGTACTAGTGTGAATGCTGGTATAGCATATAGAGGTTTTCTTTGTTTAATGTGTTAGGAGTGCCGGGATGAAGACTGGTACATCTTATAAGAGATTATTTGTAACCATGCTGGTGTTTTTATGTAGAATTCTTATGTTTGTGTTATGCTTGGTGGAAACGCATCCGGACGGCCTTACTTGCTGTGATTTAAATGCCCGGGTGCTAAAATTTAAACAAGAACTGAAGCTGTTGCCTTTTAAAATAATCCTGACCTTTCAAGCTGTCAGTGGAAGCATTCCTTTCCGAAGAGCTATTCCCATGTGGTGTCCTGTGCTGCTGGGAAGATGTCATTTGTTACCATTTTTTAACTAGTTCTGAGGGGACAAAGAGATAAGGTTTGCTGTGCACTAACAGACGGCAAATCGTCTGGCACCCACCAGACATACTGTATTATAGCATTAGAGATACTAAATTAGCAATGTGTCTCAGTGATATGCCCTAAAACCAAACCTCTGTTTGCATTAAATGGGTTGTATGGACAATCCTCCATCAATTCGCTTATCCAATGTTGTCATGCTCTTAGGCAACACACTCGCTGTCTTGGGGTTATGTTCAACTGAAATCATTCTTTTACTTCTTATATTGAATCATTTGCAAGTTCATGTCATCTGCTTTTTTTCTTACCATGGAAGCAGCCAGTACTCTTATTGCCGATGTGATCCATTCTTGTCTTTACTAAAGGGTTATCCCATGAGTAATGTAAAAAAGGATACTATATACTACATGACAGTCTCTTTCTAACAAATTTAGAACCAGCCCTGTACCTCACAGAGATCCAGAGATCTCCCAATTTATTGCTGCAATTGATCTGCTAGATTTATTTCAAGCTGGCAGCTTGGGGGTGTGAACTTTATCAGGGGGTGTGACCTTTTTGCTGCAGCTTATCAAAGTTGAAGGATGGAACTGAGCAAGCGCATCCACCTCAGTGAGATGGACAGTACGTTTGCAAACAGGGCAAACAGCAGGTGGCACTATAGAGATAGCTTTCTGTGAATAACTCAGGGGCTATACTAAATTTTTAATTACATGCAATTACTAAACTATTCAGGTCCAGGTGCTGGTTTGAAAAATGTTAAATATTTTTCATACGACAACCGCCTTAATGTAATTCACTACTAATAGGTCTTGTACTCTTCAGTCCATCATGAATGCAGCAGTCAGGCACATCTATCTGTCCAACCACTACACTAGGCATAAGCAACCTCTGTCACGCCAGCTGTTGGGAAACTACAACTACCAGCGTCCTCCAATCGCTTCAGTGGGAGTTCCGAGAACAGCTGAGCAAGTGTGCATGCTGGGAGTAATAGTTTTACAACAGCTGGAGTGCTGGAGGTTGCTGACCCATGTCCTACACCATTGCCTCCACCCTGCACTAGTTACCCATTTGCTATAAAATCATGTTCTTTAGAACTTTCCCACAACTAATAAGCAGGGTAACTAACGTATCTTACCTGCGCTTTATAGGTAAGCTATAGACCACCACAATGTTTGGGATTCCTTGGTACCACCCCTTCAAATATGGATCATGTGCATTGTAAACTATTGATAGACTCAGAGATGGACTGCATTTAAATCTCTGCTGCTCTCCCATAGTTGCAGATCAACACTGAAACCAGGTAAACTGATAGGAAGGATCAACGTGGCAAATAGGCCTAATTATGCTAATAAGAGTATATTATTAATCTTGGCTACAATAAAATTCCAACAAGCTCGTAACCAGAACATAATGGATAATCAGAATGTTTGAGTCATATAAGCTTAAAGTCTTACACCTTACACCTTTGGCGCATTCTTTTTTATTATTGCATTGTGCCTATTTTGAGCTAAATCATTTTTTCAATCGGTCTTTATTAAAACAATGAAATCCTTTTTTGTGTACATAGCTGAGATGCTGTAGTAGCTGCCTGTGGATTTTTTTTTGTCTTTTCCGTCATCTGGGGAGCTGAGGGGACTCCTTATCTCTGCTCTCTGACATTATAAACAGTCATTATAGCTCAGTTCTTATCATACTGATAAGAATGTGGCTTAAATAAGTGTTTATGACCTCTTAGTAGTTTAGAGATAAGGGTTATTAGATGACGACACAAAGTGAAAGTACAGTTAACCCTTTGTGACAGAACGGCTCAATATTTTTAATAAAGGCCAATCAAAAATATGATTTTTAGCCAAAAATGAGTAAAATGCTATCATATAAAATAATTGCCTCCAAAGGTGTACATGAACCACTACTATCTCGATTGTGGGGCCCCATCTCACACTGCCGGGGAACAGAGATGTGGCCATACTTGTGCAGCTTTCTCCATTCACTTCTAGAGGACTTTTGAAAATATATATGTAAGTGCACGCAACTATTTTTAGAGGTCCCACAGAATTGAATGGAGAGAGCCACCTCTCTTCTCCTTTCCCGGTGACACGAAACATGACCCCATTCTCCATTTTCGGAGTGGGTCCTAGAGGTGGAACCTGCAACTGTTGGACATATATGGCATGTAGTGCGGATATGCATAAAAGTCCTGATGGGTTTAGCGAGATTGCAATATTGATGGCCTATACTTAAGATAGGCCATCAAATTCAAAATCATGGGGGTTGGACTCTTGTTACCCCCACACATCAGCTGCAATACCAAGACGGTACTATGTGTTCAGCATTTTGGTGTATGGACATAAACAATGAAAATGCTGCACCACTCGCCACTGCCCTTTCAAACAGCGGATTGAGGGAGGTGCCGATATTGATGGCCTATAGGGCCATACTCAGCTATGTGTGTTACTCAGGCTTGGGGAAGTGCAAGCCATAACATTTTTTTTTTATCACGAAATATTTATTGAGTTTTTGCAACAAAAAAAATACAATTCCACAAATAGGCAGAACACTGCATTCCATAGGTACAGATAAATAATACAGAGACAGCCAGATAATATCATCTCGCAGGCCAACAAGCCATAACATTTAAGGACAGGACACCAAGTTTTGATTTTTAACAACTTTAATAGTCAAACGGAAATAAGTGCAAACATAGGTAATTGATTCACTGGATAAAAATACCAGGAGAAAGCCAAACATGTCTAATAGCAATGTATAAAGTGACACAGTAAAAGAAGCCATTCTGTATGCTCAAGATGATGTTTATCTTAGGGCCTATTTCCATTGGCAGATGATAGAACCAATTATTGGGAGCGATCGTTCATACAAATGCTCCTTCCCATTAACTGGTCTGTGCAAAAGCACTGGCGATCAGCCGACGACCAAAGAAAATGTTTTTTTTTTCATTAGCACATAATTCTGAATTTTTATGGGGAACGACTGTAGTGATGATCGTTCATCCCTATACAACAGTGATGGTTGCTGTATGTTAATGCTGCCAAGGAGCCGGTAACCAATGTTCTATAATCGTTCAGTCCCAATTATTGCTCAGTATATCAACCAGGGTAATTGGGCCCTTAGTGTTAGTAAATATGCAGAAAATAAACCTCATTTCTTCAGAGACCCCCTTTAAGCTTAATTAGTATCAATCAATATAAAAGTGACATATTCACTGTCCCCATGATTATATGTCGGTGTACAAGGTGCTTAAAACTAGATACACAGCAACTGACAGGCTTTATATTAGTTCAGCACTGAAGATTGTTGCTTCTACTATATGTGTGCATCACATAGATGTTAGTTGGATATATTCTCTCTGTTATGTATGCTTGTGTTCTTCAAATCCATTCACATTACAAAAATAAATCTTATTTACCCATATATGATATTATTTTTAGTAGAAAAAATATTCAGCACTATGCCCCTGATTTGAAATTGTGGCATGCCCATCTGACGCCATCTGTATGAGGATAGTTTCATGGGTGACGCTAGGACGGCTCGTCCCCGTCCCCGTCTGCCATTGGATGTTTTTATCCGTGCAAGGGGAGAAGCAGCAGCGGCGGTGCGGGGACCAGGAGCGGCACAGGGAGCGGAAAGCCAGGTAAGTATATTCATTGTGAGGAGCCCGGGCATATGGGGGGCATTTAAAAGTCTTGGATAACCCCTTAAAGGAAGGACTCGTCAAGCACCCATGTACTACAATGCAGGCTCAGGGCTCTGACACGTGCATGGGTCCTTAATTACAATCTAGATAAAAAGCTTCACTTTCCCTTACATGTCTTGAAAAGTGTCAAACAAAAATCCGGGATTTGCTGGTTTTGTTGGCTAGGGGTGCTAACCACGACTTCCACCAAGTATAAATGGACCTCTTCTATCAAAATTTGACCATTTGGCCCATAGAAGTTAATCAATTATTTTCTAGAAAAATTGTAACATGGCCTGGTTCCTATAGCCATAAGACTACCCTTTCTACGTGACATGAGGTCTAACGTGTACTAGAAGTGGTGAATGTACAGTCCGTGCTGGAAAGTATAATGAATCCCTTTGGGGTTAGGTGCCTTGTGCATTATTTTCAGCATTGTACTGCAAGAAAAAAACAAGCTTTTTCAAACATTGTGTGATATGCAAAGCTCACCCATCTGAAACAAGAGGCAAGTTAATCATGTGGCCCAGAAGACTGAGAACTGCTTAACATTTAGGGAGGCAAATCAAAAAAGAAAAAATATTAATATATATATATATATATATATATATATATATATATTCTGCAAAATATACTTATTAGCCAAGTTTCATTATTAGCTGTAGGGCCTTTTGGGTTTTACTAATCTATAGGATTGATATAAAAAAAATACAATCTGGTATCAGCAAATGCTATAGCTTGATCAGACGTTAAAGATTTAAGGGGTTGTCTCACTCCAGTAAATGGCATTTATCATGTAGAGAAAGTTAATACAAGCCACTTACTAATGTATTGTGATTGTCCATATTGCCCCCTATGCTGGCTGGATTCATTTTTCCATCACATTATACACTGCTCGTTTCCATGGTTACAGACCAGACCACCATGCAATCCATCAGTGGTGGTCGTGCTTGCACACTATAGGAAAAATCACTAGCCTATGTGAGCTCCCATGGTCCCGGCCACCAGAGAGGCTGACTCTTTTTCCTATAGTGTGCAAGAACGACCACCACTGATGATGTTCATAGGAACGCTCGTTAGCGATTATCTGGGGGTGTAAATGTACCGCCGTTAAACAATCGATCATTTCTCCCCATACTGTGAAGGAGATTGCTAAATTTCAATGCAGCTTTCTCCTCTGCTGATGAGCCGGCGATTGTCGGGAAGGAACGCTTTGCTGCTGCTCTGTTGTCCAGTGTAAAGGGACCTTTAGAGATTTTACAACATATTGTAAAGTTTCTTTTGAGTAATATCTGGCTCTTTCGGTAGTTAAAATAAGGTCATGTAACTTTATTATGAGGCTAATCATCTTATTGGGCAAAATAATCACAGTCAATACTCTGCTCTAGTCTGTTCAATGGAAAAAGTGGAAACATTTCTCATAGGCTGCACCGGAAATGTGGAATTTCTACTTGACATGCCTTGAATAAAATAGTGATTCACGCCAGCTACCCCAGTCCAGAAGCCATATGTTCTAATCGAAGATCATAGTGATTTTGAAATGTGCAAACTGATCTTGGGTCTATTGCGGTGTTCTATTCATATCCACCATGATAGTGGCATCTTACCTTTGCCTAAATATTACAGGCAAGTTATATACATAATCTCCATTACCTTGTAATATATTCCTTGTGTTGACTAAATCTGTCAAATTCAATGAGGAACTAATTAGCAAATAAGGAGGACAATTATGAGGCACGGTACAATGAATTTAGTGCCTGCATGTAGTGTCCTGGTGTACAGCAATCAAACAGCATGTCAGTTCTGCATGGAAATCCTCCTTTAACTCCTCCAATTATGGCTGAATGAACGGCAGACCAGTAACGAACTTTCCTTCTTAGTTCCTCAAAATCCACCTAGGTCCACAAACTTGACCCATTTCATTTCATGAGAAAACTTGAACTTGCCGGCCCATCTCTTCATAGGCTATTATTTGTATAAATTGGTAGTTTTCTCCCCTATAACTCTGAATCATTTGATTACTAGAATGACTTGGATAAACATGCGACTGATCAAGCTACAGAATGACTTGCACATTAAATACAGAACTGAAGACAATGTATTAAGACTGTCTGATTGTATAAAGGGCCCCCAAATACTATTGTCAGTGGATTTTGCAATGCACATATCAACAAATATATATTTAGTTCTTAACATTCATTATCCTTGCATATATTGATTTCAAAACGAACGGCGTAGATAATCCTGATCGGGCTCCTCTTCGTCATCATCAAGGTAAACGACGGCCACTTTCTTATCATCAGAGACCATGTGACCCTGATGGACCATTCTTTGTAGCTGCACACTTTTGTCAATTTCTGACATATCACCAATAAAGTGTTGGGATGTGATATTATAAGGAAGCTGAGAGATACCAGCAATTTCTTCCTCACCATATCCACTCTCTGCCACCTCTGAACCATCCTTTGATTCGCTGTATGACTGGCTCAGTTCTTGCTTTCCTTCTGTCTTACTAGATGTAATCACCATACTACTTTCTTGTGCTCCTTCGTCTCCTGTATGTTTTGTGGCAATTTTAGTTATATCCATTTGAAATGTGAATGACTTCTCTGTTGGACCCAATTTAATGTGTCTAATTGACCTCTCACTCTCAGTGGAATCCCCAGATGGAGATGAAACAACATACCCTGATGATTCATAGGATTCCCTAGTTGGTCCTTCAAAGGTAATACGTTCTATGGTTTGACTATTAGGAGATCCTAGCTGGATATGCCTAATATCTCTGTTTTTATCTTCCACGTGGGAACCATCTTCACCTCTGCTTTGAAAATTAGGTGAGATGGGGCCTTCAGAAACAATCTGCTCTCTGCTTGGACTTAATTTAATATGGTGAACATATGTATTGATGCTGGACTGATCTTTCGACTGAACAAAGCTCTCAGTTTCTTCAGCTGACTGTGGTCCAGAAACATAACCCTGGTACTTAACTTGTTTTGCTACTTGGACTTTCTGAGTGGCAAAGTTAAATTCAATAGGATTATCATTATCATTGGTGTCTAAAGTAATATTAAGTTCATTAGGTCTTGGAATTGATCCTTCCAATAAAATTTCCTTACTTGTGTCACTAGAGTTGATCTTAAAAGTTGAAACAGTTTTACTTGTGCCAGCAATATTATCATTACATTTCTCTTGATCTTCACTCTGGTTTTCCTTATAAACCAATTTCTGATGAACTTGGCTTAAATTGTCATCTTTAATGGATAATCCTTCTGTGATATTATGGCCAATACCCGCTGTTTTAAAAATAGGTCCATGAAATATAATCTGTTCTGCTGGGAAATTTTCTGTTGGACTTATTTTGATATGTCTAATAGATCTGTTTTGATCTGAGGTGTCTTCTGTATTTTGCACTATGTCCAATTTAAGTGTATCTGAAACAGGACCCTCAAAGATTATCTGCTTCTTAGAGAGCATTTCCCTGGGCCCAATTTTGAAGTGATGCTCAGACCTGTTTTTTTCTGTTGGAGACAGTTCACTAGCTGAGCCATGTTCAGATCCCGTTTCCTCATGTGTGACTTGCTCATGAGTGCTAAGTTCGATGTGTTTTATGAACTTGCTTCCATCACTGGAGATTTGCCCTGTAGATAGTTCTATAGTAGGACTGATATGAATACTTGTGGTAGTTGGGCCTTTAATACTAATCTCTTCAGTGGATTGTTCCTCACCATTATTTGCTCCTATGGTGACAAAGTGATCCGATTCCTGGTAGTTATCAGACTCTTTTGCAAATGTAAAGTTTTCATTTTGTGTTTGCAGGAAAGATTTTAAGTCATCAGTTGATTTTAGGTGCATGGTTGCTTCCTCACTCTGAACATCCTTAACCAGCTCTAACATATCTATATCATCAGTGTCTACTGTTTGTGATACATTAATTTCTGCTACAATTGTAACCATACCACTTTCTCCAGTTTGTCCAACCTTTTTTATATCCACGGCCAAACTGCTGCTTTGTGTTTGTTCTTCTCCAGCTAGTGCTGACAGTTCATCAACAAGGTCTTGTGGAAGTTTTCCTTGTAGGCAGTCCAATGCCCCTTTCAGTTTTTCCTGTGGATCTTTAACATCTTTTGACAAAAGATCAATGATTGATGACTTCATTTCTTGTGGCACTTCAATCTTTCTCTCAATTGTAACACTTTCAGTGTATGACTGCTCTTTTCTGTCTTCATTACTCAAACTTTTTCCACTTTCATCAGAAGTATCTTTACCAGCTGTGCTTTGCTCAGCAGCCATGGCATTTTTAAGAAGCTCACTCAAACTCTTCCGACCTTGGGATCCTTGCAAGAACTCATCTTGCCAGGAATACTTAAGTTGAGATTCTTCTTCAGTGTGAATCTGTCCTCGTAAAAGCTCCTCTTCCTCCTCCTCTTCTTCTAGGTATGGATTATCTTCGGGAACATAAACAAAGTAATCTATTTCCTCATCAGCATGCTCACCCTCTGTTACTTCTTCAACTTTAGATGGACCTTCCCTGAGCTGAGTGTCATCCTGTAGCTTTTCTATTGGTATTGAGGAATGTTGTTCAGAAATGGCTGATTCTTCAATATTGTAGGTATCTACTTCTTCCACATGAAATGGGGTTGGACATTCTCCCTTCTCATATTCAAGTGTTTCAAATGATTCCTCAACTATCTCAACATTAATTGACTTCCCTGTCCCTGTCTTTAATCCAGAGTGTATTACATTTCCTATCCATTCTTCTGCTTGTGCTCCGGTAACATCTTTCAAGATTGTTTTCTTTGTTGTCCTGTTTTCTATTTCCTCTGGCAAGCTATCAGTTGATCCTGGTACAGTTTTTGATGGTGACTGGGTAGTTGTGTTCCATATGTCTATTAGATCAGGTTCATCAAACAAATCAAGTTCTTCTTTTGTTTTAGACTCCACAAAGATGTGCGTTTTAACAAAGCCATCACCACATTGCTCCTCCTTTTCCATGTAGGTTACGTTAGAATCATCCAGAGCAGTGGGTTGACCAAACTGTCTTAGAATATCTGCAACCATAGCTTTCTTTCCACTGTGTTCTGATGAACTGCCTGACAATTCAGATTGCACTGTACACTTTGCATCACCTTCATACTTTTCATTCACTTTGATTGTCTCTTCATTTTTTAGAAAAGTAACTTCTTCATTTATATTTGTTTTAGTTCCTGAAATTCTTGTGTGTTCTGAATGATCCCCATTCTCTATTTCTAATCTAACTTCTCTTTTCTTGTCTTCATACTGTATTGGAATATCCAGGACAACTTGTTCTCCCTGAATACTTTCTCCAAATATAGTTGCTTTGAATTCAGAGTCCTGTTGTTTCTTCTCGACCGAATAAGGGATATCTATATTTCCTAGAAAAGTGCTTTTGTCATTCAGATATGTATGGCTAATATTTCCTTGTGCTTTATCCTCCATGTAACTTTTTTGTGTACTGTTTTCTGTTTTTCTTGTTTCCAGTTGTATTGGTATCTCTAATACAATCTGTTGATCTGTTTCTGCTGTTTTCCTCACATGAGTGGTCTCATGGATGTCAACCTTAGACTCTGCTGCAACATTGTCACCTACTTTTTCTAACTCCTCCTTTCTTTTTTTAGCTTGTTCCTTTTTCTTCCTTTCTTTTTTCACAGGAAGCTCTTGTGGTTTAGGCTCCTGAATCATCTCTTCCTTCACTGATTCTACACTTGCTGTTTCTTCACTGATCATTTTATCTTTTTTTGTATACTGGAAACTAGTTTCCAAGGTTTGTTGTATTTCTTCTAAAGGCTTTGATGTTACTTCACTTTCTTCAGTTACTTTTGTTTCTAAAGTCCTTTGGGAGATGGATTCCTGTTTTCTGTCTCCTATTCTATCATGTACATCTACTTTTTTGGCCTCTTTGGAATGAGTTCTTGGGCGAGCAACTGGTTTAAGATCTTTACCTTTCTCCTCTTTCCATGTTTCACTAATGAATGTAGACTGGGTTGGTGAAAATGTTGTTCTAACTGTAGGTTGCAATGGGCGATATGAAGACTGTAGGAATTTGGTCTTGTTTGATATGTCATATCTGGAAGGAAAACCTGTACCCCATCTTCTACTTTTGTCTTGAGTTGTATTTTCATATACATGTGATACATAATCTCTACTTGTATTAGCCAGGTTTGAATATTTTGACCTAATTTGTTGTTGTGGTACAGTGCGAGTTAGGAGTTTGTCTACACTTGTGGTGTCTGCTTTTCTTCTTATTTCTTCTTTGCGTCTTGTAATTGGGTATTCAGTTCCTCTGTGAGAGTATTTTGTTGATTCCTCAAAGGCTGATGTTAAGTATCCTAGATAAAATATGCCATATGTTATATGGAAAATTATACATAATTTAATAAATATATTTGATTGCTGTGTGTTGTGTTTTCAAAATATGGTTTTAGATGTATAATTATAGTCATACTTTTGTTCTTTTGGGACCTTCAGTAATCAGCATAGTCACAAGAACGTGGTAAAAAAATTAAAACATAACTTTTACTCAAAAGCTTATAAGAAATATGCACAATCCCATTGATGAAATACAAAAACCGATGGCAATGGTAGCTGCCAATAAAAAAGGACAATAACAACAATGTCTCTTGAAAATCAAAAGGGTGCACGGCGGCACCATAGAAATACGTATAACAACCGTTGGTCCTACCTTATAGATGTCAGCAGGATATAGGCAGGGCCGGACGGGGTCGTTCTTTTCAGGGCGGTTGCCCTGTGGTTAGGACTATAGGGGACAGAGTAGCCCTTCTACCATAGGGACGTCTAGGGTCTTGTTTCAATATCCTGTACCCCTGTCTCTTTTCTCTGTTCCCCTCCATCTACCCCGTCTGGCCCTGCCTATATCCTGCTGACATCTATAAGGTAGGACCAACGGTTGTTATACGTATTTCTATGGTGCCGCCGTGCACCCTTTTGGTTTTCAAGAGACATTGTTGTTATTGTCCTTTTTTATTTGCAGCTACCGTTGCCATCGGTTTTTGTATTTCATCAATAGGATTGTGCATATTTTTTATAAGCTTTTGAGTAAAAGTTATGTTTTAATTTTCTTACCACGTTCTTGTGACTATGCTTTAAACCCCTCCTGGTCAATTAAGCCTCCAGAAGCACATTCTGGCTATTGCGTTTTTTCACCTTCAGTAATCAGACTAAAATACGATAATATTACATGCTGTTATAACTTTATGGTAATCTGTAGTATACAAATAGGATTACTGTCATAAAGATGTCTATAATCTGCTACTGGGACTGGAGGGATACTGGGGCAGTGTGAAATTCCACTGCAAGTCATCTGCATGTTCTTAGTATAAAATACTGCATTTTAGGAAATAATTTCTAAAAATAACATTATATTAAAGGGGTATTCCAGGATTTTGTTATTGATTCTCAGGACAGGCCATCAATATCTCATAGTCTGGGGTCCAACACCCAGCAGTTTTAGTGTAGCTCTGGCGATGGAAATACATAGCTCTGTCCATTGTGTAGTGGATGGAGCTGGTTACTGAAGCACTGCTCACACTGAAATCAAGGATTGGCCATCAATAACAAAACACTGGAATACTCTTTTAAGGCATCTCTATATGTGTGTGGGTCAAAGTGAACCTAATAGTTAAAGGTGTTCCCTAAATGTATTAAAATAATAATCGATTACATATTCAGCACTTAACCCCCGCAGTTTACAGAGCCGCCACTCCAGTCCTCAACTGCAGCCTGTATATGCAGCGGTGATGTGGCCATAAATGGCATGTGACTGCTGCATCCAATCACTGGCCTCAGAGGTCTCATGACATATACAGCTGAGAATAATAATAAAAGAACGAAATTAAAAAAGAGTGTTGGTCCAAAAAAATCCCTGCAACATGGCAGGGCACCACGAGGGAAACTGCTAGAAAGTATATGTGGTAAAGAGTAGACGTAGGGGCTGCCGAGGGTGGTTAGATGCGTAGATAACTACTGAATCAAATGGTACAATAATGAAAAATAAGGGAGCTTTATCCTATTTGACCTCCTCCTCAGTGAAGTAAGTCTCTTTCATTCGACTAAGAATGAAACCACACAAGGTTGGCGCCTTTTGGGTAGTAGACTTCTCTTCTTTTTCATTAATATACAGCTGAGGCCAGTTGTAGACTGCAGCAATTAAGTGGCGTATATGACTAATTCACCACTACAGCCACATTAACATATAAGCAGGAACTGACGCGGCAACACTGGAAATGGCGAGAGATTAAGTGGTGAGCATATAGTCTTTCATTTTTTTAACACATTTAGGGAATTTGTGTAACTTCTGAAATAAGTCAGAAAACCTCTTAAACTTTCATGTCAATATAATTTAGAGTATTTTCCAGACACGTTTTGTGACAGTGTTTGAAAATAGCCTTAGGATTAATCTTACCTGCAGGTCTGTCCCTCACTGAATGTTCTGTCCAGATCACTGTACCCTTTTTGCTTTCTGCCTCCAGCAGTGCCCTATCAGGGAAAAAGCACAGAATAAGTTATTAAATTGGTGTAATATGAAATATGAAACTGTGCATTATGTAAAACAAATGGAAATACTTCATAGGCAGCAAATTTCAACCATTGAGAAGTGGCTTTAATTCGAGTTGCACAGTGAATTATACTCATCATTGCATAGCAATAGATTTGCTAGCAATATTTAAAAATCTGCACGTCTCCTGAAACTTGCATGGATTTTTTCTGCATTATGTGTACAGGGGTTAAACCATATTTGCATGTATTCAGGGGCTTAGCTACAAGAGACACACAAGTAACAACTGCAGGTGTCCATGATGCCTTAGGGGGCCCAAGGCCCAATATTATAAATTACACATGGTAGTGAGTGGTGGGCCCATTTACAGATGTTGAAATGGGGCCATGTGCTTCAAGATATACCTCTGTTTGAATTGTACTGTTATGGGAAAGGAGTTGTCCGAGGTGTTTAAAAATCTCAGATAAGCCCTAAAATGGCTTATAAAAGACAAAAAACCCTTTCTCCAGAGTTGTTCTCTGGAGTGCTGGTCCGGCCATTTTAGGGCTCGTCTGAGATTTTTTTATTGTCTCGAAGAACCCCTTTAATCTGCTACATGTGAACACAGATCTAGGGGGTCATTTATTCATGTTTTACTCCACTTTTCGGCATATTTATGTTGCAGATTTTTTTGCAAAGGTGTTTTGCAGAAAAATCTGTGACTTTTCCCCTTCACACCACTTTTACTAAGTGCCAAAAAAGGGGGAGCGTTGTGGGCGGGTAAGAAGGGGGGCCAGCAGGCCTGTCTCATTCATCGTTTTCCACACCAATTTTTGGAGTGGAGAATTACCTTAAACTAAATTAAAGCATGCCGCACGGTACTGTACTGTATTTATATGAATAGCGAGTTTTTATAAGACTATTGATTACATTTTGTAATGTCTGACCTTCCCTGTAAGGAACAAATTCTTTTAGTTCCCCAACATTGCCTTCCTCCCAGTGCCACCACTTCAATGAAAGCCGTTTTGGTGGTTGGTACAATAGGCATTGCCTTACGTTACATATATAACCTACTATGGGGCAATTAAAACCCTTGCTAAAGCTCAAAAACTCCCTAAAGTATCCATCCTGAGTAATTACCCTCTGTAGTCCTCCCACCCACCTGGCCTCAAACTCCTCCAGTTTAGTAAATTCTGGACAAACTTCTTTATCTTATATAAGAGAGTATCTCATGTAACCCTCCACTCCCAAGAGTTGTTTGACCTTTACCCATATTTTATGAATCTCTTGAAAGTAGGAAATTGGTAGTCCGCTCCACTTAGCCTATTAGCCACTAATGTTTTCAACATAGTACTACACGTAATCCATGGGCAATAACTCTGACTCAATGAAGGCTCACTCAATGCCCATCCTCTCAGATGTTGAAATTGGTCAGATAAATAAGGTTTGGCAGTCCCACTTCACCCCCTTCTATGGTTGTTGTAACATCTCCAGCTGTATTCACAGCATGGATTTATTCCACACCAGGTCTTGGAAGACATTATTGATCCTATGGAACAGACGAAGTGGCAACCAGACCAGTGCATTATGCAACAGATATAAGATCTGTGACATTAAAATCATCTTGACTAAGTTAGCCCTGCCAGTCATACTGAGAAGGAGCTTACATCATGCAGCTGTTTTGTGTTGTAGACGTGAAAACAAAGGTACTACATTAAGGGCCTCATAATCTCTGAGCTGTGCACTAATTTGTATGCCGAAGTATTTGACACATGATATAATCTAGAGCCCTCCCGTCTCTGCACTGTGGGCCCACAAGCATACTCTTCGTCCTATTTAGAATGGACAAAAGTCCAAAGTGATCAATTATCCCCATTGCCTTTTCTAAAGAATATGGCCAATTGCCTAGAAACAACAGCATGTCATCAGCGTATAATGCCACTTTTTCCTGTTGATGCCTGTAATGAAGCCTCCAAGGGCTGAATCACAATAGCTAATGAGTGGCAACAAATGGCACCCCTGCCTTATCCCTCTATATAGGGAGAAGGGGTCATAGAGAATCCTGATTGCTCTAACCCAGCCGAGTATAGCAAATTGTTCTGTAAAACCTGGGTGTCACAGAGAAGCCCAAAGATATTTCCATTCAATTATATTAAAAGGTTTAGCTGCATCAAAAGACGCTACTGCTTGAGGACCCTTGTTATCAGTAGGGACCTAAAAATTCAAGAACAGTCTCCCAATATTAACCGCAGTGTGCAAGAATTTTCACATCCACTGTTAAAAGTGCAATTGATCGATATGACTCAGGTAGTTGGGGGTCTTTATCAGGTTTTGGGATCACAACTATAATAGCCTTGTTCATGGAAGCCAGCAGACGGCCCTCCACTAGTGGTGCTTGCTAGACTGATAGCAATTGGGGAAGTAAAACCTCCTTATATTGTTTATAGACCTCAGCAGACAGCCCATCAACACCGGGGCTTTATGGTTGGATATATCATTTAGGACTTGCTCCATTTCTTCTTCAGTCAATAGGACAACCAGCATGTAAGCATCTTCTTCAGATAGTCCAGGCAAGTGTAACGCCCCAGAGTGGCATTACCACCTCTGCGCCTCTTTACTATTGCCTATGGTTAACCTAGTGTCATCCCCTGTATTAATTTCCAGGGCCTGCAAAATGTGTATTCAGGTTTGTATGCAACTGTTGTGTTTAAGTGTAATATACCTGGTTCACCAGCAGATGGCGGCATATATGGCAGAGCTATTTTGCCTAGAATGGAACCTTCTTTCCATTCTAGCTCTCTCTCTAGAGAGGGAGGAGTTCAGCTAGTTAGAGGTCAGAATAGAGTACCCCCTGCTAGAGGAAGACTGTGTCCCAGCCAGCAGAGCACCTTCAGCTCTGCTGGAACAGGAGGCCCAAGCAAAGAGCCTCTGAAGCCAGGAAGTAAAGTCCCCTGGATAAAGATAAAGACAGAGACAGACTATAGAAAGTTAAGTACAACAGAAAGGAAAGGATTCCTATTTAGGCCTGTTAGTACAGCAGAGCCAGAGAGCAACCGATGTAGCAGAGCCGAGTGTGTTTGCCTTCCAGAATTTATGCCAAAGCCTGCTGGTAACCAAAACCAAACCTGTGAATCGTTTAAAAGAAAGTTTATTCAAGTAAAGTTGCTGTTCAACTATATACAAGGTCTGGACTTCATCAACTATCCCTTGCTCTGCTTCGCATGACAACGCCTGGTTCCAGCTTATCCAGGTAGGAGCACTGTGACACATGCAACACCTTAAGGGACATTATTGGCCACCCTCGACCACTCTGGCATTCCTATACTGGGTACCACCACCTACAGTATGACTAAAAGGGGCCCTGTGCCCTTGTTGTTTCATTGCAAATGACATCACGACAAAACTATTGACTTTTTCCCTCTTAAAGGGACCCCTAGCGGTGTAGAGTCCATGCGCTGCACAAGGACAAAGGCTCTAAGAATTCAGACAGCTCCAGATCAGAGGAGCTAACATTGGATGTATATAGATTCAAACTGAATTTCTGAAGTAATTAAACTTTTCCAGATGTGTCACTAATTCCCCCCTTTCATTAAGCAATGTCCCAATATAAGAAGTACCTGTCTATGCTCTCTCAACCATAGCTAGCAAGTGTCCTGATTTTTCTCTGTCTTCAAAATATCGTAGTTTTAAAAATAAATTGTTTATTATCAGCAATAGTGAACAAGTGCTGGGGTAATTGTTTCTGAGCCGCCTGCAGTTTGACTTGCTTTTCCTTAGAGAGATCCAATTCATAACTCTCTTCTGCCTGCTGCACATCCTTACAAAAGGCTTGTTCTATATCCCTGGAGGAGGTTTTCACCTTATTAACTGCCTTCGCTAAGAACCCCCTCAAGTACGCTTTCATAGATTGTCAGACTGTGGAGGGAGACGCTGACCTCACATTAATCTCAAAGTATTCTTATAGAAGTGGTGGGCGGAAACATCTTTAACCAGTAGGGATTACATTTTCACAACCCTGCCGACCGACCTAGATTAATGATAAGTCTCAGTTTTGGCAGAGAGTCGTCCGACTTACTGCGTGCCACATAGCATGCATCATTAAGAAGGAGAGCCAGTGAGTTTCCCAAGGCCATATCTATTTGTGATAGGGAGCTATGATTAGCTGAATAAAAAGAATACTGCGTAGTAGATGGGTTTTGGGTTCTCCACAGGCCTGTTACATCTAATTCTCTGAGCACCGAATAGCATAATACCTGTCTCTGTAATAACTTCACCTCAACCTAGTCTGTGCAGGGATATGTCTATAGTGTTATCAAAGGGCATCTGTCACCACATGCCATGTTAAACGGTCAGCAGCAGAGTCCCATGATGTCTCTGGCATCTCCATATATTCCGTCAATCCTTTTTATAATATGCAAATAAAGCTTTTGGTGCAACGCTCCCCTCCCTGTCTTCTATGCTGCATCCCCACTGCTGTGATGGACAGGCCAGGTCCCTGAAGTGTTGTAGAAGTAAAGGGAGGGAGACCGCCAGGCAGATGGGCAATCTCCATCCCTTTACTGCACATGTACAGAACACAATCCGGCGAGACTGCAGGGACTGCCTGGCCTGTCCATTACAGCTGTGGGGGCATGGCATAGAAGACAGGTATGGGTACCTTTGGGTGCAACGAAGTACAAACCGCCTCAATATGCAGATATGTTGATCTACCTCAGTTAAAAAAAACTACTTCACCTTGTCCATGTTGATCTTCTTCAGTATAAAAAAAAAAACATTGAAATGGGACAGATCTATGAATTCATGCACTAATCCCTCTGGCATAGGATAAGTAGGTAGAGTGGTAACTCCAGTCTACCCATGGATAACTTATCTATGGCCATATGTGTCTTTTAAAGACACAAAATTAGAGGCTGATTTGGCTGCTTCAAATATTGCTTTATGTTTAACCTGATCCCCTATCTCTCTCACATTCCAGATTATCACAGTTACAGTTGTAGCCATTTTGAATGTACAGTAAGATAAGTACCATCTTGACTGGGCCACTGCACTAGAGGGTGCTCTGCAAAGTTTGGAAGAAGACACAGCAGACCCCCCCTCCCCCCAGAAGAAGCCATACTAAAGGTAACATTGTGCATCTTTTGGAAAATCGAATAAATGGGTATTTTCAAGGGCAACCACTGTTATTTTTTCTGGGTCTTATGAAGTACTCCAGGAAGAGCGAGATTGCATGGCCATTGATGGACAAATTAGGAATGTCCCTGGCTTGGCGAAGTAGAATGTACCGGTTCAGGATTTTAGCCAGTACAGTGCATGGAGGACTTCCAGGCAGCAATGGTCGCATCGAGGATTGATGTGCACGCTTCACTGCTAATAGCGGGTTAAGGGAGTTCTTCCCAAAAACATTCGGCAGCCATGACTTAAATTATTCTGTTGGATTTGACCTTCTCAGGGACCCCTACTATTCACACATTATTTTTCCTGAGATGACTTTCTTGCTTTGCAGCCATTGCCTCCAACAATCTGCTATGTTGTTGAATATCTCTCCTTGTGGGCTTCAATACATCCTCCATATTGCCCACCCTTTCCTCTAACGCTGTGATGCGATCATACTCAGAGTACTTAGTGAGCTATTGCACAGTTCCTAGAGCCTGTATAACATCCAGGAGAGTCGGATCAGTGGGAGTCACAGTTTCAGGCTGTGAATGTTGTGGGAATGAGACTGGTTGGAAATGCTCTGGCTGTAGGCCCCCGGTCCCATTAACTATTCTATCACTTAAAGTCGGCAGCTTACTGTCTTCCAGACCATCGTGGGGCAGTAGATCTTTCTCTGGAGCCTTATCTGCAAGATTGTATCTTGCAAACTTAGTGAGGTGGGCCACCGCACTTTTCTGCTTGTCTGTGGAGCGGACACAATGGGAAGGAGTGGCAAAAATTATGTTATCTTGAACCTCTCCACACCCTTTAGTCATGTTTTCACAAGCGGGTAATGCGGTGAGTTTGGTGTAAAACTGCAGGAGCTCACAGGAACAGCGTCCTCTCACATTGGGCGCTGGCCATACTTACCCACTGGGAATCTAGATTGTGAGCCCAACTGGGGACAGTGATTGATTATAATTTCTGCAAAAGGCTGTGGAATATGTCAGCACTATATTAATGAGTAAAATAAATAAAACTAGACAGTATATGAGAGTGATAACTGACTGCTTTACTGATACATACATAGGTGACAGCAGTGCCAACAGTACTCATGCCCTGACTTACCAGGTCTCGGCCTACAAAAGATGGCTTCTTGCAAGAGGAAGACACACTGAAGGAACATGGCAAGAGAGTGAGAGGGTGCATAGCCAACACTACAACGTTAGCTTTGCTAGGAACTTTTTGATCAGGAAGAGAAATGCAGTATGTAAGACTTGTTAGACTTAAGGGCAAGTCAGAAGCGGCCCGCTATATGACTAAAAGGTGTGGTCCACCATGAATGCTTCCAATAGAGTACATTGCCAATCCTCTTGTGAGTCCTATCATATACGTGATAAGGGTCCACTTTCCCCGCCCCCACCTAGCTATGCCTGTATGAAATGTAAATTTCAATATTAGAATCAATTTACATTATGTTGCCTCACCCAGAATGTATAAAGCATTGTGTAATGGAGAACAGGGCCTAACTGCTAAGTGACTGGGCAGATGGCTTGGAAGATCTGGCTTCTGTTGTCAGTAGTTTGTGCAGCCACACAGAACTCAAAATAGGCAGCAGGACATCATATGTGACAACAGGGGCTCAGAATTAAGCTAAAGCATCAACTCCCGAGATTGCAGACCCAAAATAAAAGCACACTCATATTTGACACCATCCTGCTGGGATTCGGAAACTGACTCACTGCTTCTCTCTGACTAGAGATAATGTTTTTTCAGTATGTGAGGTGTGAATAAAAAATGATGGCCAAAATACCAACCACACCAAGCGGGAAAGGGAGCGGTTGGCAATGTAACATGAACTTGAAGACAGGTGGTTGTAGAAGTGGGCAGATTCCATTTCCATTAGTCCCATGCACCTCTAGCCCTGACACGGCATATAAATAAAGCTGCTTAATCAAGATGATTTAAAACAGAATCAGAAAGTGGATAACAGCAACAAGATAGCAATAGGGCCTCTCACCTCTCCATTAACTTCAATGCTTATATTTAGTACTAGTCATCATGGTCCAGGATTAGGATTGTGAAAATAGCGCTGAGGATTCAGAAAACTTCTACAGTAACAGACTACACTTTTTATTCCATTTCTGGCTATGCTCACAAAAACCAATTTTTTTAGTAGATGTTTTGGTAAGTCGCTTTCTCCACCCTCAATATTAGGCTCAATATTAGGCTTCATGCACACAACTGTATCTGTATTTTGGTCCACAAACCATGGACCTGCATTTTTTTCACTTCCACGGACTATTCTTGTCTGCAATACGGGCAAGAATAAGACATGTTCTATCATTTGCAGAACGGCCACATGGATTCCCAAATATGGCCACATAAAAATGAATGGGTCAGTGTGCTATCCACAAAAAATGGGGATAGAACATGGATAAAAGATATGGCTGTATGTATGAAGCCTTCTATTTGAGGTTCTTTTTTTTTTTTTATAACCCCATTCGGTCAGGAAGAGTGGTAAGAGGGTTATTGGATTATTATTAAGGGTTTTTTGGGGTCTTTTGTATATCTATTTGATGCAATAAAATAAAAAACAACATTTATGTAACATCAGGGCTCACCAGTGCAAAAATGAAATTTGGATATGCAAAGTCTGAATATGCAGCAGTAAAGGCATATTCACAAGTAGCAGCTCTGTTATGGACATTTCTGCTACTGAAAATCATTTCCATACTGTACATCTGAATGTGCTTGTTTCACAAGAAATGGGACAGTCACAGACACTTCAGACACTGGAAATATACCCTTCTGCAGTCACATAATAAGGCTTGTAGCCCTTGTATTACTCAGTGTCCTACTGAGCCAAGCTTAGAACACCATAGGGTTTCATGTGCAGTAACTCAGCGGATCGCTGCCAAATGTTAATTGTTTTTCAGGAGTCAAATGTTGTGATTTAATGTTATCAGCACCTGTTTCCTTATGCACTATGTATCCCTAATGGTTATGTATGGGCAATAAACAGTTTTCATTGACAGTCTTAGCCTAGTTTCTAAGCTAAAAGCGTGGTCCCACCCCTAGCTAGAGGGAGTCATAGCTGAGCAAAGCTACAGGCAAGGCATTTCTGTGTGAGCTTCTGCCAAGTAGGCCCAAAGAGAAGCCTCATCTAGAAAACACCAGTCCTGAGACTGAAAAGCTGCCAGAGAACAACTTAACTGAGAAATTACTACTGAGGGAAGGAGAACAGAGATCCATAGAAGGTATAGAACCATCAAGGTCGTGCAGTGGATTAAGACAGGAAGGTGTTGCACGGCTATGGCAATAAGACTTCACTGCTTGTATAAAAGGTTAATTGCCACCATTGTTCGCCACTCACCAGCCCTTCAACTATCCCTGCTCTCCTGCCTTGCACCCTGCCAACCATCCACCATCAAGAGTACTCCAGCCACCACCAGGGAGGAGAACCCAAAAGACCTGGGTGTGCTCTGAGGTAAGAAAGAGTCTACCCTTCAATCACTGCACAGTTCCAGAGAGAGTTGGAGTGAGAACAGCCACCATGAACCTTCATCACTCCTATCAGTGCCACAACTACCGTTCTCCCTCTCTGTGGGTCCCTGCACATGCTTGGCTAAATTTTAGAAGAAATTATGTTTGCTACCTCTCAGGTTGCAGAAAATGCAGTGCTAATGTGAAGTAACAAGGTCTATTCGGAAAACTAGGTTCCACAATGATCAAACAATATCCATACTTTGGCCAATCTGTTTGATTACAAGGGTTTGAGCCCCTGTCAATAACACTTTCATCTATTGAAATGACTGGGCCCTTGCCCATACTTTTAGGCCTTATTGAGTCGGATTTTAGCATCCCTATTATGTTCCCCGCGCAACTGGTCTGATGACAGCATCTTAGGTATATACTGTATAATGCTGTAAGTTTGTGCAAATAAACCTGGGGTTTGGGCTGGGAATTGTGTCTGTAATACAGATCCAAAAATACTCCCACTGAAAGGGGTTCTCCAGGAATTTAAAAAAATGAAAATTCTTAAATATTATTTTATAATAAATATATTCCGAAATACCTTTAATTAGTTATAATGGCTCGTTTTATCTAGAGAGCAATCATTAGGAGAAATAAAATGGCAGCCGTCCTATCAGTACACACAAAACCTGTCCTAATCACACAGCAGGAAAAGTTACTTCACCACAATAAGCCATAGTGCTGCCTCATCCTCTCTGCTCTCAGGAATCATGATCCTGAATACAGGTGAATCTCTGTGGGAATGGAGAAGATGAGGAGACATAAGAGGAGGGTGAGGTGTGGCTAATGAGCAGCAGCACTTGTTTACAGTTTTCATTACCACAGCAACACATTACCACAGCCTGTCCTGTCTGTCCTCTCTGTACTTCATGTCTCCTCATGAACTAAATTCCCCAGAGATTCAGCTAAAGTTCTTATCATCTGTATTCAGGATCATAATCCCTGACAAGCAGAGAGGAGGAGGAGGAGGCGGCTCTTTACCTCAGTGTTGTAAAGCAATGTCCTCATGTGTGATCAGAACAGGTTTTGTGTGAACTAAAGGGACAGCGGCCATTTTGGTCGGCCTCATGATTGCTCTCCAGACAAAACGAGTCATGATAAAAAATGAAAGGTATGTGAGAATTTATTTATAATAAAGTAATATTTAAGTATTTTGATTTTCTTAATTCCTGGAGAACCCCTTTAAAAGCTGTCTGTGTCAGTCCTTTCTATATATTGTGATATTTGGTTCCTTTTCCATGTACAAAGATGAGTCTGGTAAAGGTGAGATTTTCTCTCAAGGGATCATGTGTGACTGTTAACTGTCTACTGGTGGTGCGGGAATGTCTACAAATAACCTACAAATAAAATGTGCATATATTTTATTCTATTAATGGAATAAAGTGGCCATTGCATGACATCCCCATATATCATGGAGCTTCCTGTACATATAAAGGCAAGTTTATGCATTGCCAACACGCCATCATGTATATAAGAAATATTTTCCTATACTTAAAAGGGTTTGTAAGGTCCAGAGGCCATTTTATGTGTAAGAAATTCTCTTTGCCTGCATAAATTCCTTATTTATTCTTCTACAGTACATCCTACTGATGTGAAGAAACAAGCCATGATATTGCCATTCACATCAGACCCTATATTTTAAAGAGAACATGTCACCATGGAAATGCAATACAGTCTGCAGGAAGCACTTATAGGGCAGGAGGAGCTGAGCAGGCTGATAGACAGTTTTATGGGAGAAGATTCAGCAAAACTTTATTCATTTAAATTTCTGCTCATTCTGAGTGTAGAGGTCATGTGGGTTGTCCTACTCATTGATTGACAGCTAACACTGCATAACTAAACATACAAGGAAGGTTGTCAATCACTAATAGCGCAGTGTGCCAGTGGCCCATGGCATAAGGGGTTAAGGTGCTTGGCGTATGTATTGCCTTCTCAAAAACTGTATATAGGGAGGAAACAGTTAATGACAGCCCTTAGTAACAGTTGCCTGATGTGGGCTGGTCCTACCCCTCTAGGGTACATCTAATTTGGAGCTGCCAGGGAAGTTAGGAGAAGCTGCTGCTGGGAAGGAACAGAAGCAGTCTGAGATACAGCATACAGCAAAGTAATAGCTTATGTGCGAGCCCATGAGAGAAAGAACTACTGAATTTAACAGAAGGTAGAATGACTGTTGCCAAGGGACAATGCTGAGTATCTGCCAGAAAAGATAACACCTATACTTTGGCTATAGACTTCCTGCATTGTGGATGGGACAATAAACCGCATGTCCCCCATCATTTTGAATGTACAAACTGGCCATCTGTTTAAAAGTCTGCACCCCACTGAGGGTACTGCGCAAATACAGAAATACAGAAAGTGAGAGAAGAAATGCACCCCTTGGCTGAGGAAGTGAGGGGGAAACTTTATGCTGCTTGAACCCCTAATACACAATCTTGGGAAAGCTGCCTACGCGTGTAATAATAATTTTGCCTACCTCTGCCAGGATGTGTATTTGTGAATTCCTGGAGTTGCTAGTAAAACAGTCCGTCTGTTACCTCTGAACCGGCCTCATCATTGCACAAACCAAAACCTCAATCGCCATGGCATTATACTTTGCCACCCTCCTAAGAACCCTGCCTTCCACCCCCAAGACCCACTAACACCAAGGGCACCCCAAACCACCATCTGACAGGAGATCTCCAAACCAGGGTGTGCCCCAGGAGGAAGAAAAGGTGTGACCTTCCATCACTACACAGCCAAGGGAGCGCCAGGGCAAGGACTGACACCGTGAGTACTACTACTCCCACTACTATATATCAATCTGCTCAGCTCCTCCTGCTCTATAACATACTGCCTGCAGATAGCACTGCATTTTTATGGCGTCAGGTTCCTTGGAGGTTTACCTTGAGAAATTTCAGTATGGCAATACAAACAACCCTTGGTTTGGGCTCAGGCAGCTTTTATGGCACCAATATTTTATGGGACCATATGTCCTGCTTTATGTCCTGCTACATTATAGCATTATTCCCCCCTATTGCTTCAAGGGAAGACATCTATGTAATACAATGCTGTACCTAGCATTCCTAATAGCGGCAGGGGATTAGTGAAATGAGTACTATATAATGTTTTTTTTTAAGCATTTGCCACCAATGGCCAAGCTTTTTTTTATTCCAGTGGAATACCCTTTCCCTGCAGGATTCTGCATCTCAGGGGCGTAACTATAGGGGAAGCAGGGGAAGCGGCTGCTTTGGGGCCCTGACCCAGAAGGGGCCCATCCAAGAGAAGGAGAAGTACTAAAATATTTTGTCAGGGCCCCTCAATAGTATTACACAATGAAATGATATACAGTGGCAGTATAGACAGTGTAGAAAACGGATGGAACAGCTGCCGGGCCTAGTCTGAGAGAGCCATCTTTACTAGCCACAGGAATGGGGGCATGAAAGGAAGGGGTTGTAAAAAAATTACTGGGGGAGGGGGCCCCCTTCAAAAATTTGCTGTGGGGCCCAGTCATTTCTAGTTATGCCACTGCTGCATCTATTAGATAGGGCAGGGAGACATTCTAAATAAGCATTTTTCGCTGTGGAGGACTTGTCCTTCTTTGCAGAGGCAACTCATTGTGTTCTGTTTCAGTATCTTGCATTGTGTATTGGTATGCTCTTCTCTTCCTCCCCCTCTGTTTCAGCTTCTACTTGGTTCAGTCTAGCCACTTCCTGTTTTCCCTGTCATGCATTGCTGTTTGTGTGTGCTCTAATTCTGAGGTGATTCTGAGGAAAATCTGAGGAGAATCTGTGTAGTATCTCATCTTCTTATCAAGGAGATTATTAGAGGCATAATTCTTTTACCATCTGGATTCCCTGCATATCTTGTAATACAATCTCCGGATTAAAAGACTACTTGATTAACTCCTGGGTGTCTGATGCGTAAACTGTAAGTGGAGGATGTCTGATTCAACAAGTCACCTCACAGATGCGTGATTTGTATAAGGCTGACATTTCGAAACGCCACAGTAATAGAATTGTCTTAGTACTCTCCTTCTCCCGCTAAGAAAAGAATATTCTCCTCCTCCAAGTAATAGCCATCATCATTTGTCTCCTGTTATGCTAAAGTGAAAGGTAATATCTTATACTGCCCAGTACTGCATTCACTTGGATCGCAGAAGCTTCTAGCAATTCCAGTTTCATACAGGCTAGGAACTGTATTCAGCCTGTTTTCTGAGGTAAATGTTGTCTGCCTGCTGTGAGCTATTAAAAGACTGAACCACCACTAGAGGTCACTGTTGTGTTACAGATGGAAATGCAGGACACAGCTAGAAGGATTTCTAAACCCTCATTAATAATGAAAGAGGCCCTCTTAACCGACAAAATTGAGATATGTGATAATTTGTCCAGTTTGTGGGAAAAGACTGAACAATGTATGGATGCAGCACATGGATCAGGCTATAATGAAGATCAATTACAGGCTATGTGTACCAAATTGAATAAAACCTATGATAGTTTTAAGAGACTCTCTGAAAAATATTCTTCTCTGTTATCAAGTCTCAACTCAGAGGAATTCATCCTAGAATTAAAGACCCACACTGCACTTAATGATGAAAGATATAGCAGATTTATGGCAGTCAAGTCAATGCTAGAGGACAAGATATCACAACAATATGAAACTGCGTCCCGCCATTCTAACCTTTTAAGGCACTCCAAGGCTTCATCCTGTTCCTCGAAATCTATTGCTCAGTCCTCATCGCTAAGGTCTCGCTCACAGCACTCTTCGCTGAGTACCTCATTGATGTTGGCACGCGCAAAAGCGGAAGCAGCGAAAGTACAAGCTCACCGCATTAAAAAAGAAGCAGCCATTAAGGCACAAGTCGCAGAGACACATGCCCTATCCAAAGCTAATCAAGCAGCTATACAGGCTCAGGCGCAAGCTATACAAGCCCAATCTCAAGCTAATCAAGCAGCTATACAGGCTCAGGCGCAAGCGACCAAAGCCAAGGCTGAAGCTGAGTTGGAGGTCCTTCAGAAGGAAAGGGAAGAAGCAGCAGCCATGGCTGAACTCAGAGTTCTTGAAGAAGCTACTGAAGAAGAAGAAGAAGCTTATCATCCCTATGTCTAAGATATCTAATAACTCAGAAGGGCGTACCCTGCAATTCGTCCTAGACCAAAGCAATGTCAATGCATTTGCACCAGAAGATTTGGCCTCTGCACGCCAGCCTGCTGAACTTATGCGAGTAGGAAAAGAGGCAGCTGATAACTATACAGTTGAGCCCAGTCCAGTTGCCATTAGAGACCAAGCCACTTCAAGCTCATCAAATCACATTAAAACCTCCTGAGACTAGTTACATAGCAACCAAGACGCTGGCGCCAACATTACCAGATGTGAAGCCTTCACTTACACTCAACCCAGCTGCCACTCCATTCCATCTTCCAACCCCCAAACATAGGGCTTCAGATGGTGCCAACAACACCAGCGAGGGAGAAGTTCCCATCGCCATGATGCAGGAAAGAAATAACGCATCAGAAATCGCTAAGTACCTCACTCTCAGGGACCTCATCAGTACTAGCCTTACGAACTTTGATGATCGCCCAGAGAACTATAGAAGTTGGAAGGCCACCTTCAAGACAACAGTTCAAACCCTTGCTGTACCGCCTATGCAAGAACTTGATTTACTAATTAGATGGCTAGGTCCATGGTCGTCAAACTGTGTTAAGAGACTCAAAACCGTTCATATCTACGAACCAGTCAAAGGCCTTCGTCTCGCATGGGAAAGATTAGAGCAGACATACGGCGGCTCGGAAGTAGTTGAACGTGCCTTATTTAAACGACTATACGACTTTCCTGGATTATCCAATACAGACCGCCAAGGGTTCCAGGAATTAAGCGATCTTCTTCTTGAGTTTGAAATCGTCAAGGGAGACCCGCAGCTACCAGGTCTCAGCTTTCTTGATACCTCCCATGGTGTGGGCCTGATCGTGGAGAAATTACCCTCAATATTCAAGACCAATGGGCAACAACAGGTTCAAAATACAAGGAGCAACATTGTGTTCCCTTTCCACCATTTTCATTCTTCTGTAAGTTCATCAAGGACTTAGCTAGAGCTAAAAACTATCCGAGCTTCAACACCTTGGGAACCAACATCTTTGGCTCTACTAAACAGAGACACAAGACTTTAAGTCCCAGACAGAGAAACCCTAAAGGTCTAATTTCAGTAAAAAAGACAGGGGTTGTGCCCACTACTAACAATGGAAATGAAAGCCCTAAGGAACCCGTTCATCATTGCCCTATCCATGATAAACCACGTCCTTTAAGGAAATGCCGTGTCTTCATAGCAAAGCCCTTTGAGGAATGTAAGGAGTTCCTAAGGAGTCATGATATCTGCTTCAGATGCTGTGCATCCACTGAGCACTTCGCCAGAGACTGTAAGGTTCCAGTCAAGTGTTCTGAATGTAATAGTGATCTACACATGACCGCTGTTCACCCGGAACCAATCAGGCGGAACCTAGAACCAGTTAACTGGCACAAGCCCCATTCCGATCAAGGCGGGGAGAGTCATGACGGGGAGAGTGCCGACCGACCAACCACAACTGTCACGCCCCGATGCACAAAGGTATGTGGAGAAGGACTTGTGTGCGGTAAGTCTTGTTCTAAGATTTGCCTCGTGGATGTGTTTCCTACTGCACGACCAGAGAAGACCATAAGAATGTATGCTATTCTAGATGACCAAAGTAATCGTTCCCTAGCTAGCCCTAAGTTCTTTGATCTGTTTAGGATAGAGGGAGAGACTACACCCTACACCCTAGGAACATGCTCTGGTCTTGTGAAAACCTCAGGAAGACGAGCTAATGGTTTCACCTTGAAGCCCATTAAAGGAGATAAGAAACTCTCTTTTCCAACCCTTATTGAGTGTGACAAATTGCCGGACACAAGGGATGAGATTCCCACACCTGAAGCCGCACAGCATCACCCTCATCTCAGGAACATAGCCAGAGAGATTCCACCCCTTAATAACCATGCCGAGATCTTACTTTTGCTGGGTAGAGACATTTTCGAGGCTCATAAGGTCCTTGAATTTCGAAATGGCCCTTTCCATGCTCCATATGCCCAGAAACTTACAGTGGGTTGGATCATCGTGGGGAATGTATGTCTGGACAGAACCCGCAGACCCTGCCAAGTACACTCCTTCAGACCTGAAGTATTAATAGGGGGACGAACTTCTTACTTCAGACAGTGTCCTAACTACTACTATGTGCAAGATATGACTTGCCCAAATATTCTAAAAACATCAAAAAGCAGCCTAAATCCCAAGGAGTCAGCTGCAGAAGAATGTTCCTGTACAGAAGGGCAGCTTGTAGAAAGGCCTTCAGGATTTCAATTGGAGCCCTCTTCAAGCCCTTCCCAGCTTTGCAGTCCTCACACAGTTTATCATAATGAATCCTATATCATCACTGACAACAAGCCTTCTGATTCATGTAGTTCTGATGAAATACAGCAGAAACTTGAGCCTTCCAGTCTACTGTTTGACAATGAGTTTAATTCTGTAAAAGAAGTATCTTCTGAATGTTCTATAAAGGAGGTTCCTTTAACACAGGAAGAGTTCATTTCAGATACTCTGCAAGAACCTTCAGTTCCATCTGCAGTTGTTGATTGCACTCAAGAGGATCACAGTTCTTCCCAGTCTTCAACGGATGAGCACCTTCATATTGCTCAGCCTTTTCTGAAAACCACAGGGAAAAGTTCACCACCAATGTCCATGACAAATACTGCATGTCAACAACCCAAGTCCTTATGTACAAAGACAGATCCCATTTTAAAAGTGAAAAGCAGACAAGAGCATTGGCGTTCACGATCCATAGACAGAAAGCAATCTGCATCTAAATCAGCCTCACAAAGTAAGCGCTCTCGCTCTAAATTGGTGACACAGACAGAGAAGTCACATTCTAAATCTTTGGTAAGATCAAGGAGAACCAAGTCTCGCTCTAATGAAAGCAACGAACAATCTCCTGTAATAAAAAGAAAGAAATCCACATCTGGGGTGCATATAAGATCACTCAAGAATAAACCAAAAAAAGATAGGAAATATTCCTGTGCCATCTGGCGTTTTCAAAGAGCACAACCTTTATAAGTTTCGGTGGAAGCAGGTACAACATCTCACCAGTCAGTTCTGGAAAAGGTGGAAAGGAAAGTACCTCTGCCTCTAGCAAGAATGCAGAAGGTGGCAAGAACCAAGGCCTAATTTAAAGGAAGGAGACTTTGTTCTGTTAAGAGACAAACAAGTTGATCGTCTCGACTGGCCTACTGGACTTATTACTAAAGTCGTTTCCAGTTCGGATGGAAAGAACTTCCATGTTGAGATTCCTTCTACCAGAGATGCTCATCATCTTCTAGGACTGTTTCCAGTACCAGCTCTATGGTCTGAACTGAAGACATATCCTTTTTTGGTTTGAATAAATGTTCATTGCATGTTTCCTTTTCAGGTTTATGGACATTATTCATCTGTCTATTCATCAGGTTTATGGACATTATTCATTGTTATTTATACAATTCCATTGTATGCATATACATAGTGGTATCTACCGATACTAGACGGGGAGTGTTCTGTTTCAGTATCTTGCATTGTGTATTGGTATGCTCCTCTCTTCCTCCCCCTCTGTTTCAGCTTCTACTTGGTTTAGTCTAGCCGCTTCCTGTTTTCCCTGTCATGCATTGCTGTTTGTGTGTGCTCTAATTCTGAGGTGATTCTGAGGAAAATCTGTGGTGAATCTGTGTATCTCATCTTCTTATCAAGGAGATTATTAGAGGCATAATTCTTTTACCATCTGGATTCCCTGCATATCTTGTAATACAATCTCCGGATTAAAAGACTACTTGATTAACTCCTGGGTGTCTGATGCGTAAACTGTAAGTGGAGGATGTCTGATGCAACAAGTCAGCTCACAGATGCGTGATTTGTATAAGGCTGACATTTCGAAACGCCACACATTGATTCAAATAGGCACTGTGTAAGGGCTTATTCACACAACCACATTTTTCATCTGTATGCTATCTGTTTTTATATAGTACTGCAGACGGACTCATGCAAGCCAGTGGGGTTATTCAGACATCCGCTGTTTTTACAGATCTTTGTGCCCAATTTGAGAAACCAACAGCAGGTTCTACCCTGTTCCCCTTCTGTGGACCAGAAAAGCCATTTCTATTGATAAGGCCTCATGCACACGACCGTTGTTTGATTCCGTGTCCGTTGCTCCGTTTTTCGTGATTTTCTGCGGACCCATTGGTTTTCAATGGGTCCGTGGAAACCTCGGCGAATGCACCGTTTGTCCTCCGCGTCCGTGGTCCGTGACTCCAGTCCGTCAAAAAAATATAACCTGTCCTATTCTTGTCCGTGAAAAACGGTTCACGGACCCATTCAAGTCAATGGGTCCGTGAAAAATGCGGATGGCCATCCGTGTGTCATCCGCGTTCCGTGTCCGTTTTTTTGCGGATCCCTTGGCAGGCACTTGGGAAACATTGTCAGCCTGTCTTTTGGTAAAATCTTTTGGGTCATGTCCGCTAAAAGAAACGGAAGACACACGGAAACACAACGGAAGGCAAAAACGGACATGGATCACTGAACAACGGAACCCCTTTTTGCGGACAGCATAAAAAAACGGTCGTGTGCATGAGGCCTAAGAGTGAGAAAAAAATGCAATGCACACAGAAGCTATCCATTTTCCATGGATATATTTTTTATTACTTAGTTCCCATGAGGTGGCACTCGGAATAGGTCATCAATATGAGATCAGGAGACATCCACCTCCCAGGACCCCCACTGATCAGCCGTAGTGGTCACAGGCGCAGCTCAGCCCCATTCAAGTGAATGGAAATTTGTTCATGCAAAAAAAAAAAGTGATTTATTCCTGGAGCAATAGCAGATCAATGATAGTTCACATTACCTATAAGCAGCCACTTCCAGGCTGAGCCCTGTCTTCACTTGCGCCAGATCGTGATAATCCTTCAGACGCTCAGTGATGGTTATAGTAATAGTCTGTTTTTCATTCTCCAACTCTTCTATTATGATCTGTAGAAGCAAGTTGTGAAAAAGTTATTAATTTTTAAAATGTTCTATACAGCACATGATGAAACTCTATATCATGCAAACAGCATAAAAGGATCACTATAAATACAGTGTATAGTACACTAATAACATAGAAAAGGAGACTGGTCAACTGCCCATAGAGCCTTCTAAAAGAAGAATTAAAGGGCATCTGTCAGCAGGTTTGTACCCATGACTGACTGACCTGTTACATGTGCACTTGGCAGCTGAAGGTTGGTCCCAATGCTGATAAAAATCATGTTTTAATATATGCAAATGAGCCTCTAGGAGCAATGGAGGCGTTACCACTACACCTAAATGTCCTGCTCACTGCTTTAATTGACAGGGACAGACAGGCATGATCACGTTTACACTGCCTGGCCCTGTCACTCAAAGTGCAGAGAGCGCAGCAGTTGCAGAGAGAGCAGAGCCTCTAGGAGTAATGGCCTCCGTTGCTCTTTGAGGCTCATTTGCATATGAAAACATCATTTTTTCACACATATGAACATGGGACCAACTCGGGTGCCTTCAGATGCCAGTTAGGCTACATGCACACGACCGTTGCCTGCCTCCGCGTCTGCTCCTCCTGCAAATTTTGCGTCCGTTAAAAAAAACGGATGACGGGCCGTTTTTTTTTACGGATCCGATTTTTATAGCAGATCCATTGTAAAAATGCCTATCCTTGTCCGCAAACGTGAAAAAAATAGGACATGCACTATTTTTTTGACGGAATGAAAACACGGATCACGGATGCGGAACAAAAACGGTTGACCATCCGCATTTTTTTAAGGACCCATTGAAATGAATGGGGAATCATCCTATCCGTGAAAAAAAACGGAACGGACGCGGAAACAAACAACGGTCGTGTGCATGAGGCCTTAGTTTCAATCAGCTGACAGATGCCTTTTAAAAGGGTTCTTTGAGCCTGGAAACAATTGTTCTCTGGGGAAGGCATGGTGTAAAACTTAAAAAAAAAAAAAAAAAGCCTCACCTGTTCCAGGTCCAGGGGCGAGCTTGCATCTCTACAACTTAGGGTTACTGCTGGACCGGAAACAGAAGATACAGGCGCTTGGTGCTGGAACTGGAGTGCTCTGAAAAGGCGAGTCATTTTTTTTTAACTTTTACACCATGCCTGGCCCCAGGCCATTGTTTTTCAGTCTTGGAGAACCCCCATAAAGGGATCATCATGTTCTTATCATTAGTGCTAAACTAACATGCCATACACACCATTTCAGTTACAGTATATAGTATGTGAGGCTAGCCTTAGATCTTAGATTGGCTTCTTTTAAAGGGGATTTCCCATTTTAGATGCATGTCCCACCTGTCCCATATCTCACTGAAACTATCTCCAGAATTAGGGTCTTTTGACCCCCATCCTGTGGCCATTGTGAAAGGAGAGCAGGGAGTTTAAAGAAGGTGCTGAGTATTTACTGTTAGCTTCCCAGATCACAGCTATGTGCACATCGGCTTAGCTCTTTTCAGGTTGAGAACGCGTCTCGCCCACTGCTGCCCTTTGCTAATGTTATTTCCCTCTCAGCTTTGATGAAATCACCTTAGACACCGTTGCCTGTTGAGTGTCAACAAGCTATTTACTGAGACCACTTAGAACAACCAGATCTACTTATATAGGACCTATCAGCCCACCTGACATGTCCACTTGTATTCTCCATAATGACAATTTTTTAGAATTCAGCATTGCGTCATTATTAAGATAATACCTAAATAGGGTAGCTCAGCAACGAGGGAGAATGGTGAGGGGGTCAAACGCAGAACAAAATTGTGATAATAATCTGGTAACTAAAGACCACCACTCCAGACTGCTCAATATCTGTTAAAACAATACCATTTAATGCTTAGTTTTACCAGTGCCAAAAATATATAAGACAATGAATGCATCGATTCAATACAGAACAATAATAGGTGGAAACACAACAAAATAAAAACTAAAATGTAAAATAAAAACAGAAAAAGTCCACAGTGGGACACTTGCGAAATTTAACTGTAATGGCCTTACCATATCATTCTCTCTAAAATTTTCAAAAACTGCAATAATTCTTGTACGGCAGGCAGCTACAGTCCAGTCCAGTAACACATAGAATAAGAAGATAATACAGCTCCAGATTCTCTATATTCCGTACTGTAATATCAGACTGAGACATTAGTCTTGTACAGCTTGTATAGTCGTTATGTTCATGCATTAGCTATGCTGTATCAGGTTTCCCAAATGTGTGGATTGCCAAACCGTCACACCTAAACTCACGTCAGTGAGACTTATTTTTTCCAAAGAACACAATAATTAATATACTTTCCTTATTTAGCGTTCATCAGAGATGAATGCTGGATAATGTCAGCTGTCTCACATCTCTACAAACACTACAGGTTAAAAAGGACCTATCACCTCTCCTGACATGCCTGTTTTAATAGCTTCACGCATTCACAGTGTAATAACAATTCTGGAGCATCTATTCTTATGGCTCTATGTTGTGTCATTCTTTTATTAGTTCTAGCAGCATATATAGATGCGGACATGCACGGCTAGATCGCCGCTAGCATGTTCGCACTATATGTTTGCCATAGCGCTGCGCTTCTTTATTGACTGTAAAAAATGATTTTATTAATATGTAAATTAGGGAGTCAAGGTGCCCAGGGGGGCGGTACGAACCTTTCCTGTGCCCAGCCACGCCCCCTGTGAAGGAGCCTAGCACCGCCTTTGTTGTATCATTTTCATCCGTGCTGACAGTTAGAGCGCTGTAAGTCTCGCGATGCGCGAGATCGCACATGCCCAGTTCCATATTAATAAAATCATTTTTTACAGTCAATAAAGAAGCGCAGCACTATGGCACACATAAAGTGCGGACATGCTAGCGGCGATCTAGCCATGCATGTCCGCATCTATATATGCTGTAACATGGTGACAGAATCCCTTTAATTTTCAAAACAGACCGCAGAAAACCAATGCACTGCAGCGCAGTCTATAATAATTGCAACTAATTGCACAATGTCAAATATATAAACAAGAACCTAATTTAATTCACTTGGACAAAATGTCCTGTCATAAAATGCTTATCACGGAAGCAGTTACATGATGAGCTGGAGCAGACTGATAAGTAAGGGCGAGTTCACATCTGTGTTGAAGGCTCCGTTTGTCACAGATTCCTTAAAAAGACTGGACGGTAAAAAGACTGCATCCGGTAAAAAAAACAGGAAATTGAACGGACTCCATTGTAGTCATCCTTTCCAGCTCTGTTCGGGTCAGTTATGTGCTCTATCCGGCACTTCCGTTATTTCTGCTGTTCTGTCCTCTAACGTTGCGGAACCACAGATGAATATAGCAGTGATGTAATCCAATGTAGAATACTGTACAACCATATTGCCGGCCTGTAACACATAAGTGGCACATTGTATGATACCACTTAAGGGGGTTATCTGAAGTCTAAAATATCCCCCCCAATGCGCGGGCCTCTTGTATTTATTATACTTATCTGCTCCCCAGAACCTGCGTAGCTCTGGATCCCTGCACGGCCGCCGCTGCATCTCCCCGTTACGCGGATTAAAACATCTGGCGACAGGGGGAACATCCAATAGAAGTCGCAACGATGACCAGCCTCCTTATCAGCTAGGGAGGCTCGTCCCCGTTGCAGCTTGCTATTGGCCGCACCCTCCCTCACTGGATGGTTTGATCTTCGTGATGGGGAGATGCAGCGGTGGCCGTTCAGGGATCCACAGCGGCGGGCGTGCAGGGATCCACAGCGACGCAGGTACTGGGGAGCAGGTAAGTATAATGTATACAAGGGGCCCAGGGAGATTGTTTAGACTTCGGATAACCCCTTTAGAGAGGTTGTCCTGGATTATTTTAAACTGCTATCACACAGTGGTACCTGTGAAGAAACATATATTTACCAGCTTCCTGCTGCTCCATTCCAGCTCTGTGGCTCAGGGCTGTCTTTACTGGATTTCACCTGTCTATCAGCTTCGTCACATGCACAGATGCAACCAATGACTGGCCTCAGTGGTCACAGCTGGGTCTTATACCGCTTGGGGACACGTCACAACTTAGGCCAGTCACACATGACCCCGTCTGTGAGGAAGTCCACAGACAGAGACGGGAAGTACAGTGAACACAGCTTGGAAACCACTAAAGGTATGTATACTCTTCTTTACAGGGTGGACTCTCATTGCATTCGTTGGTAGCCATCTAGCACCAGGGGAGGTGTGGAGTGGGCTCGGCATGCACATTGGTACCTGCATTCCCTAGATTCAATGGAGGCCATTTTGGCACCAAAAATGACACAAATTAAGCTGGGCCCAGCATGCATGTGGAACCTACACTCCCTGAATTTTATGGTAGCCGTCATGGCACATAACAGGTAGAATTTAGTGTTAGGTTCCCGTCTTACAGAGATCACCTTGACGTGTGGCAGACAGGCCCAAATAATTTTGTACAAAATGTATTTGCCAAGCAACTAATTTACTAAATAAGCGTAGTAGCATTATAATATTTTCTTATACTTTATTTGGTTTGCAGAGTGCTGTTGCAGTCTATGTTTTACCTTCTTTACAGGTAGGTACCACTGGGTGGGTGGGGAATAAAAAAAAAGTCTTGATGAACCATTTAAATTTTCCTAATTTTTGTTTTCTTGTCAGGTTTCATTAACACTTATAAGATAGTAGGTCATTTTGGTCACTTCCTAGAAGTTTGAAATTGAGGTGAACAACACAATCCGTAAAGTTATAGGTTATAACGTTAGTAGCGGCCGCCCAGACTTTTCCTTAATATTTTACTCCTTTATAGATTATTAACAGCTGTAAATTATTATATAACTTAAAGGGGTTATCCCATGATTAATGAAAAAAATGAAAATCAGACATCATCATGGTACATAACAATCTATTTCTAGCTAGAACCAGCCCTGTACCTCACATGGATCCAGAGATCTCCCCATTCATTGCTCCAATTGTTAGGCTAGATTTATTTCAAGCTGACTGCTCAGGGGGTGTGTCCTTGTATAGGGGGCATGTCCCATAACTGCCACAGCTTTTAACAGAAGATATGGCTGGTGGTAGTTGAAGGATGGAACTGAACATGTGTGACCACCTCAGCGAGGTGGACAGAGAGATGAGGAAAAGCACAAACACCAGGTGGTGCTATACGGTTACAGTTTATTGAATAGCTCACAGGCTATACTAAATTACCTGCAATTACAAAAGTATTCAGATCCAGGAGCTGGTTTGAAAAAGCTTGAATATAATAACAATACTAATACTAATAATGATTTTACTGTTATAGACTAGTATAGTGTGGACTAAGAGGGATCTGACTATAAAAGTCATATGCCCCCTACCACCCTAACATATTGCACTTGGGAATGACCGGGGAAAGGATGATGGTGTGACACTCTTTAAAGGAAGAGAAGAAATGGATGTGACATCGATGGTGGATCATGTGACCCGAGTTCTGATCTCGATATATAACCCAGATGGATAAATAAGGTATATTACAAACTGACATGTCTATATTTATAATTAAATGAATGACTATAGTTTGAACTGGAAACCCCTTTAAATGCCGTAATCTCCTTTCAGCATATAATAATTGCCCATTGCATAATATATTTTATCATCAACCAGTTTGGTTCTTATAAGGTTAAATGTTTTGGTATAGCCCTACATATTTATCCAGTAAAAACGATCTATTACTGGCGCAGACACATGACCGGCTGGAGCAGCATGATAAGAGGCTCAGTAGATGTTGTCTGGTGGAATGCTGCTCTTTTTTAATTTTATTAAATGAAACAAACTTGGAAAGAAGTATAATACGTCGGGGGAATTTATTGTCAGGGGAACTCTTGAAGTCAGCTTTTCTTCCTGTAACTTGCTGTAAATTTATCAAACGTTGCAAGTTGTTTAATTAATTTTGACCCTCGTTAAACCTAGCGATGATACCCCAGTTTTTATATGCCAACCCCCATACTGGAGTAAGATTGTGCTTTTGTGCAACTATTTAACAGGTTTCAGTTGACAAATCTGATTGCACCCACCTCTCCATTCACATATCAAAAGTGGCGAGAGCAGTGAAAATCACAAAAAGTCGAAAGTTTTTAAACAAAAATGTCAAGGGACAAAATTCACAACTTTTCCTCCAAAATTCTGGTGCTAATGACATGATCAATTACCCCTGTTACGTTATACCTAATGGATCCTGGAGGGTTCCTTGTTTCACACATGAACTCTCTCTTTTGTGTTCTTTAAATCTTTGTGCCATGTACCACCTATAGAACATGGTGTATTCCTTTACAGGGGCTGTCTAGAGGAATGCATTTTTTGAGATAAGGGAGCAGAATAGGATACAAGAAACTAAAAGAAGCTTTACTCACCTTACTGAACCCCTACTGCTCACCACTTTCCTGGTCCCTGACACACAGATAATGGCACTTCTCAGCCAATCAGAGTCTGAGTCTGGTCATCACTGTGGCAGGTGATTGGCTGAGTGGGCATACGCTGCCATTTCCTGTGTGTGGAGTGGTAGCAAGAAGTAGAGACTAACAGGGACCCAGTGACAGAATGGGAGGTTTGGGGGGTCAATGAGGTGAGCAATGCCTCCAGTGGTGTACCTTCAATGGGGGCAGACCACATGACTACTATGGGGCCTGTGGGGAGGAAGTGCCCAGTGCCCTCTCTCCCGGACATAAAAGCACTGCAAAGCTCACTGCGAATAGATTATTACATTAACTGTATAACTTACTATGCACTGAGCTCCCCCTAGTGGTGGTGTCAAGCAGACAGCTTTCTAATATATAGGGAAGAAGTGATATACAGCTGCATGGTGGAGAGGGATTAGTGTATTTATCATAGCTGTTTGGTGTGAATACATTGAGAAATATGGTGCTCAGAATGAAAGCCATATTTGTGAAGCACCTGTTCCACATTTTTTAGTTGGAAATTTGGATAGTTGGATAAAGTGGACCTAAGGGCAACTACTTTTTATTTTTATTTATTTTTTATATTTTTATATTAGAATTTTTATTGTATCCTGATAGCAATTGATACAGATAAATACAATGGGAGTGAGCAAAGGTTAACATCAGTCACATAGTACATAGCAAGCAACTGATAGCCACTACTTTTTATTACAATTGTTTTATTAAAATTTCTTCAGTTCAATAAAAACAATAACGTAAATTTATCAGAAATCTGGGTCTTCGCGCTTCGCTTTCTCTATTGCCTGGGGCTGTCTGAAACACACAAAGTGGCAAACTGGATGGAGCAAAGGGCCCATACTAAGTTTTGCAATGGGGCTCTGAGATTTGTGTATGCCACTGAATACTTCCTTTATTTCTTCCCTTCCACCAAAAAATTATCCTGATGGACAACCCCTTTAAATCCCGCACAACCCAGTTGGCCCAGAACACAAGTTCAAATGTTTGCCTCAGTACAGACATTGATGGTGTTTTGCTAGGATATGCCATCAATGTCCAATCAACAGGAATTTGGTTACCTTAACCAATGACTGAAATGAAGTAGCAGTATCACTCTAGTTAAAGGGCTTGTCCTTGATTAGAAAAAATGTGACTGCTTTCTTCTAAATAAAAAAAAAAAGTGCCACACATGTTTGTGAGTTGTATGTGGTACTGCAACTCAGCTCCAATGAAGTGAATGGGGGTGGCCAGCTGTACCACCCACACTGTTTATGTTGACATGTGTTTTAGTAACTACCTGTATTCCCCACGTAATAACAACTCTGGAGCATCTTTTTATATAACGCTATGTTGTACCACTCCTCTATTATTCCTATTAGAAGTACATTAGTAAATTGCCAACTGTTACCAGTTGGGAGCACGTCCATTCATTGTCTCACACTAGCAGCACAGACTAGACAGTGTCAGACTGTTCAAGGACCCCAACTGTTAACATCCGGTTGGCAATTTATACGCAAACTTCTAGTAGGAATAATAGAGTCACAGCATAACATGGATTTATATGCCGAATAGTTAATGTGGAATTATTTTTTTTTACTTTACTAAGACATATGTCTTGAATACTTCATGCACACAACCGTATTTTGAGGTCCACAAAATAATGATCTGCAAAATACAGGTGAAGTTCATGTGACGTATGTGTTGCATTCCTGTTTTTATGCGAACCCATTGACTTCAATGGGAACATGGTCCGCATCTTGCAGCCAAGAATAGGACATGTTCTATCTGTTGTGGAATGGACATATGGATGCAGATAGCACGCACATCAACCATGTGTTTGCCGCATTTGTGTGCCCGTTCCACATAAAGATAGGACATGAACTTAACTGGGTCGCAAAAAACGGATACAGCACGGATGCAAACGTCGTCTGTATTTTGTGGAATCGCGTTTTGCGGACCGCAAAATACATACAGTCGTGTGCATCAAGTCTTAGTGTTTGTAGGGGCTTTTAATTTTCATAGACCGGCCAGGAAAATTTGGGCTGTCCCTTATGTAAGTCCCACCCATAAGTAGTTGGTTCTGGATGGATTGGGGGCGTTCCTGGGAGTGGGGCTTACAAGCACAGAACTTACCAACTACAATGCTAGTAGGCACTGTATGTATGATAGCATGCAATAAGTATAAATAAAATGTATCCCAGTCTGTGCTGTCGAGCCCACCGCAATCAGCTTTCAATATTTTGAAAGTGAATATCAGTTACATGCAGCAAACATTTGAATAGTTTCCATGGTAACGCTGTGGTTTCTTCTATGCATTATACTTCTACGTGGCCTCGTATTGCATATGTCCATCAAAGAACAGTTAAAACCTGTGCACAGTATGTTTTTTACATTTTCCGTGCTTCTATTTAAAAAAAAATCTAAAATTGTATGTCACAGGAAATTACAACATCAATTACTTATCCAGATGATGTAATCCCCGGTGGAAATTATGTCAGGTTACTACTTTAGAAGCTTGTGAGCACTTACAATCTCTTAACAGTTAGAAGCCAAAAAGGCTCCAAGCCTGGCCTGACGCTCTCAAAAAATATATCAGGCCATGTACTAAAGATTAAATGAAGACAAGTTAAAAGCCCCCCCCCCCCTACTAAACAAAATACAGTAAATCTCTCAAGAGTAGAAGTAATTTGCTACAGCAATTGCTCGGGCTAGCTTCACACTGTGTTTAGATATTAACAGCCTTTACTAAGTCATGGGCTATCCTCGGGACAACCCCATTTATTGGGATGTCCTAAGATATAAATGGCAGCGATTGGAGACCCACTGATCATAAAAATGGGGTTTTCTGAGCCAATAGAGCAGAGGTCCAGCATGGATACTGCTGCACTCTGTAGAGGACTGCCAGAAATAGGCGAGTACCCCCCGGCAATCTCCAGCAGTCCCATAGGGAATGAATAGCACAGCAGCTATTCTTGTGATCGTTCTGCATCCTAATTGTTGATTCCCCCCTAAACAGGTACTATCCTGTCAATAGGGGATACATTTATATTTTGGGACAACCCCTTTAAGGTCAAAGGGACTGTTTGAAGCTTTCAGCTGAACGTATTTGAGGTGTATGCTATGCCTGTCTAGTTGCACATGTTGCCCATTGACTCCTGTACAGCTGTATAGAAAAGTGTGACCGACTACTGTTCTTCCATACAGTTATGGCAAAGGTATACTGACATATATTGGCCAAACCTGCGCCCAAAGCGTACGCTTTTGGTAAGTGTTTGACTAAAGCTAATGTATGGCCTGTTTAGACATACTGTATACTGAACTTAACCTTAGTTCTATCTCTGTCAGCATAAGGGCTGCTAAGACGGCCGCCATGACAGCTTCAACAGGGATTGTTACCTAGCTTATCCAGACTCATGAATGGCATTTGCTAAAGTAAATATAATACAAATATTAATTATTGACATTTCCTCTTTTGTCAAGTCCATGTAAACAATTATTTCTTAAATCTTTACAAGGGGTATCTGCCAATGCTTTGTAATGTGATGTTATTTAATGTCATGTACACCCAGCATGGCCTGGTATGGTTGGCAGGGACAGGGTTCCTCACCATGTTCCACCTCTCGTAGGAGGTTCAGGAGAGGGCTGTTCCTGCTTCCTGTCTAGAGGGAGAGTTCTTCTAGTCTAGTGAGGAGGGAGGAAGCAAGTCCATGTGGTCCTACTCCTTAGGCCTCAGGATACAGAGACTAACCGATCTCTGTGAAAGTTACTGCTTCTGCTCCAGCAAGAAAGAGATAAAGAAAGAAGAACTTAGAATTTGCATGGCCAAGCACAGGAGTCAGTAAGGTAACCTGTGACTACAGATGACTGGACTTTGCTGCTTGTGAGGGATTACAGTTAAGACACTTGTCACACTTAACAACCTCCTGTGTACTACAACCCCTATTTTACACTCAGTAAAAAGGGATATTTATTCTTCTACCTCTGGCCCGGTTTCCTGACTTCTACTACACCACATGCTGGCCATTACACTCACATGGACAGTTAACTTCACGGGCACCCCCAACTACCATCAGGCAGGAAACTCCAGCATCAGGGTATGCCCCAAGGGAAGAACAGATGTACCCTCCATTAGTCGCACTGGTCCTAAGAAGCAACAGCCTGAGGGAGACCGAGATACATCATATCATTAGAGCCACTACTGAGCCACTACTATTTTTGGTGGACTGAGCTCGTTGCTGTAGTGCTGCTTTCTTTGCAGTGCTGCAACCCCCCCCCCCCCAAAAAAAATACAACTAATGAGGCCAATCATTAATCAGTAATTTGTATTAGTAACAGGGCCAGCGATAGGTCGTGACATCCTCGTGAAGTAGAAAAAGGATAAGAGGAGGAAGATGAAGAAAATTAAATTCATTATGTTTTTACGAAGAGTTTTGTTTTTCCAACCTCTCTCTTTCTCTCTAAGGTAACCATAAAAGCTGTATATTACATTATATGCGGTAAACAGCAAATTTCCCTCTCTCACTGCAATCTTGTCCTATGTATCAGCTATATATGATCATGATGACCATTAAGAGATGCTGATAGGGCTTGGGGAATTTAAGCCACATGAATACTCTTAAAGACGTTTTCCAAGACTTTATAACTGATGACCTGTCTAATGGATAGGTCATCAGTATCAGATCGGTGGGGGTCCCGGGTGTCAGGCTGTTCGAGAATGCTCCCGACCGTGTCGTGGTTATCTCGCTTTCCTTAGGCCAGTGACGTCATGTTCATTGTTCATGTTGCCTAGGAGCAGCTCAGACCCATAGAAGTGAATGGGGCTGACCTGCAATACCAAGCACAGCCACTATACAATGTGGAGCCAAGCCCATGCCTCAGAGAATACACACCCTACACACTCCATCAGAGCATAAACGCAAACAAAGGACGACTATTTTCAATGGTGGAACTTGAGTGGTATATAGCTGTAATAACACCCTATACAGGATTCCCCAGGTGGACACTGTGGGGGACATTTATTAATATTGGCGAACTATACGGCAATCTTAATCCTACTATGCAGTCGGTGGATGCGCCAAAGTTATGTAGAGGCGCAGGTGTAAATCAGATAATAAATAACCGCCTATATGTTTATTGTCTCCTGGGAGGCATCTGAGGGAACCAATGTGTCTCACCCTCTCCACCTAATATCTGCTTAGCTTTACAAGAAGGGGTTTTATTACATTCTCAATAAATTATTATTTTTTATTTTTAAAGTGTTTCATTGGGCAGTGAGTAATATAAATTCAGAGACGCAAACCACCTTATCTTCTTCAGTGAGATCCAAGGTTTAATACATGGTAAGATGGACCATGTGATTGGACCATGTGATGTGACGTCATCACAGGTCCTGTAGATCTTAGATGCTGCAGGGAAAGAGAGGAGAGATCGCGACTACGCGATCAAGTGGCTAAGGTAAGTTAACTTTTATTATTTTTAACCCCTTCCACTTTATTTAACAATGCATTCTTTATTAAGAATGCTATTATTTCCCCTTATAACCATGTTATAAGGGAAAATAATAAATTCTCCAGAAGACCCGAAACCGGACTTCAGTGATGAAGTCTGGCTTCGGGTTGGGTACTAAACATGGCTTTTTTCTCACGCGCGTGCAAAACGCGTTGCAAACGTTTGCACCCGCGCGGGAAAAACGCGCATATTCCCGCAACGCACCCGCCTCTTATCTGGGCGTCAAACATGACGCCCGTGTGAAGGAGGCCTAAGGCTTTTTTTTAAACAGCTGATGAGTGGTGGTGCTGGGAGTTGGATTCCCACCAATCATATATTGATGACCGGACCTGAGGAAGATAGACCATTAATCTTCTACTCCCAGAATGAATTATCGTGCTCCTACTAACATAAAAACATTAAAGAGGACCTTTCACTGGTCCACAGGATATGAGCTGAGCGCTGCGATTGGCCAGCGCTTCAGCCCTGGGAGAAGGAGACGCCCAGGGCAATAGAAGATGTCTCCGCCCCAGGCAAAATTATCAGCAGCACGAGCGCTGGTACTGGGGGCTACAGAGGACGAACGAACGGAGCGGCACCCAGGGATACAAGTAAGTGCAGGGTCATCCCTGGGTGCCGCTCTGCATGTACATACCTTTGCCTAATAAACTGTGGACCAGTGAAAGGTCCTCTTTAAGAGCTTCTTAACACACATACCACTATACAGTTCATATTACATATAGGGACTCTTCTTAGCACCTGCCACTCACAATGTAAATATCTGCCATCAGTGCCCTGGGCATAACATTACACTAATAGGCTTAGTGTAATGACATTTTCTGATGGAGGGTAATGTAAGCAAATGCCTTTAAGTCAGTGGCACTGCTAATTGTATATACTTACCACACAAGTTGTCATCAGTCACCAGCTTTTAAATGGGGAAAGGAAGTTAAAAATAGCCGAGGAATTGTCTGATTACTGTAAAAGCCCTGCATGGGTCACGTCTCCTGTCATTTGACACCTGTTTAGTCTTGCTGACAAAAATACTTATAGAATCTGTCATTAAAAAGCAAGTAACATTCGGCGGGTCCGCAATACAAAGGCACCGGCCCGTGTGCATTCCGCATCGTGGATGCGGAGGACCCATTCACTTGAATGGGTCCACAATCAAGGAGATGCGGAATGGAAGCACGGATTGGAAGCCCATGGAAGCGGAGTGCTTCCGTGGTGTTTCTGTCCGTTCCGCCGCACAGCAAAAAAATAGAACTTGTTCTATTTTTTTGCGGTGCGGACGGATCACGGACCCATTCAAGTTGAATGGGTCTCGATCCATCCCAGCTGCCGCACGGACGTTGCCCGTGCATTGGGGACTGCAAATTGCGCTCCCCAATGCACAGAATGGATGCACAATGTTCGCGTGCAAGAGGCCTTATTTGTTGCAATATCTATATGGGTCCTGCATGACCCCATGGAATGCTTGTTCAATTATTTGATGGATCTCATATGCTATATTTCAAAAATACTTAATAAAAACAGAGTAACTATAAAAGTCCCAATAAAAGAGTGACATGATTAGAAGACATTTTAAAAATGAATGAATTTCTTAAAATTCGATGTGGGTCCAATTTGCCTGAATTGACCATCCAATTTGATTTTGGACAAGTTTATTCACAAAGTGCTGTGATTGCCTTGAAAAGTCTCTATTTCTCTGTCACTTTAATTGTTAGGCATCCAGCAACTAAGACCCTCATAAAAGTGAGTTTAGGACATCTAAAGGTTTGCTAAAATGCTGATATTCTAGAACATAGCAGAAAGGGACACTACCAGAAGCTGGAAAAAAATTCCAAATAGGATGGAATTGGAATAAAATGCAATTCCACCATGGTTTTTATGGGTTTCGTTTTTACGGCGTTCCCTATGTGGTAAAACTGACCCGTGCCTTTCATTCTCTGGGTCAATTCAAATATTGCGATACCACATTTTTATAGTTTGTAATGCCTAATGCCTTTTGGGAGAAAAATTTTTTTTTTCTTTGCATCTCCATATTCTGACCCCCATAACTTTTTCATATTTACATCTACGGATTTGTGTGAGGGCTCATTTTTATGTGGGGCGATCTGTAGCACTGATATCATTTTGGGGTTTATATGACTTTTTAATACATTTTTATTCAGTTTTTTAGGAAGGTGAAGCAATGAAAAAATGGCAAATTGGACATATTGATTTTTACATTTTTTTGCATTCCCCAAACAGGATAAATACCTATATTTTCCTAGTACTGGCATTTTTTATTGGTTATTTTTATTTTTAATATGGGAAAGAGGGGTGATTTTAATTTTTACAGTTTTGTACATCCCCCTAGGTGACTTTAACATGCGATCATCTGATTGCTTCTCCTATAGACTGCAATTAATTTCCATTGCAGTCTATGAGAAATTTGCATGTTCCTATGGAGCCCTGCCACCTCTATACGCAAGGAAGCCATTTGAGCCCCAAGTGAAAAGACCTCTCAGAAGCAGTTGTCACAATGGACTATGGCAGCTGAGGGGTTAAAAGTCCATGTTCGCTGTTATCGCCAATCATGGACTTAGCTTTCAGGTGTCTGAAGTTTAAAACAACAGAACTCCTGAGAGCGCACAATCTTTAAAGCCCCAACATTCACCCTACATGTATGGTGGATGTCGGGAAGGGGTTAAATATGGAGACTCATCATTTTATATAGAACCCTATAGTGATTGTAGAGACAATGACTAATCTACCCTATTCGAAGGACTATTTTTTTTTTATATACTATGGTAGCGCATTTGTAATTAATGCTTCTTTCATGGGGGGTATTCCCATCTCAGACAATTGGGGCATATCGCTAGGATATGCCCCCATTGTCTGATAGATGCGGGTCCCACCACACAGACCTGCACCTACAACGAGAACGAAGCGGAGACCGCTGTGGCTGGAGGACCCTGGATTTCCTGGGGTCCATCCACCACCAAGCGCTGCTCCCCGCCTGTCCCATACAAGTGAATGGGGGTTCACTTCGCATGCGCGGCCCATGCTACCATTCATTTCTATGGGGCAGACAGAATTAATGCTCGGCTATTTTCGGCGACCCCATAGAAATGAATGGAGGGCGGCTGCGCATGCGGCCTCTGTTCATTTCTCCGCTCCGTTCTCATTGTAGGTGCGGGTCCCAGCAATTATCAGACAATGGGGGCATATCCTAGCGATATGCCCCCATTGTCTGAGATGGGAAAACCCCTTTAAGGTAATCCTGGAAAATCCCTTCAAGAACGTTTTGGTACAGTGCACAATTCCAGGTACTGGTACCCTTCCACACTTTCAAACTATCTCCAACATGATTGCTGATGTGAAGTGTTGTATGCCACACTTGTTTTTTAGATCATGTGTTGTCCAAAGAGTTAATTTTTTGACTTGTCGATTTATGCAGCAATATCTCAGTTAGCTTCCAGTTTATCCATGTAGTTTTGTAAACGAAAGCAGAGATGTTTTTAAGTCTGGGGCTACATAATGATTTAGGTCGTGACAACTGTTGCATGACCAATGATCGCTGTGTAACACTCAATGTGGTTGTGGCTGCAGCAATCTTTTTTTTCACTGGTTCACTGGTTTTTCACCTGTTTTTTCACAGGTGTCGCAGGAAAGATTGCCATGCAGCCCTACCCTTAAAAAGTTAATGTCGCCTCTCCACTGAATCCCATTTCTTGCACTCTTATTGGGCTTTCTCTTATCATGGAGTCACGAGGCTCAGTTTGGATATACCTGCTGTTCTTTAGATGTTCTTCTGGGAAGAACTATTGGAGTTAATTTGCTAGACGCCCCACTCCTGGGAAAATGCATTACCCTTTTTCAAGTCTTCATTATTTGGGGATAATAAATGTAACTGCTGTAGGTCGGATTCAAATATGATTGTTCAGGTGGAAAAAACACAGCAGCCAGATCAAATCTCATTCACACATTACATCTGATATAATAGATAATAGAAGATAGATAGATAGATAGATAGATAGATAGTGACTTTAATGTTTTTAATTTGATGGGAAAAAAGGTTACTGGGTTGATACTACAAGGTTATGGTGGTAAATGAATAACATAATCTAAAAAGGTCGTGTCAGTAATGCAGATCTGCTAATAATACCTTGTTGTCATCACATAACCAGAGCTACTTGTAGGGTACACGGTGTCTGCATTCTGTCAGCCTGGATGAAAGGTTACTGTACCTCCAGTTATACAGAAACAAATTACTAAGGAAAACAATCAAAATCCACTTCAGCAATTATTCCTGCAGATTTATGCAGAAAATAACCTCTGCAATAAAGTCAATGGGGAACCTCTGCATGAAATCAGTGTCAGATACGCAATGTAAATTGCCTAGCTGCAGATTTTAAACTCCACACCATAGGTTATTTACACGTGGAATATTTCTGCATCAAAATCTCATCTGTTTTTAGCTGGTACTGTATCACACTGCGAGTTTATTGCACAAAAATCTGCGTGGCAAATCCACACGTATCTGCAAGTACTCCTAGGGTGCATTCACATGAATGTGAAAAATGACCGTGTGACGGTCATTTTTGTAACAGCCATCCAGGGCCAGTGCAAGGATTTTTGCCAACACAAGCAAAGCTACATTTTGGCGCCCCTGCCCCCACCAGTACTCCCACTAACACCAGAATCCCACCCGGACCCCACTCCAATCGTCTGAATGCCTGCCTCGCAAAACCCTGCAGTCCACCTACCGCACCCACCTCCTGTGCATATGTTTCTTTAACTTATTTTTCTTTTATGTAAAAAACAAACTACATGTCACATTTCTCCCCCTACATGTTAAATCACCCCCCTATGTCACATCAGCCCTCCATGTCACATTTCTCCCTCTCTATGTTATATTTCTCCCCCCATGTCACATTTCTCCCCCCTCCATGTTATATTTCTCCCCCTTAGGCCTCATGCACACAACCGTTGCCTGCCTCCGCGTCCGCTCCTCCTTGAAATTTCGCGTCCGTCAAAAAAAACGGATGACGGACCGTTTTTTTTGACGGATCCGATTTTTATGGCAGATCATTGTAAAAATGCCTATCCTTGTCCGCGACCGTGAAAAAAATAGGACATGCACTATTTTTTTGACGGAATGAAAACACGGATCACGGAAGCGGAAGGAAAACGGTTGACCATCCGCATTTTTTGACGGACCCATTGAAATGAATGGGGAAGCATCCTATCCGTGAAAAAAAACGGAACGGACGCGGAAACAAACAACGGTCGTGTGCATGAGGCCTTAATGTCACATTTCTCCCCCTCCATGTCACATTTCTCCCCCTCCATGTCACATTTCTCCCACTCCGTGTCACATTTCTCTCCCTCCATGTCACATTTCTCCCCCTCCATGTCACATTTCTCCCCCTCCATTTCACATTTCTCCCACTCAGTGTCACATTTCTCCCCCTCCATGTCACATTTCTCCCCCTCCATGTCACATTTCTCCCACTCAGTGTCACATTTCTCTCCCTCCATGTCCCATTTCACCCCCTCAATGTCACATTTCTCTCCCTCCATGTCACATTTCACCCCCTCAATGTCACATTTCTCCCCCTCCATGTTATATTTCTCCCCCTCAATGTCACATTTCTCCCCCTCCGTGTTACATTTCTCCCCATCAATGTCACATTTCTCCCCCTTAATGTCACATTTTTCCCCCCTCCATGTCACATTTCTCCCCTTCAAGGTCACATTTCTCCCCCTCAATGTCACATTTCTCTCCCTCCATGTCCCATTTCTCCCCCTCAATGTCACATTTCTCCCCCTCCATGTTACATTTCTCCCCATCAATGTCACATTTCTCCCCCTCCATGTTATATTTCTCCCCATCAATGTCACATTTCTCCCCCTCCGTGTTACATTTCTCCCCATCAATGTCACATTTCTCCCCCTTAATGTCACATTTCTTCCCCCCTCCATGTCACATTTCTCCCCCTCAAGGTCACATTTCTCCCCCTCAATGTCACATTTCTCTCCCTCCATGTCCCATTTCTCCCCCTCAATGTCACATTTCTCCCCCTCAAGGTCACATTTCTCCCCCTCAATGTCACATTTTTCCCCCCTCCATGTCCCATTTCTCCCCCTCCATGTCACATTTCTCCCCCTCAAGGTCACATTTCTCCCCCTCCATGTCACATTTCAACCCCTCAATGTCAAATTTTCTCCCCTTAATGAGTCACATTTCTCCCCCTCAATGTCACATTTCTCCCCCTCAATGTCACATTTCTCCCCCTCCATGTCACATATACCCCCTTCCATGTCAATCCCCCCCCCCCCATTAATGTTGTGTAAAAAAACATTATGCTCACCTGGCCCTGGTCACGTCTGCAGCAACTCCCCTTCTCCTCTGTGTGGTCCTGGTAGCAGCGATTGTCTCTGTTTCAGACAATCGCTGGTTTGAGGACTTTTCCCGCTGAGCCAATCACTGGCCTGCCACGTGACACAGCTGCGGCCACTGACTGGCTGAGTGGGAAAGGTCCTCAAACCTGTCGGGAGCCCAGAGAGAAGATACCAGGACCACACTGAGGAGAACAGGAACTGTGGCTGACACTGACCTACGGCAGTCCGTCTGGCTGTGAGAGTCACCAACTCCATGCTGCCGCCGTGGCGCCAATCACACACCCCTGACCCTGTGTTGGCGTGTGCTGCCAGCTCTGTGAGTGATTTTTTTATTTTTTATTTTTTAAAGTTTAATTTTTCCGCCCCCTCCCCCCCTTGGCTCGGCATCTCAGCGCCCTAAGGTGTGCCTTATTGTAGCGCCAGGCCTGCAGCCATCACACAGCCATTTTTAGACCCAAAAGTCAATGGGACTATTCACATGGCTGGTTTTATAATGGCCAGTGAATAGCGTCGGCCAAAAAATAGCATGCGTCCTATTTTTGCCCATTTTCACAGCCCAATTGAAATCAGTTTGCCTCTTTTTAACAGCCATTTAGACAGAAGTGCACCGTCTATCTACTATTAAAAATGGGAACGCTATGGAAAAAAAAGGCCTTTCAAGGGTTAAAAAATAATAAAATACTCACTTCATCCACTTGCACGCAATGAAGCACTTGATCTGCACTGGAGGTATCAGGACCTGCACTCACAGAATTGTGACATCACGATGCTGGGCACTTCGGGTCCTGGTGCCTCCAGTGCGAAGCAAGTTCCACCGTGCAAAAGTGGATGGGGTGAGTATTTTATTATTTTTTTTTTTTTTTTTGTTGGTACCAGCGTGGATGGGAGGGAAGGTGGGGGCATGACTGGGGCCATAATATATGTATGGGAGCACAACTGGGGGCTAATATCTATACTGGGGCACAACTTGGGGGCTATTATACCTACCGGAAAGCATTAAGTGGGCCATCATTTATACTAGGGGCAAAACTGGGGGTTATTATAACTACTGGGGGCACAAAGGGGTGCATTATTTATACTTGGGCACTATGTCAGGGAATAATATATACACTGAGGGCACTGCGGGGGTTTGGGTTTTAACTTAAAAACCCAATGAAATTCATCCCTTTTAATGTCCATTAACAATGGATGCAAAACGGCCTTTAAAAAGGACAGACGGCCTGAAAATGAATGCACAAATGGTAGAAAAATGGCCATGAAAGACTGAACAGTCAGATCACAGTCAGTTTTGCCAGACAGCACCAGCTGCAGTGCAGTAAGCCGCCGCATACAGTGGGCACTGCAGCATCGCAACCCCTTCATTCTGTTTATCCTCGGAGGTCCTGCAGATCACACATCGATGACCCCTTTAGACACTACAAAGAAGATAGATCTGGAGCGAGTGTGGCTATTTCTGTACGCCCATTACATCTACTGTTACACAGGCCCAGCCTGACTGTCTGTCTCTATGGCAGGTGCACGAGCAGCAAGCAGACTTTTAATAATGTCACTACACATCTTGGAGGGATTAAAGTTTATGGAAACCTTTTAATAGGTCACATAACTATATACTATGCCTGGAAATACAATACAGTTTGGATTATTGTGATAGCCTGTGTGAAATCTTCAGGTGTTCAGCTATGAAAACGAAAAAATGAGACGACGTAAGGATTAAAAAGTTTATTCTTAATTCCTTAAATTCTACTATTCCGCCAAGTCTCCAGACATTACAGCTTTACCTTATTTTGAGAGAACCGGTGACAACTGGCAGGTTTGCCTAGGGTGCAGATATATTACCTAATCACAGTATCACTAAATTACCAGGCAGATTTGCATTTAGACAGGAATAGGATGAGGGTAGTAAAGAGGACCTGTCATCTTTTCTGAATCGTTAAATATTTCCCAGAGAAATTCGTGCGCATCTTTTCTCAGAACTCGGCTTTGTACCTTTCTTCTATTGGGCCTCATGCACATGTCCGTTGCCGTATTGCAGCCCGCATACAGCGGGTCCGCAATACACGGGCACCGGCTGTGTGCCCCCCGCATCACGGATTCACTTGAATATTTTCTATTTTTTTACATGTTCTAATTTTTTATGGTACGGACGGATCACGGACCCGGGTCTCGATCCGTCCCGACCGCCGCACGGATATTGCCCAAATCGTAGTCGAGTGCATGAGGCTTTACTCCTTCTAGAATTTTCTAAACCAATTGACACCTGGGTGTTACCAGCTGGGGGGGGTCCCTACACAGTGTGATATGACGCAGTTCAAACAGTGCTGCCAGTGTCAAACTGTGTAGGGACACAACCTTTGACAATAGGAATGATAACACTCAGTTGTCAATTTATTCATACATTGCTAGGGGGAATAACAGAATAGCACAATTCAGAGTTCTAAAAAAAATTATCCTGAATTGTTATTTCAGGTGGAATACAAGTGTTTAATAAAAAAAAAAAGACGTCAGCAGAGGTGGCACATGATCATTAAAGAGGACCTGGAACCTTTCCTGACAGGTCGGTTTTAGGCCTCTTTCACACAAACGTTTTTTTTTTTGCGAGTGTACGGGCCTTTTTTGCGTTCCGTATACGGAACCATTCATTTCAATGGGTCCGCAAAAAAAATGGAAGGTACTCTGTATGCATTCTGTTTCCGTATTTCCGTTCCGTTAAAAGATAGAACTTGTCCTATTCTTGTCCACATCACGGACAAGTATAGTACTGTTCTATTAGGGGCCAGATGTTCCGTTCCGCAAAAAACGGAATGCACACGGATGTTTATTTTGCAGATCCATTTTTTTGCGGACCGCAAAACCATACGGTCGTGTGAGAAAAGCCTTAGGCTACTTTCACACATGCATCAAAGAAACACGGCAAGCTGTTCCGGCAGAGAACAGCCTGGCGGAGTTCTCTGGATCTGATATAGCTAGATAGTGGCATATGCCTGCCAGACCCCACTATAATGGGATGCGGTGGGGATCCGGCCACTCTCCAGCATATCACTGCACGTATATTGCTGCAAGCAATGGTTTTTCTCTGGCCAAATCCTGAAATATATGCTTGGGAGTGGGCGGATCCCTGCTGCATCCCATTATAGTCAATGGGGTCTGGCAGGAATGAGGCACTATCCGGCAATGCTGTATCTGGAGAACTTGTTTGACGCATGTGTGAAACTAGCCTTAGAAAATATTTGTGTTCCCCACGACATAACAATTCATCTTTTATTAGATCACTATGTTCTGTTGTCCCTCTTTTATTTCTCCTATAAATTTCCAAATAAATTGACAACAGGGTGTTACCAGTTGGTTAGTATCCCTTCCCAGCCTGATATTGTCCAATCAGAGGTCACAGTGTCACACTAAGTAGGGAAGCTACACTTTGTCGAGGGGAATGGTGACGCCCATTTGTGAAGTTATTCATAAATTTCTAGGAGGAATAACAGAGGAACAGTATCACCTAGAGTTATGAGAAAAGTTGCTCCAGAATTGTTATTACGTGGAGAATGCAAGTAGTTGATAAAACAGACATGTCAGGAAAGGTGACATTTCCTCTTTAAGCTATTACATACTAGAGAAGACAACATATTTACAGGTGGTTTTTAAGAGGTCATGCTTCCCATGGAGGCTGTGATGCTGCCACTGTAGAAATAGCAGGTGTTAGTTAGGCTAGTTTCACACTAGCGGCAGGATGGATCAGACAGGTTCCATCCTGCCGCTAGTTCAAGTGTGTCGCCGGACTGCCGCTCCGTCCCCATTGACTATAATGGGGGCGGAGTGCCCGCGCAGCACGGCAGTGCACGCCGAGAGGCCGCAGGACTAAATGTCGGACATGTCGTAGTTTTAAACCGGCGGCCTCGAGTCAATGGGGACAGAGCGGCAGTCCGGCGATACACTTGAACTAGCGGCAGGACGGATCCGACATTAGTGCCGCTCCTGCCGCTAGTGTGAAACTAGCCTTATATTATAACTCATAGACATTGTTTGTTATGCTGCGGGTCTACCTACCTGGTACTCCTCCACCTCCAGCCTGTACTTCTCTTTCATCCTCAACAGCTCCTTTGACAGTATCTTCTGGATTCCCAGGAGCTCCTCGTATTCTCTGCGCAATTCTTCTAACTGTAGTTTCTGTACTCTGACCTCCTCCTCCACCCCAAGACGGTCTTCTACATCCAACCTCAGTGTGTTCTCTAATTCCTCAATCTTTTTCTGGTAGACCGTGAAAGTCTCCTTCCAGGATTCTGAAAGCTCCAAGGACAAGCTCTGTACATCCGTTAGGCTCAGCCTGGGTCGCACAACCTCCTGCATAGTAATCTGCAAAGGAGACTGAAGAGCCTGATCTCTCAAGGCAAAAATTTCCTCTTTTTGAGAAGTTTGAAGGATATGACATTCTTGCTGGAGACGAAAATACAGTTCTTCCAATGCTGCCTGGTTACTTTTTGCTTGCTGCAGATCTTGCTTGTAAAGTTGTATCTGCTGGTCAATTTTGAGTCTCATGGACCTCACTTGCTCCCATATTTCTTGCAGGTCCTGAAGTTCTTGGCAAAGGTTGTCCTTCTGTAGTTCTGCTTCACATTTCTGTACGCTCAGGTCCTCCACTTGTCTCCTCAGCTGGCATAATTCATTGTAGTAAACTTGCGTCCACTCCTCACCTCTTTCCTGGTGAAGTCTGTGGATTTCTTCCACCAGTACCTGGTTCTCTGCTTCAAGCTGCCTCACTCGAGAGAGGTACTGGTCCAAACGTTTATTTAATTCATTTAGTTGGCTTTTCTCATCCCCAAACCCTCTCCTTACATACAACATGTTTAAAGCCAGTCTTGATCCCTACACAGTGTTCTATGGTTCGGGTCTCCTTTTCCTCACACTGCCCACAGAGATCTGAAACTCTGACTGCAGTGACACTGCCTTCAGAGCTATAGGGAGTGACACTTTAAGAAGGAGGCGTTCACAGATGGGCTGAAAACTTCTGTGAAGTACTTCAGAAAGGATGAGAGCTTTGCATTGCATAAAGCAGGATAGTGCCATCTGCTGGGACAGTGCTGGAAATGAAAGTGCCAACTTCATAAGTGAAAATGAAGATACCGTGTTTCCCGAAAATAAGACATACCCATAAACTAAGCCATAGCAGGATTTGCGCAATATAAGCCATACCCCGAAAATAAGACATAGTGATAGGCGTGGCTAAGCGTACCGTCGTGGAGCGGTAAAGAAGAGGGGCAGCCCTTCTCATCTGCCCCATCCTGACAGCTGCTATCTCGGGGGGTGACAGGAGAGGTGCGGGCAGCCCCATCAACAAGGTCGGTTCCCCCTGTCAGGTCCCGGTCGTTTTGTGCCTGCTGCAAGCTGAGGTATAGAGGGAGACATAGAAAGTTAAAGTAAAAGTCTCCTCAGTGAAGTGAGGAGCAGGAAGTTCTGCTTTAGGTATTGTGTGTCCTCAGGGGGATGAATAAAGCTGTGGCTGCTGTTTTACTTAGCACTGTGGGTCTCTCTCACCCAGCAACAATCAGCAACAGTCTGTGGGTCTCTCTCACCCCCCACAAACACCAAGACGACCTAACTGTATTTGAATAAATGCAGATTGTTGTACCATACTTAATAAGAATAAGACATCCCCTGAAAATAAGCCATAGTGTGTCTTCTTGAGACAAAATAAATATAAGGCCTTATTCACACGTCCGCAATTCTGTTCCGCATTTTGCGGAACAGAATTGCGGACCCATTAGTTTCAATGGGGACAGACGATGTCCCGGCCGGGTCCGCAATTGCGGATCCGCACTTCCGGGTCCGCAATTGCGTTCCCGAAAAAAATAGAACATGTCCTATTCTTGTCCGCAATTGCGGGCAAGAAAAGGCATTTTCTATGAGAGTGCCGGCGATGTGCGGTCCGCAAATTGCGGAACGCACATTGCCGGTGTGTCCGTGTTTTGCGGATCTGCGGATCCGCAAAACACAACGGACGTGTGAATAAGGCCTAAGACAGTGTCTTATTTTCGAGGAAGAATAGTAGAATAGCTCTCTTTCCAAAAAGAATAGAAAGCCAAGCCTCAGATGCCACCAGATAAAAAGTCAAAGCTTGACCATTTAAACTGGTGGCTTACCTTGGATGACAGCTAAGCCAGTACCTTATCTGCAGACAACTGTTTTGGGGTAATTGCCCCTCATCAGTACAGAGCAGAGAGAAATTGGCTTAGGCCCCTTTCACATCAGCGTTTTTGCTTTCCGTCCTAGAGTTCTGTCCTCGGGGCTCTAAGACGGAAAGATACTAATCAGGATTATTCCAATGCATTCTGAATCGAGAGAAATCCGTTAAGGATGCATCAGGATGTCTTCCGTTCAGTATGTGAACGTTTTTTGGACGTTGACAAAACCACAGCATGCTGCGGATTTGTCTCCATCCAAAAATCCGGAAGACATGCCGCAAGGATGGATCCGGAATTAATGCCCATTGAAAAGCATTAATCCGGATCCGACGTTAAGCTAAACGCCGTTTCGGTGCATCGCCGGATCTGACGTTTAGCTTTAAAGAATGGTAACCATGGCAGCCAGGACGCTACTAAAGTCCCGGCTGCCATGGAAAAGCAGCAGGGAGCCGGAGGAGAAGCTACTTACCTTCCGTGCGGCGGCCGGGGCGCTCCTTGATGACGTCACCTGGTCCCTGCATCGCATGGTTCACATAGCTATGCTATGTGAGCAATGCGCCGTATGCGCAAGACTGATCAGTCTTCAATATGCTTTCAGTTGTCTTGCGTTGTGACGGATCCGGCGGGAATTTCGGGTGACGGAAGTGCACACCGGATCCTCACAACGCAAATGTGAAAGAGGCCTTAAAGGGAACCTGTCATCAACGTTATGCTGACCTCACTGAGGGCAGTATAAATTAGTGACAGAAATGCTTATTTCAGCGGTGTGTCACTCATGAACTAAACGTAAGTGGTAGCCGAGAACCAGCATCACAATCATTGCAGCCCAGGCCTTGAAAAGAGTCAAATCTACTTGAGAAGAGTCCTGGTTATTCATAATCTTCTGCTCTCCCGTCCATCTGCTGATGATTGGCAGTTCTCTCCTAGAGAGAAAGGGAGAAAACTAGGTAGAAGGCTGTCAGTCATCAGCAGGTGGGCAGGAGAGCAGGAATTCATGAATAAGGGTCCTTTCACACTAGCGGTCTTGTTTTCCGGCATAGAGATCCGTCGTCGGGTCTCTATGCCGGAAAAATCCTGATTTTCCCAATGCATTCCAAATGCATTCTGAATGGAGAGAAATCCATTCAGGATGCATCAGGATGTCTTCAGTTCAGGACCGGAACGTTGTTTGGCCGGAGAAAATACCGCAGCATGATCCGGAATTAATGCCCATTGAAAGGCATTAATCCGGATCCGGCCTTAAGCTAAACGTCGTTTCGGCGCGTCGCCAGATCCGACGTTTAGCTTTTTCTCAATGGTTACCATGGCAGCCAGGAGGCTAAAGTCCTGGTTGCCATGGTAAAGTGTAGTGGGGAACGGGGGAGCAGTATACTTACCATCCGTGCGTCTCCCGGGGCGCTACAGAGTGACGTCAGGGTGCCCTACACGCATGGATCACGTGATCCATGCGCATGGGGCGCTCTGACGTCATTCTGGAGCGCCCCGGGAGCCGCACGGACTGTAAGTATACTGCTCCCCCGCTCCCCACTACTACTATGGCAACCAGGACTTCAGTAGCGTCCTGGCTGCCATAGTAACCTGAAAGCATTTCGAAGACTGATCAGGATCCTGATCAGTCTTCTAATGCTTTCAGGCGACTTGCGTTCTGACGGATCCGGCGGGACGGAAGTGCCTACCAGATCCTCAGAACGCAAGTGTGAAAGAGGCCTAACCAGGACTCTTCTCAGGTGGCCGGGACTCTTTTCCAGGCCTAATCTGCAATGATTGTGATGTTGGTTCTCGGCAAACACTTACTTTTAACTTATAAATGACAGACCACTGAAATCAACTCGCCTGTCTCTACTTTATGCTGCCGTTAGTATGGGCATCATAAAGGTGATGACAGGTTTCCTTTAACAGGGTGAGAAGCCTTCTATTTATTTTAAATGGTTGATTATTGACTTATACTTTACATCTGGTGGCACCAGAGGTTCTGCTTTCTTTTCTTTTTGGAAAAAGAGCTAATTTGCATACCTAATTTCCGGAAAGAACATTGCATGACCTATAAGACTCCTTATGCCTACTAGGTGTTCTCCATAAGTAGAAACAGTGCTCTATGAATGCCATAGCTTCTAGAGGTAGATATGGCAGGTGACGGTAAAAGATTTTTTGTTAAACAATCTTTATTTCTTTGTACAATCAAGTTTGACATATTGTAAATAAAGAGTGTACAGACATTGCAAGTACATAGAATTGTCAGTGACAACAGAACCATAGAACCAATGTAGGTCACAACAGCCGCTCCAGACAGAGCAAATATAAGGTTAGTAAACATGCAGAGAATTATTATGACATGCCGGTGTAGACTGCAAATACCCCAATACTTCAATATACAGGATTTGGATCAATAGGCACCCAGCGAGTCCAAGGGAGCCAGATCTTCATGAACTTGTCATGGTTATGGGCTTTCCAACTAGAAATCTCCTCTAGCCTACATATTTCTTGAACCTTCCGCTTTCACTCTCCTAGAGTAGGCGGATTTGTATCTAGCCAATGGAGAGGAATGAGCAACTTAGCTGCTACAATAAGAATGGAAGCCAAGTCATGTTTGGAGACAGGGAAACTGGCCTCAGGGAGGTTGAGTAACACCAGTTCCGGGGATAATGTAATGTCAGAGACACACACTTGACGGATGGTCTGTTCTATTACCTTCCAAAAAGGGACAATACAAGGACATTGCCACCAAATATGTATTAAAGAGCCCACATCGTTATGGCATCTCCAGCACTCTGTGGAGTTGGCCGGGTGCAGTTTATGGAGTGGGACAGAAGTTTTGTACCATCTAGTTAACAATTTAAAAGAATTTTCCTGTATACGAATGCACCTAGAGGGACCATGAGACCGGTTTAAGATCTGGGATACCTCTTGTTCTGAAAAAGACCTATTGAAGTCCTTTTCCCATTGCAGTAAATAAGAGGGTTTGTTCAAGCATCTTTTTGTACACATAAGTTATTTTGCCCTTACGCGGTAAACCTGTCATGGCCATCGTTTCGAACCATGTAGGGTTATTATCACCTTTGTGGCAATGTGAATAGGAAGGGTCTAGTAAAGTCCCGGGAAAGCATGGAAAAGGTGTGGTGTTTGCACCAGGAGCGTGTCACCAAGGGGCCCGGCCTTGGTGGAGTAAAGGCCCTACATATAGGTGGCCACTAAGTTAGTTGGTGGACACCAAGATAACTAGCTTAGCTGGCTCCAGCTAGTCCAGGGCGGGCTTTTACTGGGAACAGGCAATGTGCTGGGTGGGTGCCTGTTCCCCATGCTCCAGTCCGGGATTTTGGACAATGCCCATGTCCAGGGATGCTATTTAATCCTCTTGTTGGACATGGGTGGGGTCTCTCACTCTGGAGAGTGTGCAGACAGAGGCCTGTTGAGGCTCTGCAAGTGTGGTCTCAGCAAGGCAAGGCTGAGGGGCCAAGAGGCTATGCAATAGCCTGGACTTTGGGGGACTCGGTGATGCCCGGGAACAAGCGTTGAAAGGTCAGAGTCGGGAGGACTGCTAGACCACAACCCCCGTCTAAAGGTACTGCACTCGTTACAGCCTGAGGGCTGGAGTATTGTATGGCTGGGGTAAGCCGTACCTGGTTCCATGTGTGAACGCTATCGTATAGCCGAGTTAGGGATATGATGTTCATTATGTTTAGGTAGAACCCAGACGGGCAGGCTTTTGTTTTCTGCCATGCGGTGTTTGAAGAGTGTCAAATAAATTGCACTGTTTGGACCTGAAACCCGGTGTTTGTGAAGATAACTCTGTGAGAATGACCCCCGAATAAGAGACGATCCCTTACACCTTTTATACTGGAGAGGAATTTCTCGCCAAGTTTTAAAAAATTGACATAATGTAATTGAGTCCAGTGTAAAGCTATATTTTTGTCCTGAAGATCCTTCAAAGAAGGGACCTTTCTGCCCTGTAAAAGATCCTCTACTGGTATATCCCCCAGACTCCCCCATATACACAAGTCATCAGTATAATGGGGTTGACTGTATATGGGAGCAGAGATGATGGCATAAATAAAGAAGGGTCGTGCCATAACTCCATTGCAGAGCTTATGCTTTTCTATATGTGGAGTAGCCCTCTCAAGGAGACCGGGAAGTTATTAGCGCCAAGGGGGATAGATCTGGATGGCCACCACAATTGCACTCTATCTACTGTGGTAAGAATAGCTGCCGCTAAGTGGCAGCCCAGCTTTCTGTCAGTATGGAAAATAACTTCTGGATGTAACCTTAGTTGTATGGCTTTATAGTAGTTTTTTATGTCCAGTAGACCAAAACCCTTGGATTGTTTTGGTTGGCATAGGGTAGCATAAGATATTCTGGGAGCACTTTGCTTCCAAATAAATTTGGAGATTAATCTGCGAGTGGCTAGTAGGAAGCTATTGGGCAAAAATATAGGGACTGTATGGAGAGTGTACAGTAGTTTAGGAGCTATATAGGTTTTTATTAAATTTTTCCTCCCAATCCAGGACATGAACGGTATATCTAACGAAGCTAGCTGGGATTTTATGTCTAAGAGTAATAGTGGGTAATTTAGTGGAAAGGGCATGTCGGGGTCTATGGGGATCTGTACTCCAAAATATTTAATAGATGATGATGCCCAAACAAAGGGAAAATTTTTCGAAAGTGTCTCTACTTCTTTTATGGGGATATTTATGCCTAGGGTTGTACATTTTAGCAAATTAATTTTAAAATTGGATATACAGTCATGTCCATAAATATTTGGACATCAACACAATTCTAACATTTTTGGCTCCATACACCACCACAATGGATTTGAAATGAAACGAACAAGATGTGCAGACTGTCAGCTTTAATTTGAGGGCATTTACATCCAAATCAGGTAAACGGTGTAAGAATTACAACAGTTTGCATATGTGCCTCCCACTTGTTGAGGGACCGAAAGTAATGGGACCGAATAATAATCCTAAATCAAACTTTCACTTTTTAATACTTGGTTGCAAATCCTTTGCAGTCAATTACAGCCTGAAGTCTGGAACTGCATAGTCATCAGACGCTGGGTTTCATCCCTGGTGATGCTCTGCCTGGCCCCTACTGCAACTGTCTTCAGTTCCTGCTTGTTCTTGGGGCATTTTCCCTTCAGTTTTGTCTTCAGCAAGTGAAATGCATGCGCAATCGGATTCGGGTCAGGTGATTGACTTGGCCATTGCATAACAATCCACTTCTTTCCCTTAAAAAACTCTTTGGTTGCTTTTGCAGTATGCTTTGGGTCATTGTCCATCTGCGCTGTGAAGCGCCGTCCAATGAGTTCTGAAGCATTTGGCTGAATATGAGCAGATAATATTGCCCGAAACACTTCAGAATTAATTCTGCTGCTTTTGTCAGCAGTCACATCATCAATAAATACAAGAGAACCAGTTCCATTGGCCGCCATACATGCCCACGCCATGACACTACCACCATTATGCTTCACTGATAAGGTGGTATGCTTAGGATCATGAGCAGTTCCTTTCCTTCTCCATACTCTTCTCTTCCCATCACTCTGGTACAAGTCTATCTTGGTCTTATTTGTCCATAGGATGTTGTTCCAGAACTGTGAAGGCTTTTTTAGATGTCATTTGGAAAACTCTAATCGGGCCTTACTGTTTTTGAGGCTCACCAATGGTTTACATCTTGTGGTGAACCCTCTGTATTCACTCTGTTGAAGTCTTCTCTTGATTGTTGACATTGACACACATACACCTACCTCCTGGAGAGTGTTCTTGATCTGGCCAACTGTTGTGAAGGGTGTTTTCTTCACCAGGGAAAGAATTCTTCAGTCATCCACCACAGTTGTTTTCCGTGGTCTTCCTGGTGTTTTGGTGTTGCTGAGCTCTCCGGTACGTTCCTTCTTTTTAAGAATGTTCCAAACAGTTGTTTTGGCCATGCCTAATGTTTTTGCTATCTCTCTGATGGGTTTGTTTTGTTTTTTAAGCCTAATGATGGCTTGCTTCACTGATAGTGACAGCTCTTTGGATCTCATCTTGAGAGTTGACAGCAACAGATTCCAAATGCAAATAGCACACTAAAAAATTAACTCTGGACCTGTTATCTGCTCATTGTAATTGGGATAATAAGGGAATAACACACACCTGGCCCTGAAACAGCTGAGAAGCCAATTGTCCCATTACTTTTGGTCCCTTTACAAGTGGAAGGCACATATGCAAACTACAGGGAGTGCAGAATTATTAGGCAAGTTGTATTTATGAGCATTAATTTTATTATTGAACAACAACCATGTTCTCAATGAACCCAAAAAACTCATTAATATCAAAGCTGAATATTTTTGGAAGTAGTTTTTAGTTTGTTTTTAGTTTTAGCTATTTTAGGGGGATATCTGTGTGTGCAGGTGACTATTACTGTGCATAATTATTAGGCAACTTAACAAAAAACAAATATATACCCATTTCAATTATTTATTTTTACCAGTGAAACCAATATAACATCTCAACATTCACAAATATACATTTCTGACATTCAAAAACAAAACAAAAACAAATCAGTGACAATATAGCCACCCTTCTTTGCAAGGACACTCAAAAGCCTGCCATCCATGGATTCTGTCAGTGTTTTGATCTGTTCACCATCAACATTGCGTGCAGCAGCAACCACAGCCTCCCAGACACTGTTCAGAGAGGTGTACTGTTTTCCCTCCTTGTAAATCTCACATTTGATGATGGACCACAGGTTCTCAATGGGGTTCAGATCAGGTGAACAAGGAGGCCATGTCATTAGATTTTCTTCTTTTATACCCTTTCTTGCCAGCCACGCTGTGGAGGACGCGTGTGATGGAGCATTGTCCTGCATGAAAATCATGTTTTTCTTGAAGGATGCAGACTTCTTCCTGTACCACTGCTTGAAGAAGGTGTCTTCCAGAAACTGGCAGTAGGACTGGGAGTTGAGCTTGACTCCATCCTCAACCCGAAAAGGACCCACAAGCTCATCTTTGATGATACCAGCCCAAACCAGTACTCCACCTCCACCTTGCTGGCGTCTGAGTCGGACTGGAGCTCTCTGCCCTTTACCAATCCAGCCATGGGCCCATCCATCTGGCCCATGAAGACTCACTCTCATTTCATCAGTCCATAAAACCTTAGAAAAATCAGTCTTGAGATATTTCTTGGCCCAGTCTTGACGTTTCAGCTTGTGTGTCTTGTTCAGTGGTGGTCGTCTTTCAGCCTTTCTTACCTTGGCCATGTCTCTGAGTATTGCACACCTTGTGCTTTTGGGCACTCCAGTGATGTTGCAGCTCTGAAATATGGCCAAATAGGTGGCAAGTGGCATCTTGACAGCTGCACGCTTGACTTTTCTCAGTTCATGGGCAGTTATTTTGCGCCTTGGTTTTTCCACACGCTTCTTGCGACCCTGTTGACTATTTTGAATGAAACGCTTGATTGTTCGATGATCACGCTTCAGAAGCTTTGCAATTTTAAGAGTGCTGCATCCCTCTGCAAGATATCTCACTATTTTTGACTTTTCTGAGCCTGTCAAGTCCTTCTTTTGACCCATTTTGCCAAAGGAAAGGAAGTTGCCTAATAATTATGCACACCTGATATAGGGTGTTGATGTCATTAGACCACACCCCTTCTCATTACAGAGATGCACATCACCTAATATGCTTAATTGGTAGTAGGCTTTCGAGCCTATACAGCTTGGAGTAAGACAACATGCATAAAGAGGATGATGTGGTCAAAATACTCATTTGCCTAATAATTCTGCACTCCCTGTATTGTAATTCCTACACCGTTCACCTGATTTGGATGTAAATTACCTCAAATTAAAGCTGACCGTCTGCAGTTAAAGCACATCTTGTTCATTTCATTTCAAATCCATTGTGGTGATGTATAGAGCCAAAAATGTTAGAATTGTGTCGTGTCCCAATATTTATGGACCTGGCTGTATGTCCAAATGTATCTAATAAGGAGATCAGAGCAGGGAAAGCTCTACTTGGGTCAGTGAGAAAGATGAGCATGTCATCAGCAAACGCCGCGACATGATGTGTTTTCTTATTTACAGTCAAGCCTACTATGGAGGTATCCTGTCGGATGGCCTGAATTAGGGTTTCCAAGCAGAGAATAAAGGGTGTGGGTGACAAAAGCCAGCCCTGTCTCGTACCGTTCTGTATTCCAAAGCACGGGGAAAGTATGCCATTCACTCTGACTCTGTCGTGTGGAGCTGTGTACAGTGTCATTATAGCGTTTACAAACAATGGAGGAAATCCAAAAGCAGAGAGCGTTAAGGCCATGTACTCCCAATCGACTCTATCGAAAGCCTTCTCAGCATCAGTGCTGAGCAAGGCTAAGGCCTCTTTCACACTTGCGTTGTGAGGATCCGGCGTGCACTTCCGTCGCTGGAAATGCCCGCCGGATCTGTCACAACGTAACGGCATGTCATCCGGATTTTTGGACGGAGACAAATCCGCAGCATGCTACGGTTTTGTCAACGTCCAAAAAACGTTCACATACTGAACGGAAGAGATCCTGATGCATCCTGAACGGAATGCTCTTCATTCAGAATGCATTAGGATAAATCCTGATCAGTATCTTTCCGTCCTAGAGCCCCGAGGACGGAACTTTAGGACGGAAAGCAAAAGCGCCAGTATAAAAGAGGCCTAATTTGGATTTGCTTCTGACAGAGTACTCCACTGCTTGTATAACTCTGAATGTGCTGTCTCTGCATTCTCTCCCACCAACAAACTCTGTTTGCTCAGGGAATATTAACACATGGAGCAAGGATGATACTCTAGCCGCCAGTACTTTTGCCCACCGTTTTTTGTCTGAATTCAGCAATGATATAGGTCTATAGCTGGAGGTCAAATCTTGATCTTTGCCTGGTTTAAGAATAACGACAATATGAGCCTCAAGGGCTTGTTTTGCCAATGGATTGCCATTGAGTAAATAATTGAAATACTGAACCAATCTGGTTCCTAATACAGGGAAATATTTCTTATAGTATTCTATAGGGAAACCGTCCGGGCCCGGGCTCTTACCTGAAGGAATACTTTTTTTTTTTTTAATCTTTATTTATGTAAATAGGGGTCATTTCTTTCCCCCCTTTTTTTCCATAAAAGACAGGATATAACAGTTACAATTCTATCAAATTTTGATATCCAGTGCATACATAGCAAAGTACAGTCATCATAAATTTTCAGAAACATACTTCCAGATACAGAAAATATAATGGAATTATCTGAAACAAACAACATAACATTCCCTCCCCTCCCCCCACCCTTTAAAACTCGCTGCACTTCTGTGAGGGTAACCGGTGTTAGCAGTTGGGTTGACTGGCTACCTTTTTTTTAGCAATCTTGGCAGATTTAAGGTGGACAAAAACTGTTGGGAGATACTCCTTTTATCCTCCAACTCCTGCAAGGTAGCATCAGACCTAAGATTATAGAGGTCTTGATAAAATGAAGAAAACGCTTTGGCTATATCAGCCGTATTTTTTAGTATTTTGCCGTCATTGGTCTTTATTTGACCCACATGAATCTGTTCATAGCGTTTCTTGATCAAGGCCGACATAATCTTGTTACCCCGGTCTCTATGGGCATAATGTGTATGCTTAATTCTAAGATAACGGCGTGCTGCTTTTACGTTTAGCAAGTCTTTTAGAGATGACCTAAGTCGGGAAAGCGCCGCTAGGTCATCTGGTGCTAAGGATTTCTTATGCTTATACACTAATTGTGCCATTTGATTCAAAAGGGAGGAAATTTGGACCATGCAAGCTTTTTTAAGGTGTGAGCCAAGGGCTATAAATTCTCCCCGAAGAACAGATTTATTTGCTTCCCAGATAGATGCCCAAGAGGTATCAGAGGAGATGTTTTCTGAAAAGTATCTATCGTTTCAGACAGCTTGTTGATAGTGCTAGACGTATCAAGTAAGTTAGCATTTAGTCTCCATGTCCATTCCCCTCTAGGCAAGTCATAGGAAGTCAAGGTAAAGGTAGTGGGGGCGTGGTCAGAGACTGTTATACAGTGTATATCCGCAATAACAACCTGAGGGAGACATCTGCTGCTCAAGAAAAGGTAATCTATTCTCTGATATGACTTATGCATATAAGAGTGAAATGTATAGTCTTTGTTATCCGCATGCAAAGCACGCCAGACATCACAAACAGCCAAGGTTTGAAGTTGTTGAGAAATACCTTTTAGGGCTCCAACGGAGATTGCAGATTTTTGTTTAGATGAGTCTAACAATGGGTTCAAAGCGAGGTTCAAATCTCCTCCTATTACCAAGGTGCCTGAAACAAACACCGAAATGGTCTGCAATATCTCTTTGACCCATTTAACTGTATGTTTGTTAGGTGCATACAAGTTACATATGGTAAACTCCGAATTGCCTATTTTCCATCTAAGCAACAAATAACTACCCTCAGGGTCAGTTAATTCAGTGGTCTTTGCAAAAGGGATACTCTTGTGTAAACCGATGCTAACCCCTCTCGTTGCCTTTTGATCATTGGTAGAATGGAACCAATTCTGAAAATAGGAACAAGCAAGGTTTGTCACTCTATCTCTTCTGAAGTGCGTCTCCTGTAGCATTGTAATATCCGCATTTGCCTTTCTCAAAATCTGGATAACCCTGCTTCTTTTTACTGGCGAATTGCAGCCATTGACATTGAAAGAAGCAAATTTCAGGTGGCGGGCAATCATCTTATAATGAGACAGGTAGGTAAGAGGCAATAGCGGCCGGTGTGACCTTTAAACCATAATCAAACAAGTTAACAAACATATACAGGAACATATTGAGGCGGACAATAGGTGTCCCAATGAAATAGGCTCTATATAGAGCAAGAGGTGGGGGAGGTATACACATTGCTGTGTAGCTGGATCGGACAAGCTCCGATTGTAACAAGCCTTAGCAATTCAGAGTTCAGTAGCTACAAGAAATCTTGGCATTAAGATGTAAGAGAACTGAAAAGCGATCTTTCGCATCCCGTGTTGTTGTTTTTTTTTTATATTCTGCAAACCGTTGTGACAAAGATAAGAGAAAGGAGAAAGAAATAGCATTCACATATAGGCCATCCATTATACTAGGTCCCAGAGCACAGGAGGCCAAATGCAGGGGTAACCAAAAAGGATATAAAGTTCCCATAAATCAGGTTGCGCCCATAGCAATAGTGGATCTCTTTGGCCTTGCCGACCTCTGCTGCTTGGCTGTGGACCATGTTGCCGCATTCGGTAGCGGAGGAAGTTTTTCCATATCTGCCAAGAAGGGAAGCCAGGAGGGTATCTCCAAAGGTGTCATTTGCAGAGTGTCCCAGACTTGTTGGAGGTCGTCTGGGGTGCCGACCGTCAGTCGCCGATTACCAGCGGTGATGAGGAGTCCAAACAGAAAGAGCCATTTATAAGGTATTTTTGAGGCCCTCAAAGCATCTGTAAGTGGCTTAAAAAGCCTCCTCTTTTGTAATGTGGACGGTGCAAGGTCTTGGTATATTTGCAGTTTTGAACCATCCAAAGCTATCTCCGATGTTTCTCTGGCCTTTCACAGTATTGCCTCTGTGTCCCTATAGCTTAGGAGACCACAAATAATGTCTCTGGGGTTTTCCGAAGGCAGCGGTTTTGGATGCAGCGCTCTATGCACATGCTCAATCACCACAGCACCTGCACGCTCTGCTCCCAACAAAATGGAGAACAGCTTGCTAATGATCAGGAAGAGGTATTCTTGTTCAGGGCTCTCCTGTAACCCTCTGATTTTCAGGTTTGTTATGTTCTCCTGATCTTCTAGGAGTGACAGGGAGTTAGATATGGCTATCTCATACTTTTGCAGCGATTTTTTAACCTTAGCGTTAAAGGTTAGTATATCTTGCTGGGTCCCCTCCAGCGTCTCCACTCTTTCACCAATGTGGCGCACATCAGCCTTAATGCTTGTCAGGTCTGCGGCTAAGGGGGCTAGTGCTTTATTCAGAATTCGCTCAAAGCTGCTCTTCGTGAGAGCTGTGCAGTCACTAACCTCCTGGTTCTGCTCTACCGCACTGTTTTCTCCTGACTCCTCACTCTGTGGTGCGCTTTGCGGGCTAGCTGGCGCCATCTTTGAAGAGCGGGCCGGGAGTGGTGCGGCCTGTTTCCTGAGGTATTTCTCCATGTCAGGTTTCGATTTCGCTGGTTTAGGGGTACCAGATGGATCTTTGTGTCTGTCTCTTGTCTGGTGGAGTACCTTCATGTCGGGATTGGCTTTTATAAAGGCTTATCAGAGCTTGCTGGCGGGAGAGCGCACTTCAGGCAGCCGCCATCTATCGCGGTCAGGCTCCGCCCCCCAACAGTAAAAGATTAAAACTGAGCACATGTGTCCACCTCAGTGAGATGGACAAGAAATAAAGATTAGAACAAACAGCAGGTGGCGATATACAGATATATTTTTATTGAAGAACTCAGGCTATATTACATTTTTAATTACATGCAATTACAAAAGTATTCAGATCCAGACACTGGTTTAAAATATGTAGACAGTTTTTTGTGGAACAACCCTTTTAACACAGTGTACATTATTCCATATAATACACACCTCAGCTACTGCAGAACCTCTTATTGAAGAGGAAGCAGACACTTTATGTCAATTTATGTTATTGAACAACTAAAAATATGGTGCCAGCTGCTATGCCCTCAAATAGTACTAACCGCAGTACACACAAAAATATCCACAGTGTGCCCCAGAAATACAGTAGCTACTACATACCGATCTCATATCGTATCATAAGATTTTGGAACATAGTTACTGGGGCTTGATGTTGCTTATGTTGGACATTTAGGCATGGCAGGAAATCAGGGTTTCAGATCATCCCAAAGGGGTTTGATAGTCTTTGATCTCAAGATTCCAAACTTAAGGGTTTAATTTTTTAACGCTGACCCATATTGGCAGCCACCACTAGGGGGAGCTCAATGCAAATAAATGATTTACAGCTTCCATGGAAATCAATGTTAACCCCTTCCGAACTGCAGCCGTACATGTACGGCTGAAGTCGGGTCTTTAAAGATGGCACCAGCTCGCAAGTGCCCATAGCCACCCGGTTTCTGCTTTTTTAAAGGACATTGCCAGATTTGTACCTCTGAAACTGACCTTGTGCACTTGGCAGCTGAAGGCATTTGTGTTGGTCCCATGTTGATATGTGCCTGCATTGCCAAGAAAAATTATATTTTAATATATGCAAATGGACCTCTAGGAGCAACGGGGGCATTGCCATTACACCTGGAGGTTTAGCTTTCTCAGCAAATACTGTGCCCAATGCATTGACAGGGCCAGGGGGAAAAAATCAAAATGGACAATTAGCATTTTTTAGTCGCTTCACCTCCCCAAACAAATTTAATAAAAAGTGATAAAAAAATAACACAAACACACTCCAAAATGGTACCAATAAAAACTACAGATCTCCCCACAAAAAGTATTTCAGCAATGAAACACATGAAAATCTATATAAATAATCGTACTGACCCGGAGAATGAAGGTAACAGGTCAGTTTTGCCCCCAGGCAGTCTGTTTTCTAATATTATCTGGGCCAGTTGTCTGATGTAATAACATTATAATGTTTTATAAAGTTTACTCTGAAATTTGGATTTTTATCGACTATCATGCTGTGGTAACTTGCGGGTTGCAACAAGACTACATTCATTATTATTAATTATAATGGAGCAGCACGGCATTGCAATCTTATGTCGCATGGTCACAAATGGCGGTATAGCTCTAGTATAAATCTGACACACTGGGGGGATTTGTCAATCAATTTACTCCAATGCTTTGGTGCATGCCACAGCTATATATACACAAACATCTGCTACTTTTCTTTGAAAAGTGGCTAGAAACAGGGGCGGACTGAGAACCCTCAGGGCCCCCAAGCAAAATATATCAAGGGCCTCCTTCCAGGCCCCACCGATGTTCCGCCTCCAGCCACGCCCATGTTCCGCGTAGTAACAAGTGCCTCTCCATGCCCCCCCCCATGTGAAAGTAACAAGTGCCTCTCTTCCCCCCATGTGCCAGTAACAAGTGCCTCTCTTCCCCCCCCCATGTACCAGTAACAAGTGCCTCTCTCGCCCCATATGCCAGTAACAAGCGGCTATCTCCCCCCATGTGCCAGTAACAAGTGCCTCTCTTTCCCCCCCATGTGCCAGTAACAAGTGCCTCTCCCCCCCCCCATGTGCAAGCGCCTCTTTTCCCCCCGTGTGCCAGTAACAAGTGCCTCTCCATGCCCCCATGTGCCAGTAACAAGTGCCTCTCTTCCCCCATGTGCCATTAACAAGTGCCTCCCCCCCCATGTGCCAGTAACAAGTGCCTCTCCCCCCCCGATGTGTCGGTAAAAGATAATCTGGTATAACCCCCAAAAAAAAAAAACAACAACACACTTTTACTTACCTCCATGGCAGCGATGCGATGCACGCCTCTTCCGGCCTGTGTCCCACGCTGTATGGCTCAGGCGGCTTCTGATAGGCTGCCGCCACAAGGCCTGCAGCCTATCAGAGGAACAGGGAAGGGAGACGCCTCTCCCTCCCCTGCCCCACAGCACAGCCTGAGGACGGCGATACAGATGACTATGGAGATGAACACTTCCACAATGGAAGCATTCATCTCCCTGCGACCTGCCGCCCCCGCCAGGGGCCCCCTTCCCGGTCGGGCCCTCGGACCACGTCAGAAATGCCTGACCGCTCAGTCCGCCCCTGGCTAGAAAACTGGATGCGGTTTAGGAAGAGTGAACATGGTTTCCATATTTTTGAATCTAAATATTTAAGGATATGGTTCAAAGCCCTAAGATTTAAAAAGGTTTATATGCACCTAAAACCCAAAAAACTTAAAACCCTGTGAAAGTGACCTCTGTATTAAGCTCATTGGGTGCAGGAGAACCCGAATCATATAACCATTTTAATTCTAATCTCAACAACTGTGAGGCAACACTGCCCCCTCTAATATTACCTCAAACTGGATCAAGTCCAAGTCTTCAAGTCTTTGCAGCAACCCCCCTGGTAATTCAAGAAAAGCACCGCTACTTACTAATGTATTGTGATTGTCCATATTGCCTCCTTTGCGGGCTGGATTCATTTTTCCATCACATTATACACTGCTCGTTTCCATGGTTATGACCACTCTGCAATCCATCAGTGGTCGTGCTTGCACACTATAGGAAAAAGCACCGTCCTCTCTGGTGGCCGGGACATGGGAGCTCACATAGGCTAGTGCTTTTTCCTATAGTGTGCAAGCACGACCGCCACTGATGGATTGCTGGGTGGTCTGTAGCCATGGAAACTAGCAGTGTATAATGTGATGGAAAAATGAATCCAGCCAACAAAGGAAGCAATATGGACAATCACAACACATTAGTAAGTGCCTTGTATTAACTTTCTCTACATGATAAATGCCACTTACTGAAGTGAGACAACCCCTTTAAATATGCCACCTAACAGTCACCTGACAAACAAGCAAAATGTTTCACATCTTTCATGTGGTTCCTAAAATCAGTTGTTGGCAGCATTTTGCCCCGCCTGCCAATAATACGCAATGTGAATAGGGCAAGAATGATCGCAATAGTGATTGTTTATCCCCTTTCACTTTGCATTGGGTCATGTGAATGGCCCTTTAAAAGAGTGCTGATTGACTTATATCTCATCTGGCATCAGCCTGAGTAAGAGGACCCCAATACACATTAAAGATCTGACGGGGATTGGCTGTAGGTGAGAGGCTGACCCTTGGATTTCTGCCGCAGATTTGCAGTCGGTCATGGTGCGTTTTAGGGATCAGCCAGGGGCGTAACTATAGGGGAAGCAGGGGAAGCGGCTGCTTTGGGGCCCTGACCCAGAAGGGGCCCATCCAAGAGGAGGAGAAGTACTAAAAGATTTTGTCAGGGCCCCTCAACAGTATTACAAAATTAAATTATATACAGTGGCAGTATAGACAGTGTAGAAAACGGATGGAACAGCTGCCGGGCCTGGTCTGAGAGAGCGATCTTTACTAGCCACAGGAAAGGGGGCGGCATGAAAAGAAGGGGTTGTGAAAAAATTACTGGGGGGGGGGGGGGCCCCATTCAAAAATTTGGTGTGGGGCCCAATCATTTCTAGTTACGCCACTGGGTTCAGCGAATGGATTGATTCGTTCATCAGCAAATTCTTCGTCTGTGAGGGACTGTCTACAGACGATTCCCCGCTGTGTCGGCAGATTGACATGGCTGCACATCTTTGGCCTTGATAATCTCATGCATGTGCCATCCCATTACTGCAAGTATCAGCGCATGGACAGAGGATATGCCTACAAAAACGAATCAGCGATTGTGCACGCGTTGCAAAAATGAGTCTAGCGGTGTCTGAAAATTTGTTGATGCGAATTCATAAGCATGTTATCTTGTTACAAGTTTATTAAGGTTGCGTGAGATGTGTGGCCGGCAGAGGGAGCGTCTAGAGCTGTGGGGACGCTCCTTCTCAGGTGTAAATTCCTTCAGATGAACAAATCGATTGATACAATTCACTGTTCCCTACTGCAGATCCACGTGCAGCCACCCTGCAGTGATTTCCACACACATTACAGAATTTGTGAAGATTCCACATAAAGTGATTGCACTTAAAATCCACAGAAAAACTGCGCTGAATCGACAGAAAAATGTGACGCTCAATATACTTGTTTTTCGTGTGGATTTAGGCCTCCTGCACACGACCGTTTTTTTTTCTGTTTCCATTCCGTTTTTTTTTGGCGTTCCATATGTTGGAACCATTCACTTCCATGGGTCCCCAAAAACAACGGGTTCTGTTTCTATATTTCTGTTCCAGTCAAAGATAGAACATGTCCTATTATTGCCCGCAAATCACGTTCCGTGGCTCCCTTCAAGTCCATGGTTCCGCAAAAAAAAACGGAATCCATACGGAATGCATCTGTATGTCTTTCGCATCTGTTCCGTTTTTGCGGAACCATCTATTGAAAATGTTATGCCCAGCCCAATTTTTTTATGTACTTACTGTTTAAACAGGCCCAGGGATAATGTGCGCGATCGGTATTAATTTAACCCCTCAGATGATCAAATGTGACCATGACATCTGAGAGGCTTCCTGGCCCAGGCTGCCTTCCCAAGGGTGAGAGTTAGGGCTCATGTACACGGCCGTGTGCTGGCCGGCCCCGTGCTGTGGACCGCAAATTGAGGTCGGCAATGCACGGGCACTGACCGTGGGGCCGGTCAGGTGAATAGGTCCGCATTCAAGTGAATGGGTCCCCATCTGTGATGCAGGGTGCATACGGCCGGTGCCCGTGCATCGCGGACCCTCTGTATGCGGGCCGCGGTACGGCCAAGGCTGGGCAACTGGCGTGTGCATGAGCCCTAATAGTAATAGGTCTGAGCCTGCACAAGGCTTCCAGGCCAATTACTAGTATATTCCAAAGCAGTGTATTGGAAAATACTGAATCCTGTATTCTATAAGCAGGGTTCAGCAAACCTCTGGTACTCTAAAGGCTGAGAAACTACAACTCCCAGCATGCTCCATTCTCTTCTATGAGAGTTCCAAGAACAGCCAAGCAAGTGTGCATGCTGGGAGTTGTAGTTTGCGCACACCTGGAGTCAGTGGCATACATGGAGAAGTAAGGGCCCCATAGCAAGGATAAAACCAGGACCCCCACACAGCACAGAAGGGTTTCTGCCTAAACCCCTTTCTATGACCCTTGGGACATTTTTTTGCTATCTCATTTGCTAAAAGTTGTTCCTTTAGAGGGTAGAGTCCTGACCAAGTTTTCACCTCCAGTCGAAGAGGAGATGATCCCAACTAAGACTGGGCCCCCTCTTGCCCCGGGCCCCATAGAAGTCGCATGGTCTGCCGCTATGGTAGTTACGCCCCTGCCTGGAGTGCTGGAGGTTGCTGATCCTTGCTATAAAGGATATATACCGATTACAGAATACATGTGGCAATCTAATAATTGCTTGTTATAGTGAGTTAAAAAAAGTAAAAAAATAAATAAGTTTTTAAAAATAAAAAATATATATAAAAGTTCAAATCACCCCCTTTCCCTAGAATTTTTTCAGTAGAAAAATAATATCAATGTAACATCCCTGTAATCATACTGAGCTGTAGAATGAAGGGCACTCGTCTGATTTACCGCATAGGGAACAAAACACATAAAACTGTGGCAGAATTGCATGAGAGAGGCCGCCGGACTAAAAGTACGACATGCAGTACTTTTAGTCCGCCAGCCTCTCGCCGTGCGCTGCCGCCAGAACTCCGCCCCCGCCCCCATTATAGTCAATGGGGAAGGAGCAGTAGTCTGGCGGCACACGTGAACTAGTGGCAGGATGGATCCGACATGCTGTTTACCCGCCGCAACAGCATGACGGACTCCCCTGCCGCTAGTGTGAAACTAGCCTTATTCAGGTTTGTGAACAGAAAAATAAACAAAGTTCTGGCTCCAGGAAGACCGGGAAAAAAAAAAAAACACAACAGACATTTCTTTGCAGCAAAATTTTTGCCACATCTAAAATCTCATTCATTTGCCTTATACTAATTTGTGCTGCAGATTTTCTGTGCACAAATGGAAAATAGGAGGCAAACCCGCCCCCTGGAGGGCGCCATCTGCTGTACAACAACAGGAGCTGCAGCCTCGGCCTAATGTTTGACATTTTTGCTTAATGTTGGATAAAAACATGAAAATACTCCTGCTAATACTGATATAAAATACCTGACAGACGTGAAAGAAAACAAAGAAGGATTTTAAAACAAGTGTTTCCGCCCGGGATCGAACCGGGGACCTTTCGCGTGTGAGGCGAACGTGATAACCACTACACTACGGAAACACAGCTGTTGGCAGTCCTCTGCTTTGGGTATTTACTATTAGAAATGTACAAGTCTGCATTTTGAGGAGTCTGAATTTCTTTTTCAGCTGGTTGTAGAACATGAAGTGACGCTGTCCTATTTCATGAGGAGATTTGCGGGTCTTGCTGTCCCTGCACGCGAATGGTATGATCCGATACGGCCATTAAGCGGGTTAAACTATCTTTTGAAGGGGTGCGCCCGCGGATCAGTCCCGGTTCCACTTTTGTGAGGTTTGTTAGCAAAGCGATCATGGAGAAATTCAGAAAACAACGATCCATCCAGAAGGCGTCAGTGACGTCATCCACCACTAGGGGGCAGCACAGCTCTGCGGGCGCAGTGAAGGGAGGAGGGAGAGCGCCGTTCTGTCACAGGAACTGTTGGCACTAGGTGGGCAGCGTGGACCCTCCGGGCACTGAATGCACTATTCTTAGAGGGAAGAATACATTGGCACCATATGCCGCATATAGGCGAAGTACAGAGGTCTGCGGGCACTGCTTGGCAGGCATTATGTGGGCATTAGGTTGTTAATGTATAGCAGTAAATTGGCACCATATGTACTCTCTGTGCCCTGTATGCAGTAAGTGGCAGCTGTAAGGCGCTGCCTGGCTAGCTCTGGGCTGGGCACCCTACATCATTATTTACAGCTCCACTCCTGCTGCCATTATACAGGGCAATAGCATCCACAGCATCAGAGTGGTTGTACAGTTTGGGGGCTGTTGGTACCTCTACTGATGGCAGTAATTCGGCACATGGCTGCTGAGGCCACCGATTGGCTGCAGTGGTCATGTGCTGGCTGCTTGTTAACATAGACCAGGAATGATGTTTTATGTTATTGTTTTATTTTTATTTTTAGGCCTTCTGCACACGTCCGTAATTTTTTTCCGTTTTTTTGCATTCCGTATGCGCAACCGTTCACTTCAATAGGTCTGCAAAAACAATGGAAGGTACTTCGTATGCATTTCCTTTCCGTATTTCCGTTCAAAGACAGAACATGTCCTATTATTGCCCGCAAATCACGTTTCCGTGGCTCCATTCAAGTCAATGGTTCCGCAAAAAAGACGGAATGCATACGGAATGCATCCGTATGTCTTCCGTATCCGTTCCGTTTTTGCGGAACCATCTATTGAAAATGTTATGCCCAATTTTTTTTATATATTTACTGTTTAAACATAATTGTATGCTTCCGTTTCCATTTGCAATCCGCAAAAAACGGATCACAAACAAAAACTAACGGAAAAACAGAACGGCAAAACAGAAACGGAGATACTACTGAAACAAAAAAACTGAAAAACGGATCAGTTTAAAACAGACCGCAAAACCCTACGGTTGTGTGCAGGAGGCCTTGGCCTGTGCCGCCCGTTAGCACATCAACGCATATGCAGTAAAACACTGTGCCGCGGCCCAAGGCCAGGCCCCGATGTTGTAATGGGAGGCATAGGCACGAGATTTCGGGGCCAGTCCAAAGCATAATGCAGGAGCCTGGTTCTGTCAGTAAAGAAGTATAGGGAGAGGAGGGCAGAGGAAGACGCAGACCTAGGGTGCACCCTGTAGCTTGGACCCACCCTTGTTGCACTTAACTGCTCATTTGCAAATGCAAAACAAAAGGAATGCCGACCTGGCCCCACCGGTATTGTGCCTGGTTTTTGACTCTCAGTGCTCTCCAAGAGTGAAATAACGATGACGTATCCTGAGGATAGGACATCAATATCTGATTGGTGGGGTCTGCCACCCGTCACTGCCACCAGTCAGCTGTTTGAGGGGGCCACGGTGCTCCTGTGAGTCCTGCGGCCTCCTCACAGCAAACCGAGCACAGCGCCATATATGGTAAAGTGGCTATGCTTGGTACTGCAGCCCAGCGGCCTCTCCTAACAGTTGATCGGCGGGGGTGTCAGGTATCGGACCTCCATCAATCAGATATTGATGACCAATCCGGAGGACTAGACATCAGTATTCCAGGAAACCCTCTAAAGGGTGCATTCACACAACCTTGTGTCATTTGCAGTCTAGAAAAAATAAGGATGACATTCGTATGATATGCGTGTTGCATCCGTATTTTCTTTTTTGCGGATCTACTGTAACAATGCCTATTCTTGTCCGTTTTGCATGTTCTATATTTTTTGCAGGGCTACCAAACGGACATACGGATGTGGGCAGCACACGATGTGTTTTCGGAATTTTTCTCGGACCAATTGAGATGAATGGGTCCGCATCCTATCCGCAAAAAATACCAACCAAAAACACGGTCATGTGAATGGAGCCTAACAGGTAAAAGAATATGGGTACACTACATTTGTGCTTTAGACTGGCGCACTGCTCAGATGGCGTACTAGTATTAAAGGGGTTCTCCGGGCTATTACTATTGATGACCTATCCCCTTAGATTTTCGGAGGTCCAACACCCGGCACTCCCGCCGATCTGCCGTATGAGGAGACGGCGACCGCAGTGTGCATGTGCTGTTTCCATTCTCTCTTCCTGTCCGCTGCTGCTGTCTATGGTCTTTGCCATAGCCAGCGGCGGTGAACAGGAAGAGAGACGGGAGATGGCACTTGTGCACTGTCTGCTTATACAGCTGATAGGTGGGGGTCCTGGTTTTTGGAACCCCGCTGATCGGATATTGATGACCTATGCTAAGGATAATAATCCTTCATTCTCTTCTGAAAGAAGGATATGATGTTTGCCTGTGGTATGGGCCTTATGGGTTGGATGACCTATTAGACACAGGTTTTGGGGGCCCAGTTAGGCCTCTTTCACACTTGCGTTCTGAGGATCCGGCGGGCACTTCCGTCCCGCCGGATCCGTCAGAACGCAAGTTGCCTGAAAGCATTAGAAGACTGATCAGGATCCTGATCAGTCTTCGAAATGCTTTCAGGTTACTATGGCAGCCAGGACGCTATTAAAGTCCTGGTTGCCATAGTAGTAGTGGGGAGCGGGGGAGCAGTATACTTACCATCCGTGCGGCTCCCGGGGCGCTCCAGAATGACGTCAGAGCGCCTCATGTGCATGGATCACGTGGTCCATGCGATCACGTGATCCATGTGTGTGGGGCGCCCTGACGTCACTCTGGATCGCCCCGGGAGCCGCACGGATGGTAAGTATACTGCTCCCCCGCTCCCCACTACATTTTACCATGGCAACCAGGACTTTAGCGTCCTGGCTGCCATGGTAACCATTGAGAAAAAGCTAAACGTCGGATCCGGCGATGCGCCGAAACGATGTTTAGCTTAAGGCCGGATCCGGATTAATGCACTTCAATGGGCATTAATTCCGGATCCGGCGTTACGGCATGTCTTCCAGATTTTTGTTCACATACTGAATGGAAGACATCCTAATGCATCCTGAACGGAATGCTCTCCATTCAGAATGCATTAGGATAATCCTGATCAGTATCTTTCCGTCCTAGAGCCCCGAGGATGAAACTCTAGGACGGAAAGCAAAAACGCAGATGTGAAAGGGGCCTTAATGTTGCAGCAGTGCCTCTTCCATAACTACTGCCAAATCCTAATGCTAAAATGAGAAGCCAAATGCTACCAGTAGGTGGTGCTGCACAACAGGCATGAGTAAAAAGGTATCAGTGTTGTACAACAGGAAATTACAATTATTAGTATTCCTCATTATTTGTAGACATTTGCTTTTCTTTTGCATGTATAATATATGTGCAGTGTGTTTAGTGTATTTTGGCAGGGGTAAGGATAGAATAGGTTCACCCCGGGTAAGCAGTTATATGTAATCCTTTTACGCTTGGTTCACACTTGAGTGCATTTGATACGCGCGTTTTACAGCGCGTTTTTGTCGTGCGTATTACAGCGTGTTTTTGGAAATAGAAAACGCGTGTTGTAGTGATTGACCACTCTGGCGTCAATCACAATACGCGCGACAAAACGCCCCAAAGAAGCTCCTGTACTTCTTTGGGCATAGGGCGTTCGTACGCGCTGTAAAACGCTCAGGTGAGAACCATGCCCATAGGGAAACATGGGTTTTCGCCTGTTGAGCGTTTTACAGCGCGTAGGAACGCGCTGTAAAACGCTCAGGTGTGAACCTAGCGTTAGAGGTTGCTGTGGAATATTATGCAGTAACAGAAGCAGGGTAGCTTGTTCTGCCATTTTTGTGTAGCTCCAATTTACTACAATGGGAGTTACAGAAACATCGAAGCCTCGGCCGACTTGCCTGTTTCTGTAACCCCGACCACCGTGAGCTGGTGCTTACCCTAAGTTCACACTTGCGCGTTTTACAGCGCGTTCGAACGCGCTGTAAAACGCCCTACGCATAAACAAGTACTTGAGCTTTTTTTGGGGCGTTTGTCGCGCGTATTGTGATTGACACCACAGTAGTCAATCACAAGAACGCGCGTACGACACGCATTTCCTATTTGCAAAAACGCGCTGTAATAAGCGCGACAAAAACGCGCGTAAAACGCGCGTTTCAAGAACGCTCAGGTCTGAACCCAGGGTTAGTCCCAGCGAGATTGGACAACCCCTTTGTGAAGTAAGGCAGTATTTAGAAGCGTCCTCTTGCATTTGCTATATGGACTATATGGATATGAGTTTGGGAGCCTAGTGAACTATAACGCTATAACGAGGTAATACACAGGCCTTCGGTTTATGGGTGACTATTATGGTGATATGACATCACTTCCTATGACTGGAATACCCTTTTAAGCAAAGGAAAAGTGTGTTACTAGAAATTCCATGAAATAATACTATGAATGTTTTTCTCTCATTATATTTGCCACCGATCTGAAAATACAACTGGACTGCACTAGGAATTAAATCTAAATCCTCTATCGCTTCCAGTCACCAAGCTTAGAGATCAATGATTGATAGCATTCTCTGTGTAAGTGTGTATACATAGATACAGTTGTGTTCAAAATTATTCAACCCCCACTGAAATTGAGTGTTTTGGCCAGTTTGACATTGATTTTGATCATTTCAGTCATCTTGTTTACAATTAAATCAAACAGGCCCTTGTAAGTCAGACAAATATAACATAACATTTATAATGAAATGACCACAAATGTCTTTTCTGTGCTCACATCATTATCAGTTTTATTCAACCCCCAAGTGACATTCAATCTTAGTCAGGGGCGTAGCTAACGGCTCATGGGCCCTGGTGCAAAAGTTCAGCTTGGGCCCCCCTTCCCTCAGTGCTTTGTGTGTCTTCCTATGCAGCACAAGGGTCTTTGGGCCCCCTCAGGCTCCTGGGCCCAGTAGCGACTGCTACCTCTGCACCCCCTATAGCTACGCCCATGATCTTAGTACTTAGTACAACATCCTTTTCCAGTTATAACAGCTTTTAAACGTGAAGCATAGCTTGACACAAGTGTCTTGCAGCGATCTACAGGTATCTTCGCCCATTCTTCATGGGCAAAAGCCTCCAGTTCAGTCACATTATTAGGCTTGCGCGCTGCAACTGCTTTCTTTAAGTCCCACCAGAGGTTCTCAATCGGATTTAAGTCTGGTGACTGCGATGGCCACTTCAAAATGTTCCAGCCTTTAATCTGCAACCATGCTCTAGTGGACTTGGAGGTATGCTTGGGATCATTGTCCTGTTGAAAGGTCCAACGTCTCCCAAGCCTCAGGTTTGTGACGGACTGCATCACATTTTCATCCAATATCTCCTGGTACTGAAGAGAATTCATGGTACCTTGCACACGCTGAAGCTTCCCTGTACCTGTAGAAGCAAAACAGCCCCAAAGCATGATTGACCCCCCGCCATGCTTCACAGTAGGCAAGGTGTTCTTTTCTTCATAGGCCTTGTTCTTCCTCCTCCAAACATCCATGGGCCCAAACAGTTCTAATTTTGTTTCATCAGTCCACAGAACACTATCCCAAAACTTTTGTGGTTTGTCCACATGACTTTTGGCATACTGCAGTCGACTCTTCTTATTCTTTGGAGACAGCAAGGGGGTGCGCCTGGGAGTTCTGGCATGGAGGCCTTCATTACGCAGTGTGCGCCTTATTGTCTGAGCTGAAACTTCAGTATCCGCATCTGACAAATCTTCTTTCAGTTCCTCAGCAGTCACACGGGGACTTTTCAACACTTTGCGCTTCAGGTAGCGCACAGCAGTTGAAGTCAGCATCTTCTTTCTGCCACGACCAGGTTGCGTTTCAACAGTGCCCTTTGCCTTGAATTTGTGAATGATGCTTCCTTTGGTGTCTCTTGGTATGTTTAACATCTTTGCAATCTTCTTCTAGCCATTGCCCTTCCTGTGAAGAGAAATCACCTCTTCTCTTGTCTTCCTGGACCATTCTCTTGACTTCACCATGTCTGTAAACACACCAGTAAATGTCTAGAAGGAGCTGAGTATCACAGTCATTTTACATCTGCCTAATTGGTGCTTATTATGCTTGATTGCTGCTCCTTGACATCCATTGGTGTTTTCAATACCTGATCGAAAACACTTGAATGAACCTCTGTTCTTAAGAGTGGTCGTCTTTAAGGGGTTGAATAATTGTGTCAATGAAGAAATCACAAAAAAAACATTCAATACTGTATTACAAAAACAAATGATGTCATTTTAGCTGCATTTGGTTCTTTAAAAAGTCCTTGTAAGATTCTGAACACAATTACAAATGTACACTAAATTCCCTAAAACCCTTTACAGCATTGGGGGTTGAATAATTTTGAACACAACTGTAGCTGTCAGTCACTGATAGTTGTACACAGGGGAGGTGTTATCAGTGATTGATAGCATTCACTGTGTAAGGCCTCTTTCACACTAGCGTTGTTTCTTTCCGTCCTAAAATTCCATCCTCGGGGCTCTAGGACGGAAAGATACTGGACTGACCCGGACATTAAGGAGGGGAAGCATGGCCAGCACTGCCATTACATGGGTTGCCCTTTTGGTGACCTTTTAAGATGGTTGAGGTGTTTAGTGCTGGGCCAGGAGGTTTTGGCGGGAAAATCTCCTGTTCTCTTAGGGATACTGGGCAGAGGTGGTCACCTTTACCTGGTGACCAATGTTCTATTGGTCAAGGAAGTGACCAATGGCGTTGCTGGGTTTCTGTGTGTGTTGGCAGGTACCCAGCAACGTTGTTTTAATTGGTTAATGGATGTGAGGCAAAGTGGATAAATGTCCAGGCTTCACAAGGCTTAAGGGTCTTTGAAGCTGGACATCCTGAGAGCTGTGACCCCTTTTTGTCACCCTATTGTGATAATGGAAGCCAATCTGATAGTATTATTGAGCCTCTGCAGGTGTCTGTGAAGGATAGAGTTAAAGAGGTTGGTGACAGCTGCATGAGAGAAGTGATGCCTTGTACAATTTCACCATTGGGTTTTCACTTGTCTGCTGCAGTGAAGGAGAAGATTTGGTCTGGTGCCTTTATTGATTTAATGTCATTGCTTCCTTCTATCAGAGAGTTTAATGTCAAGTCTGATAGGAAGGATGAGAAAGTAGAGGAGGAGAGGCGGCGCCCGGCGCCGCGCTCCTTTCAGAACTGGCTTCAGGCCTTTTGTATTTTCGCCAGTGTATTAGGGGAAAAGCAGCCAGAGAAGTGTTCTGGCCTTTTCCAACATGTGGACATCGTCTTGGAGGCCTACCGGAGCTTTGGGGGTTTTGGCTGGTATTATTACGATGAGGGCTTTAGGCAGAAGATGGCCGTTTACCCTCAGCTACAGTGGGGCTCCAAAGATGTTAGTTTATGGCTGAATTTGTTGGTCCCGCAGAGGTCTATGGGGACCAATATCAGGAATGTTAATAATAATTCCATGATGAAGAAAGGTCTGTGTTTTGCCTTTAATGAGGCGCAGTGTAAATGGCCTGCCACTTGTAAATATAAACACGAGTGTGCATTTTGTGGAGCAGGCCACCCAATGTCTAGATGTTATAAAAAAGCCAATCTGCCGGCTCAACCTTCTGCCAGGGATTACCTTCTCAAAAGCCTGGACTCCAGTAAAATTGGAGATAATGCGTCCATGGCTAAGCAGGTATCCAAACCGGCAGATTGCTGATTTGTTAGTGGCAGGTTTTGCGGTAGGTTTTATCTTGCCTCCCTTTACTGGGGAGGGCTGTGTTGCTGTTTAGAATTTAAAATCAGTTTTGCAGTTTCCAGATGCTGTGAGGGAAAAATTGGGGGCGGAGTTAGCTGCGGGAAGGATTGTTGGTCCTTTTGATGAACCCCCGTTTGAGAATTTTAGGCTGTTTCCTCTGGGTGTAGTCCCCAAAAAGGAGGCCAATTCATTTAGGATCATACATCATCTATCTTTTCCCGCCGGTGCCTCTTTGAATGATGATATTGATTCTAGTTTATCTAAGGTGTGTTACACTAGTTTTGACACTGCGGTTGATTTAGTGAAATCGTTTGGTAAAGGGGCTCTGATGGCTAAGGCGGACATTAAGTCAGCGTTTAGGTTACTACCTATACATCCGTCAGCGTTTAATTCTCTGGGGTTTAGTTTTCAAGGTAAATTCTATTTTGACAAATGCCTCCCAATGGGTTGCTCCATTTCTTGTTTTTATTTTGAGGCATTCTCCACATTTTTAGAATGGGTAGTTGCTGTTAGATCAATGAGAGGTGGAGTAGTTCATTACCTTGATGATTTTTGTTTGTGGGGCCGCCAGAGTCTGCTGTTTGTGCTGAGGTTTTATCATGTTTCTTTTCGGTTTGTGAGGAATTCGGGGTTCCGCTGGCGTTTGACAAGACGGTGTTTCCGACTTGTTGTATTGAGTATTTGGGAATAGTGATAGATACTGAGCTGGGTGAACTTAGAGTTCCCATGCAAAAAATTGAGAAGGCGGTAGGTTTGATTCATGGGTTTTTGCAGCGCCGTACGGTGACAGTTAAAGAAATCCAGTCTTTGCTAGGCCCTTTAGCGTTTTTTGGGAAAGTTCTGCCAATGGGGCGGGTGTTTTGTAGACAGTTGTCATTGGGTGTGGCTGGTTTGAAGAATCCGTTGTTTCATGTGAATATAACTAAGGACATGAAGGAAGACTTGCTAATTTGGTTGGAGTTCTTACAGGTATATAATGGTAGGTCTATGTGGTTGAGCGATTTTGAAGACTCGGTGCATTTTGCGTTGTTTACAGATGCTGCAGGGAGTAGTGGTTTTGGGGCGTACTGGAATGGTCATTGGTGTTCAGGTCATTGGCATCGTTCTTGGGTTCAGAATGGGGTGTTATCGAATATTTTGTTGTTGGAATTATTCCCTGTGTTGGTTGCAGTTACGATTTGGGGTAAGGAGTTTAGCAATAAGAGAGTGAGGTTGCATACAGATAATAAAGGAGTTATGTTTTCAGTTAACTACCTTTCTTCTAAGAATGTTTTGGTCATAAAGTTATTGCGTCATTTGGTTTTGTTATGCTTGAGATACAGTATTTGGATTAAGGCTGTTCATATTCCTGGCTTGAATAATGAAGTTGCTGACTCTTTGTCTCGGTCTCAGTTTCAGAGGTTCCGGTGTTTGGTCCCTTCTGCGGATGTCGTCGGGAGTCCGTGCCCGGATCATTTGTGGGGGTTAATTTGGTCCTAGCCATGGGTATGTTAAGCAAGTCAGTGGCTCCTAACACTTGGAAAGGTTATTTGTCAGCATGGCGGCGTTGGCAATCGTTACGGGTAAGGTATCTGTGTCCCCGTTTGCTGTTGACGATTCTTTAGCGTTAGCATTTTGTCTAGATTTGATGGAGGAGGGGTTGTCTCATGGTTCGGTCTCTAAGATTCTAGCGGGGTATCCTTTTTCTTAGGTTGTTTGGTTTTGCGTTCTTTATCTGAGATATTTTTACTTCGTCAGGTCCTGAAAGGTTATAGGGCGATAGGGCATTTGCCTGATGGCAGGTGTCCCATCTCTCCTGATATTTTGAAAAGGCTCTGTGGGGTTGCGGCTAAGGTGTGCTTTTCTCCGTATGAAGCGTTGCTGTTTAGGACTGCTTTTGTTTTGTTATTTTTTGCAGCCCTTAGGATAGGTGAGCTGCTTCCCAGGACCCGGATGGACAAGGGTGGTCTGTTGCGGCGTAATGTGTTGGTTCGTGCTGATTGTGTTTTGATTGATATTGTAAGATCTAAAACAGATCAGGGTGGTAAGGGTTGCACGCTGAAGTTAGGGATGTCTGGGGATAAAGAGATATGTCCGGTGCGGGTAACGGAGGCATTCCTGGCGGAGAGGCCGGGGGGATCTGATGGTTTATTTTTGTTGCACGAGGACTCTTTTCCATTACCTCAGTTTCAATTTAGGGCTGTGCTGGCTAAATGCTTGAAAGAGATTAAGTTGGATGCAAAATATTTCTCTACTCATTCCTTTAGGATTGGTGCAGCCACAGCGGCTGCACAGGCGGGGCTGTGCGAGAATGTCATTAAAAGGATCGGTAGATGGTCATCTAATACTTATAAGGTATATGTTCGTCCGCAGTTGTTGCTTAATTAATGGTTTTATTTTTTAATTTTAGGTTTAACAGTTTGGATTCTGGGTCATTCGTTTGTCCACTGGGCGAATGAGAGGGCTGCAGACAGAAGCTATGGTTTGAACCTTTCACTGCCGGAAGAGCTGGTGCAGGTTAGATGGGCTGGACTGAGGGGTATGCGTTGGGCAGGTTTGTTAACCCTAGTTGGTCGGTTGGTTAATGTTTTTCCTTGGCCCGATATCATTATTATTCATTTGGGTGGTAATGATGTCGGTAGTGTGGAAACGGTGCGTCTGCTGTGGCAGATGAAAGGTCAGCTAATGGAGTTGAGGGAATTTTTCCCTGGTACTCGTTTAGTCTATTCCGAGATCGTTCCGAGGAAAGTTTGGAGGGTTGAAGTGGTGCAGAAATTTAAAGAAAAGATTCGGAAGAGACTGAACAGGGCTATGGCGAAGTTTATGCCTTCTATTGGTGGGTTTTCCTATAGACATTTGGACTTGGAGAGTGGAGAGGATGGTTTATATTTTAAAGATGGAGTTCACCTTTCGGAGATTGGTTATGATATTTTTAATCTGGACCTACAGGCGATGGTCGAATTAGCTGTAGGTGGGGTGGGGCCCTTGCCTGTTTGATTGGCTCGGGCCTGTTGGGATAATTATTGATTGTTAGTCGTCCCGGTTAGGGATGGACTTGGATGTAACGACTGATATTGAGTCTGAGTTTGATTGGACTTACTGTTTTATTAATTGGTGAATAAAGAGTTAAGTTACCTCCACTCTCCAGTCTCTAGTGTCATGTTTTGTTGCATGTTTTAACCTATTTATTTGCAGGAACATTGGTAATAGAATATATGGCATGTATGGCCATGGACTGACCCGGACATTAAGGAGGGGAAGCATGGCCAGCACTGCCATTACATGGGTTGCCCTTTTGGTGACCTTTTAAGATGGTTGAGGTGTTTAGTGCTGGGCCAGGAGGTTTTGGCGGGAAAATCTCCTGTTCTCTTAGGGATACTGGGCAGAGGTGGTCACCTTTACCTGGTGACCAGTGTTCTATTGGTCAAGGAAGTGACCAGTGGCGTTGCTGGGTTTCTGTGTGTGTTGGCAGGTACCCAGCAACGTTGTTTTAATTGGTTAATGGATGTGAGGCAAAGTGGATAAATGTCCAGGCTTCACAAGGCTTAAGGGTCTTTGAAGCTGGACATCCTGAGAGCTGTGACCCCTTTTTGTCCCCGCCCTCCCCCCCCCCCTTTTTTTTGGAGGGTTAGGTAAGAGGTTATTTATGGATTATTTTAGGTTGGGATAATTATTGATTGTTAGTCGTCCCGGTTAGGGATGGACTTGGATGTAACGACTGATATTGAGTCTGAGTTTGATTGGACTTACTGTTTTATTAATTGGTGAATAAAGAGTTCAGTTACCTCCACTCTCCAGTCTCTAGTGTCATGTTTTGTTGCATGTTTTAACCTATTTATTTGCAGGAACATTGGTAATAGAATATATGGCATGTATGGCCATGATCAGGATTATCCTAATGCATCCTGAATGGAGAGAAATCCGTTCAGGATGCATCAGGATGTCTTCCGTTCAGTATGTGAACGTTTTTTGGACGTTGACAAAAGCGCAGCATGCTGCGGATTTGTCTCCGTCCAAAAAGCCGGAAGACATGCCGCAATGCCGGATCCGGAATTAATGCCCATTGAAGAGCATTATTCCGGATCCGGCATTAAGCTAAACGTCGATTCGGCGGATCCGACGTTTAGCGCTGCGCATGCGCAGCAGCCGTTCCGATCGGCGCCCCAGTGTAAGCTGGGGCTCCGATCGATTACCATCGGCAGCCAGGACGCTACTGGAGTCCTGGCTGCCATGGTAGCTAACGCAGCAGTGTACCTACCTGCGCTGTGGCCGCCGGCCCTCCATTATGAGATCACAGGTCCGGGCGGCGCATTGATCAATGCGCCGCCCGGACCTGTGACGTCATTAAGGAGCGCCCGGCGGCCGCAGCGCAGGTAAGTACACTGCTGCTGAGTACCATGGCAGCCAGAACTCCAGTAGCGTCCTGGCTGCCATGGTAACAGTGAAAGCATGTTGAAGACTGATCAGGAAACTGATCAGTCTTCAAATGCTGTCAGTCCACTTGCGTTCTGACGGATCCGGCGGGACGGAAGTGCCCGCCGGATCCTCAGGACGCAAGTGTGAAAGAGCCCTAAGTGTGTATACATAGATAGCTGTCAGTCACTGATAATTGTACATGGGGAGGTGTTATCAGTGATTGATAGCGTTCTCTGTGTAACTGTGTATCCATAGATAGCTGTCAGTCACTGATAGCTGTACACGGGAAAGGTGTTATCAGTGATTGATAGCATTCTCTGTGTAACTGTGTATCCATAGATAGCTGTCAGTCACTGATAGCTGTACACGGGGAGTTATCAATGATTGATAGCATTCTCTGTGTAACTGTGTATACATAGATAACTGTCGGTCACTGATAGCTGTACACTTGGCAGTTGTTATCAGTGATTGATAGCATTCTCTGTGTAAGTATGTATACATAGATAGCTGTCAGTCACTGATAATTGAACATGGGGAGGTGTTATCAGTGATTGATAGCATTCTCTGTGTAAGTAAGTATACAAAGATGGAGGACGGTCACTGATAGCTGTACACGGGGAAGTGTTATCAGTTATTGATAGCATTCTCTGTATAAATGTGTATACATAGATAGCTGTCAGTCACTGATAGATGTACACGGTGGAGGTGTTATCAGTGATTGGTAGCATTCTCTGTGTAAGTGTGTACATAAATAGCTCTCATTTACTGATAAGACAGCCCCGTGAACAATGAAATCAGAAATAGCAGAGATAAATGTATAAATTACATTAATTTTCCATAAACTATTGATTAATCTTCTCAGCGGCTTCTGCTCTGTTTTATGCTTGTAGATTGCACTGCATTTTGTGGTGATAGGCTCCCGTTGAAAAGGTTTTCCCTTCATGTTCATTGGTCTCATGGCCTAGGCACAGCTCAGCCCCACTGAAGTAAACTGCTGCAAGCTGCGGCTTTGTGTCCGGTCTGCAAAACTGAACAAACCGGATCCGGCATGAAAATCAATGTAAGTCAATGGTCTTAGATCCGGACTAAACGGGTGCATCCGGATGTATTAATTGAAATGGAAGTGCTTCATTCAGGTTTTGAGATCCTTTGCCAGATCTCAAGACCTGAATAAAAAATGTTGATGTGAAAGTAGCCTAATGTGTGAAACCAGCCTTAGGGTGCATTTACACGTTGTGGCTGAGCCACTGTGTTGCTGATTGCTTTGGTCAGAGGTAGATATACCGTATGTGCAATCTGTACAGCTGCACAGGGGCCCAGCAGGTAACATTCCACTGTCTATTAGATGGAATATAATGGACTGAGCTCATGGATTTCATAGCTCACAATTACTGGTGAATTGTTGGAGAGACGTAAGGGGGTGCTCTGTGATCAGAAGGATGTTTTATCATTGAAGTGCAAGGGAACCACGTATTGTTCTTTACAGGGGCCCTGAGGTGTCTACGTCCGCCCCTGTTTTCACTACCAGTGGAGGTGAAGCACATGGTTTTTATGCATGTTACCAGTACATCCAACAAGACCACATGCGGTTACAGCGGCTCGGCTGCTGTGTGTACGCGCACCTACGTATAATCGTTTTTATAAAAGAACCCTTCTGTTAAATCTTTCTCTGCACAGCGCACCATCTTTTGCTCTTTGACATTTACAGTAAGTTACCAATATACCGTATATTTTTAAAATTTATTTTCTTTAGCAATGAGAGACAGCTCCTAAGCGGTCACACGTGTGTGATGCTTGACACCATCCTTGTTGCAATGTGATGTTCCTGTGAAAATAATTTTATTGTTACCTTCTCTTCTTTTGCAGGGCTCCTAGATGATAGGTGGAAATGTGTGAGTCCCCGGGAACAGCAGAGATCAGGAGGTGAGAAAACACACTCTTACTTCTTTCCAGTTCCTTGCAAGGTGTTAATTTTTTTTTTTTCATGAAAGACCTTATGTTGATACTTGAACAGACTTCCTAATGTAAAGTCAACAGAGAAACACTTAGCTGTATGCTTTAATAAATTGTTATAACTGCCGTGTCTCATTGAGAACCATGTCACATGGGTGTTCTGCCACTGGGAATATAAACCCCATGTCTGCATTCTCTGTGTGTGCATAGATAGCTGTCAGTCACTGATAGTTGTACACAGTGGAGGTGTTATCAGTAATTGATAGCATTCTCTGTGTAAGTGTGTATACATAGATAGCTGTCAGTCACTGATAGCTGTACACGGGGAGGTGTTATCAGTAATTGATAGCATTCTCTGTGTAAGTGTGTATACATAGATAGCTGTCAGTCACTGATAGTTGTACACAGGGGAGGTGTTATCAGTGATTGATAGCATTCTCTGTGTAAGTGTGTATACAGAGATAGCTGTCAGCCACTGATAGCTGTACACAGGGAGGTGTTATCAGTAATTGATAGCATTCTCTGTGTAAGTGTGTATACATAGATAGCTGTCAGTCACTGATAGTTGTACACGGGGAGGTGTTATCAGTAATTGATAGCATTCTCTGTGTAAGTGTGTATACATAGATAGCTGTCAGTCACTGATAGCTGTACACGGGGAGGTGTTATCAGTAATTGATAGCATTCTCTGTGTAAGTGTGTATACATAGATAGCTGTCAGCCACTGATAGCTGTACACATAGGAGGTGTTATCAGTGATTGATAGCATTTTCTGTGTGTGTATACATAGATAGCTGTCAGTCACTGATAGTTGTACACGGGGAGGTGTTATCAGTAATTGATAGCATTCTCTGTGTAAGTGTGTATACATAGATAGCTGTCAGTCACTGATAGCTGTACACATAGGAGGTGTTATCAGTGATTGATAGCATTTTCTGTGTGTGTATACATAGATAGCTGTCAGTCATTGATAGTTGTACACAAGGGAGGTGTTATCAGTGATTGATAGCATTCTCTGTGTAAGTGTGTATACATAGATAGCTGTCAGTCACTGATAGTTGTACACGGGGAGGTGTTATCAGTAATTTATAGCATTCTCTGTGTAAGTGTGTATACATAGATAGCTGTCAGTCACTGATAGATGTACATGGGGAGGTGTTATCAGTAATTGATAGCATTCTCTGTGTAAGTGTGTATACATAGATAGCTGTCAGTCACTGATAGCTGTACACATAGGAGGTGTTATTAGTGATTGATAGCATTTTCTGTGTGTGTATACATAGATAGCTGTCAGTCATTGATAGTTGTACACAGGGGAGGTGTTATCAGTGATTGATAGCATTCTCTGTATAAGTGTGTATACATAGATAGCTGTCTGTCACTGATAGTTCTACACGAGGGAGGTTTTATCAGTGATTGATAGCATTCTCAGTGTAAGTGTGTATACATAAATAGCTGTCAGTCACTAATAGTTGTAAATGGGGGAGGTGTTATCAGTGATTGATAGAATTCTCTGTATAAGTGTGTATACATAGGCCACTTTCACATCTGCGTTTGCTATCCGGTTTTGAGATCCAGCACGGGACCTGAAAACCACAACAAAACACTTCCGTTATAATAATACAACTGACTGTATCCGTTCAGGATGGATCTGATTGTATTATATCGAAAAACAATAAACCGGATCCGGCACTAGAACTATTGTAAGCCAATGGGTGCCGTTTTTCTTTTCGTGTCCGTAACAAAACTGATCCGACACCACTGACTTACATGGTTTTTGGTGCTGGATCCGGCTTTTTCAGTTTCCCATGCCGCACACAAAAACGTTGCTTGCAGCATTTTTGTGTCCAGCATGGGTACACAACAAACCGGAACAGAATGCATTCTGGTGCAGTCCGTTCCAGTTTGTTCAGTTTTGTCTCCGTTGACAATAAATGGGGACAAAATTGAAGCTTAGTGCTGCGGTTTTAAGACCCTGTGCCGGATCTCAAACCTGGACAGCGCAACACAGATGTGAAAGTAGCCATAGATAGCTATCAATCACTGGTAGTTGTATACAGGGGCGGTGTTATCAGTGATTGATAGCATTCTCTGTGTAAGTGTGTATACAGAGACAGCTGTCAGTCACTGATAGTTGTACACAGGGGAGGTGTACATGGGGGAGGGTTTAGCAGTCATTGATAGTATTTTTTGTGTAAGTGTGTATACATAGATAACTGTCAGTCACTGATAGCTGTACACAGGGGAGTTGTTATCAATGATTTGATAGCATTCTCTGTGTAAGTTTGTATACATAGATAGCTGTCAGTCACTGATAATTGTACATGGGGAGGCGTTATCAGTTATTGATAGCATTCTCTGTGTAAGTGTGTATACATAGATAGAGAACGGTCACTAATAGCTGTACACAGGTTGGTGTTATCAGTTATTGATAGCATTCTCTGTATAAGTGTGTATACATAGATAGCTGTCAGTCACTGATAGCTGTACACGGGGAGGTGTTATCAGTAATTGATAGCATTCTCTGTGTAAGTGTGTATACATAGATAGCTGTCAGTCACTGATAGCTGTACACAGGGAGGTGTTATCAGTGATTGCTAGCATTCTCTGTGTAAGTGTGTATACATAGATAGCTGTCAGTCACTGATAGCTGTACACGGGGAGGTGTTATCAGTGATTGATAGCATTCTCTGTGTAAGTGTGTATACATAGATAGCTGTCAGTCACTGATAGCTGTACACGGGGAGGTGTTATCAGTAATTGATAGCATTCTCTGTGTAAGTGTGTATGCATAAATAGCTGTCAGTCACTGATAGATGTACAAGGGGGAGGTGTTATCAGTGATTGATAGCATTCTCTGTGTAAGTATGTATACAAAGATAGCTGTCAGTCACTGATAGCTGTACATGGGGGAGGTGTTATTAGTGATTGATAGCATTCTCTGTGTAAGTGTGTATACATAGATAGCTGTCAGTCACTGATAGATGTACAAGTGGGAGGTGTTATCAGTGATTGATAGCATTCTCTGTGTAAGTATGTATACAAAGATAGCTGTCAGTCACTGATAGATGTACATGAGGAGGTGTTATCAGTGATTGATAGCATTCTCTGTGTAAGTGTGTATACAGAGATAGAGTACGGTCACTAATAGCTGGGTTGGTGTTATAACACGGGTTGGTGTTATAAGTTATTGATAGCATTCTCTTTATAAATGAGTATACATAGATAGCTGTCAGTCACTGATAGATGTAAACGGGAGAGGGGTTAACAGTGATTGGTAGCATTCTCTGTGTAAGTATACATAAATAGCTGTCATTCACTGATAAGACAGCCCTGTGAACAATGAAATCAGAAATAGCAGAGATAAATGTATAAATTACAATCATTTTCCATAAACTATTTATCAATCTGCTCAGTACTAGAGATATCCTGAAATATTCGCCGGCCAACATCGCTTGTTCGCGTTCGCCGCGGCGGGCGAACATATGCGATGTTCGGTCCGCCCCCTATACATCATCATTGAGCAAACTTTGACCCTGTACCTCACAGTCAGCAGACACATTCCAGCCAATCAGCATACCCTCCCTACCAGACCCTCCCACCTCCTATCAAAAAGCAAGGACAGCATCCATCTTAGATTCATTCTGAAGCTGCAGTGTTAGTTAGAGCAGGGAGAGTGCTGCTGCTGCTGCTTAATTAATATAGGGATTCTAGGGAAAGCGTTAGCTACTAGTGTTCTGTGTCCACTCCAGTCCTCAAAGACTCATCTGCTGTAAGGACAGCGTCCTTACAGCACCCCAAAAAGCCCTTTTTAGGGCTGGTACATCAGTCTGCTTTTTTTTTCTTTCTAAGCTTTTTTTTTCTTTCTAAATATATTATATTGCAGTTGCCTGCCCGTGTGTGAGAGGCCGCAGGCCCACAGACTGTACTGTGTGCACACCACTCATATAGGGTGGCACAGTACCTTGCAGATAAAAAAGTCATTACATTTTTACCCTTTAATATAATTTCAGTTGCCTGCCAGTGTGTGTCAGGCCCACACAGACTGTACTGTGCCCACTGCCAGTGCCCACCCCTCATATCGGGTGGCACAGTACCTTGCACGCATAGTACCACTAATCAAAAAAAAAAATGACAGGCAGAGGCAGGCCATCGTGGTTGTGGTGCTGTGATTTCCTTTGGCCCTAGAATAATGCCCAGTGTTTAGAGGCCACGAACCCTGAACTCGAAAAATTATGAGGACATAGTTGACTGGCTTACAAAGGACACCCAATCTTTAACAGCTTCCGCTCGGAACCTTGACGCACCATCCTCCTCCAGCTCAGCTTCGGGCACCTCTCAAGTTACCACTTGCCCGCCCGCTGGCACCACCAACACTAGCACCACAGCCGCTTCACTTGATCAGTCAGAGGAGTTATTTAAACATCAGTTGGAAGAAATGAGTGATGCGCAACTATTATTGCTAGAGGATGTAGATAACAGGCATATGTCTCAGTCAGGCAGCATTACACACATGGACGTATGGTGTGATGATGATGATATTGTACCCGCTGCTGCTTCATTTGCTGAGTTGTCAGATACAAGTGAAGCGGTTGATGATGACGATGTGTCCGTGGATCTCATGTGGGTGGCCGCTCGAGGAGAAGAAGAACAGGAGGAAAGTTCAGATGGGGAGACAGAGAGGAGGAGAAGACGAGTTGGAAGCAGGAGGAGGTTGTCGCAAGGAGCTAGTGGCACAGTCAGACAGCATATATCGGCACCCGGGGTCAGCCAGACAGCATGCCAAACAACGCATGCTGTTGCCACCACCAGAATGCCATCATTGCAAAGCTCAGCAGTGTGGCAATTCTTTGGTGTGTCTGCCTCTGATAACAGCGATGCCATTTGCAACCTGTGCCAAAAGAAACTGAGTCGTGGGAAGTCCAACACCCACCTAGGTACAACTGCTTTGCGAAGGCACAAGATCTCACATCACAAACGCCTATGGGATCAACATATGAGTACAAGCAGCACACAAACTCAAAGCCACCATCCTCCTCCTGGTCCAGCATCTTCAGCCACGTCAACCACTGCTGTCCTCCTTGCCCCCTCTCAACCACCAGCCACTCCGCCTCTCACCTTCAGCAGTTCCTGCTTATCTGCCCACAGTCAGGTGTCTGTCAAGGAAATGTTTGAGCGTAAGAAGCCAATGTCACATAGTCACCCCCTTGCCCGGTGTCTGACAGCTGGCTTGTCGGAACTCTTAGCCTGCCAGCTTTTACCATACAAGCTGGTGGAGTCTGAGGCTTTTAAAAAATTTGTAGCTATTGGGACACTGCAGTGGAAGGTACCCAGACGAAATATTTTTTCACAAAAGGCAATCCCCAACCTGTACTCTATTGTAGAAAAGGAAGTCATGGCATGTCTGGCACACAGTGTTGGGGCAAGGGTCCATCTGACCACTGATACCTGGTAGGCAAAGCACGGTCAGGGCAGGTATATCACGTACACTGCACATTGGGTCAACCTGCTGATGGCTGCCAAACATGGAATGCATGGCTCTGCAGCGGAGTCGGTGACACCACCACAACTTGCAGGCAGGCCTGCTGCCACCTCCTCTACTCCTTCTACTCCATCCTCTTCGCTAACCTCCTCGGCTGAGTCCTCTTCTGCTGCTGCGTCTTGCTCCACATCTACACTCCTAATGTTCGACTGCCTGCTCCAACAAGAAAAAGCAGTCAACGAGTATTTGTATGACTGGGGTGCTAGGACAGCCTCTGCGGAGCTGGGTATTTTTTTGCCACGTTACTGGACGCTCATGCGCAATGCCTGTAGGCACCTTTTGAGGAGGTGACAAACCTAGTCAGTCACACCGAAGGCACCATCAGCGACCTCATCCCATTTGTTTTCTTCCTGGAGCGTGCCCTGCGAAGAGTGCTGGATCAGGCCGTAGATGAGCTTGAAGAGGAAGAGGAAGAGTTGTGGTCACCATCACCACCAGAAACAGCCTTATCATCATCGCATGCTAGACCAGCAACCACAGCAGGCATCCCAGGGTGCTCGTTGTTGTCACCTATCTGGGACCTGTTGTGTTGTACGTGGCTGGGGGGAAGAACAGACCTTCAATGAGATCAGTGAGAACAAGGAACGGGAGATGAGTAGCTCGGCATCCAATCTGGTGCAAATGGGGTCTTTCATGCTGTCATGCCTGTTGAGGGATCCTCGTATAAAAAGGCTGAAGGAGAACGACCTGTACTGGGTGGCCACGCTACTAGAACTCCAGTATAAGCAGAAAGTGGCTAAAATGTTACCGAATTACCGCATCGCCACAGCCCTTCGGGGTCCACCCTCAGAGAACGATTCGACCGACAGGTAGCAGATTACCTTGCCTTAACTGCAGATATCGACACTGAGGAACGATGAACCCCTTGACTACTGGGTGTGCATGTATTTAATCTCTGCATGCCGGATGACTTGTGTGACTTCTCCGCCACCAACTAGGGTTCAAGCCACAATGTTTTACTACACTTTCTGCCTGGAAAACATCAATTTTTCTGGCCGCCAGACAATACCTCATTTTTCAAGCATGTGTACATGCCTATTTTTTCTGGCCTCTGGTGCTGCACTGTGGCTGCAAAAACAAAACAAAAAAAAAAGGCACATACATGTGTAAATTCCCCATCGTGATCGTTACCTTGTTGTGGTGAAGGGGCTTGTGTATCACAATGAAGCGATCACCTCTATGAGTGTGTTGGCAATGTTGGCACACCCCAGATGATAAGGTCGTTGCTTCATTGTGAACAGACCAAAAGCGATCGGCTGGATAAATGTTTATAGAAAAAACATTAATTTTCTTTGTGATCATCTAAGGTGATCATTAAAGCCTACTAGGCCAACAATGGGCCCACACTGCAGAATCATTGTTTTCTGGGTCACTTAACTGTCACTAAACTACCTCAGCACGACCATAGGCTTTGAAAAACCGCCATCGCTTGCAATCTCCCAAACGTGCGCACAAGCACCATTATCACTACACCAAGATTGACGCATAGAGGAATAAAATTTATGTCATGAGTGTGTCAACTATTGACAACTCTTTGCAGTTGTCTAAAATCTATTCGATACACATCTCCTGATAGGGGACGTAACAGGGTTTAAACTGATAGGAATAGTACTACTTAACACACCACTCATATAGGGTGTCACATTACATTGTGCGGCGCACGCGCAGTGCCCCAAATTGGAAGTAAGAGGACCGACCAATCATCGTTTTCCATCTCCCGGTTCCTAAAATCTATTAACGTCCCCTGATAGGGGACGTAACAGGGATTAAACTGATAGGAATAGTACTACTTTACACACCACTCATATAGGGTGTCACAGTACATTGCACGGCGCAAGCGCAGTGCCCCAGATTGGAAGTAAGAGGACCGACCAATCATCTTTTTCCATCTCCTGGTTCCCATAATCTATTCACGTCCCCTGATAGGGAACATATGAGGATTTAAACTGATAGGAATAGTACTACTTAACACACCACTCATATAGGGTGTCACAGTACATTGCACGGCGCACGCGCAGTGCCCCAAATTGGAAGTAAGAGGACCGACCAATCATCTTTTTCCATCTCCCGATTCCTAAAATCTATTCACATCCTCTGATAGGGGACGTAACAGGGATTAAACTGATAGGAATAGTACTACTTAACACACCACTCATATAGGGTGTCACAGTACATTGCACGGCGCACGCGCAGTGCCCCAAATCGGAAGTAAGAGGACCGACCAATCATCTTTTTCCATCTCCCGGTTCCTAAAATCTATTCACGTCCCCTGATAGGGGACGTAACAGGGATTAAACTAATAGGAATAGTACTACTTAGCACACCACTTATATAGGGTGTCACAGTACATTGCACGGCGCACGCGCAGTGCCCCAAATTGGAGGGAAGAGGACCGACCAACCATCTTTTTCCATCTCGCTGTTCCTAAAATCTATTCCATACACCGGCCCCTGATAGGGGACAAAACAAAGATTAAACTGGCTTTTAATTTAAAAAAAGAGGACAGCCTCTGCAGAGCTGGGTATTTTTTGGCCGCGTTACTGAACGCTCATGCACAATGGCTGTAGGCTCATGCGTCCTTTTGCGGAGGTGACAAACCTGGTCAGTCAAACCCAAGGCATCCTCATCGACCTCATCCCATATGCGTTTTTTCTGGAGCGTGCCCTGCGAAGAGTGCTGGATCAGGCCGTAGATGAGCATGAAGAGGAAGAGTTGTGGGCACCATCACCACCAGAAGAATCCTTGTTTTAAAGCACGTTATTCCAAACAATTTAGGAATGTTAGGTGATTTATGCCCTTTATGGATTAAAACCCGACTCTGCGTCAACTACGTAATTTTCCATGGGAGTTTTGCCATGGATCCCCCTCCGGCATGCCACAGTCCAGATGTTAGTCCCCTTAAAACAACTTTTCCATCACTATTGTGGCCAGAAAGAGTCCCTGTGGGTTTTAAAATTCGCCTGCCTATTGAAGTCTATGGCGGTTCGCCCGTTCGCGAACATAGAGGAAGTTTGCGTTCGCCGTTCGCGAACGGAAAATTTTATGTTCGCGACATCTCTACAGTCAGCGCCTCCTGCTCTGTTATATGCTTGTAGATTGCACTGCATTTTGTGGTGATAGGCTCCTGTTAAAAAGGTTTTCCCTCCATGTTCATTCGTCTCATGGCCTAGGCACAGCTTAGCCCCACGGAAGTGAACTGCTGCAAGCTGCGGTTTTGTTTCCGGTCTGCAAAACTGAACAAACCGGATCTGGCATGAAAATTTATGTAAGTCAATGGTGTTGGATCCGGACTAAACGGGTGCATTCGGATGTATTAATTGAAATGGAAGCGCTTCATTCAGGTTTTGAGATCCTTTGCCAGGTCTCCAGACCTGAATAAAAAATGTTGATGTGAAAGTAGCCTAATGTGTGAAACCAGCCTTAGGCCTAATTCACACGTCCGCAAAATGGATCCGCATCCCATCCGCAATTTTGCGGAAGGGTTGCAGACCCATTTATTTCAAAGGGGCAGGAATGGATGTGGACAGCACACTTTATGATACACTTATGAGCACACTTTATGATGTCCGCATCCGCATTTCCGTATCTGTGTTTCCGCATCCGTGTTTCCTTATCCGCAAAAAATTAGAACATGTCCTTTTCTTGTCCGCAATTGCGGACAAGAAAAGCCATTCTCTATATAGTGCCAGCAATGTGCAGTCCGCAAAATGCGGAATGCACATTGCAGCCGTCCGTGTTTTGCAGATCCGTGTTTCCGCAAAACACACTACGGACGTGTGAATTAGGCCTTAGGGTGCATGTACGCGTTGTGGCTGAGCCACTGTGTTGCTGATTGCTTTGGTCAGAGGTAGATATACCGTATGTGCAATCTGTACAGCTGCACAGGGGCCCAGCAGGTAACATCCCACTGTCTATTAGATGGAATATAATGGACTGAGCTCATGGATTTCATAGCTCACAATTACTGGTGAATTGTTGGAGAGACGTAAGGGGGTGCTCTGTGATCAGGAGGATGTTTTATCGTTGAAGTGCAAGGGAACCACGTATTGTTCTTTACAGGGGCCCTGAGGTGTCTACGTCCGCCCCTGTTTTCACTACCAGTGGAGGTGAAGCACATGGTTTTTATGCATTTTACCTGTACGTCCAACAAGACTACATGCGGTTACAGCGGCTCGGCTGCTGTGTGTACGCACACCTACGTATAATAGTTTTTTTATAAAAGAAGAACCCTTAAGTTAAATCTTTCTCTGCACAGCGCACCATCTTTTGCTCTTTGACATTTACAGTAAGTTACCAATATATATTTTTTTAATTTCTTTTCTTTAGCAATGAGAGACAGCTCCTGAGCGGTCATACGTGTGTAATGCTTGTCACCATCCTTGTTGCAATGTGATGTTCCTGTGAAAATCATTTTATTGTTACCTCCTCTTCTTTTGCAGGCCTCCTAGATGATAGGTGGAAATGTGTGAGTCCCCGGGAACAGCAGAGATCAGGAGGTGAGAAAACACACTCTTACTTCTTTCCAGTTCCTTGCAAGGTGTTAATTTTTCTTTTTCATGAAAGACCTTATGTTGATACTTGAACAGACTTCCTAATGTAAAGTCAACAGAGAAACACACGACAGTGCAAAAAAAGGTCAGTTAAAAACGGACATTTTTAACGGATGTTTATTTCACTGATGCCTTTCTGAGAAACGGACTTTAAAAATAGACCCATTTTAATTAGATGGGGACAGTCTGTCAGTGAAAAACGGACAAGATAGAACATGTTCTATTTTTTGACGTCTGTTTTTCACTGCCGTGTGAATAACCCCATAGACTACCATTGGTCTTAAAACAGAGATGTGATGGCGGTTAAAAAAATGTACATCACATGTCCGTTTATTACTGTCGTGTGCATGTAGCCTTAGCCGAATGCTTTAATAAATTGTTATAACTACCATGTCTCATTGAGAACCATGTCACATGGGTGTTCTGCCACTGGGAATATAAACCCCATGTCTGTACGACATTGTCCTTAGCATTTTTCCAGGAAGAGTTGTTTTTCCACATTCTGGTTCCTCCAAAGGGAAAACGCATTAATAGAGCTGAACGTGTAAGATGTATCAAGGGATTTTTGCCCAGTTGCTTAGGGAGTAATGTTCCCAGGCAACTGTATCCTACAACATATTAAAGTTGGCACTGTTGTGTGCAGAAATAAAATGCTGCCATTTTTCATTAACTGGTTAATGAAAATTGCAACCTTGCTATAGATACAAGTGGTTCCTCAAGTTGAGCAGTTCATCTTGGCACAGACTGAGGGCAGTTCAGGACATCTAGTACCGCACTGTACTGTGCAGAGGAGCTACGGTACTAGACAACTGATACAGGTGTTATACCAGAGAAATGGCCATGTCAAATGGTTGGATCTGGGTCTGAGGCATTATGTTTTGAGTCTAGTTTCAACTTACAACAGTCCAGTAAAGACCATTGCATGTTGAAAATATTGTATCCTGAGGCCATTGTATCTTGAGGGATCACCTTTTGAGTCTAGACAATGGACATAAACTATATCTAATAATATAGTAACACTTCTCTTGAGCTAGTAAGGCCTGTTTCACATTTGCGTTGTGAGGATCTGGCGTGCACTTCCGATGATCAGTCTTCAATATGCTTTCAGGTAACCATGGCAGCCAGGAGCCTACTAAAGTCCCGGCTGCCAGGGGAGAAGCTACTTACAATCCGTGCGGTGGCCGGGGCGCTTCTCGATGACGTCACCGGGTCCCTGCGTCGCATGGATCACATAGCTATGCTATGTGAGCAATGCGCCGTACGATTCAATGGGCATTAATTCCGGATCCGTCCTTTAGGCATGTCTTCCAGACTTTTGGACGGAGACAAATCCACAGCATGCTGCGGTTTTGTCAACGTCCAAAAAACATTCACATACTGAACGGAAGACATCCTGATGCATCCTGAATGGATTTCTCTCCATTCAGAATGCATTGGGATAATCCTGATCAGTATCTTTCCCGTCCTAGAGCCCCGAGGATGGAACTCTAGGACGGAAAGCAAAAACGCTGATGTGAAAGGGGCCTAAGGAAGACTTTGAATATGTATTGGAGGAACTTTGCTAAGCTAAATACACCAGAATTCTGTCTTAAAGGGATTGTCCGCTTTTTTATATTGATAACCTATGCCCAAGATAGGTAATCAGTGTCAGATTGGCCAGGGTCCGACGCCCGGCACCTCTGCCGATCAGCTGTTTAAAGAGAAAGCAGCGCTCGTACAAGCTCTGCCTTCTCTTCAAGGATTACCAGTTTGCCGTTGCAACTGCAGTGGTGAACAGGTGTAATTACAACTAAGCCATCCCATTCACTGCAATGGGACAGCTCATTCCTGTTCAAGTAAATAAGAGGGAGCTGTCCCATAGAAGGGAATGGGGACAGAGCAATTTTAACTACACCTGCTCACTGTTACAGCTGCAACGGTGAGCAGGTTAAACAGTGAAGAGAAGGCTGAGCCCTGCTTTCTCTTTAAACAGCTGATTGGCTGAGTGCCGAAAGTCTGGATTAAAGGAAAAATTTAAGTTTTTTTGCATGAGGATAATTTATTCTTTAGGTAGTGTTCTGTTAGTGTTCAGTTAGATTCGGTTTGTTGCCTGGCATCTTTCGTAGTAGGAGTCAGTGCTTCAATGTTATCAGCACTGACGCACCTCCAGCTGTCTTTACTCGATCTGTAAAATGGTGCTCCTAGCTTGCTACTGGACCATACTACTACAGTATGTCTCTGAGGTTTTCTCCATAGGCTATGTAGCACGCTCCATCACTATATTTTATTAGGATGCTTTCACATACAGTTTTTTTTTTTTTGGTGTTTCTCTGCACTTTTGCAGTTTTTTTTTTTTGTGTGTTTTTTACACTGGCGTTTTTGCTGTAAAAATGCCAGCTCCAGATGTTAACTAAAAGTTTATAGAAAATATGAAGTGCAGAACACACAAACATTTTTGTTGCTAATGTCGTTTTTGTTCATAAGGCGGTATTTTTGTCTTTCTGGGTCCCCTTGCCTCATGTGACTATTTGTCTTGACTTAAGGAGAGACGGTCACTGCCATGGCCAGTGATTGGCTACAGGTGGCTTCAATCCGGATGTTTACAGTGAGGGAGTGCAGTGGACCATCCTAGGAGGAGAAGGTGCAGGGAGCCAGAACTTTAACATAGCTTTTTTTCAACTAAGGCTGACATATTATATACAGCCTCCTGACATGCACTACAGAGCTGATCTGGGTCTGCTAACATCAAACAGCTTGTGCGGTTACCCAGGACCCAGCAATCATTAGTAAGATGTGACATTTATGCTGCCTGATCTGTATACAGGGAGGGAGATAGCAGGCACAGTAAAAAATGTCTCTACTTCTCTTCTGGGAGCTTGACTGACAATAGACTCCCCGCTCCTGTAGCGGCCATCTCAGCAAGGATATTCCTGAATGTGGACTGCCTGGATGTATAAAGTCTATAGGCAGTCCAGAACAGGTTTATCTTTTCCTTTGATTTGATCTTATATTGTAATTAAAAATTAGAAATATATAAAGTAATCTCTATGTGTTCCAGGAGATCAGCCATATCCCCCCTTCCCCTCGTCTGTCCTGCATATGAAACAGAAGACTTCCCTTTCTGCCCTGTCTGCAGTAGGCCAAAAAGCTGAGTCAGCCATGTGAACATACCCTTAAAGTACAAAGTGACCCATCAAAGGAAAAACATTTCTTCTGATAAGATGTCATTCTGGTCATTCAGTGTCAGCTTATTGCAACATCCAATTCCCCACGTTGGATGTTTTGGCTGATCCCTTCAATATGAAGTTAATAGCATGAATAGTTAATTAAGTTGTACAATATTTCTGATTTAACAAAATGTTGCAGAACCTTGCTAGTCATGGAAAATGAACAATGTTATGTGTTTGAAGGGGAAGCAATTACATTCCAAATTCCACTTTACTGTTTATGCCATCAGCTTCAGAAAGTGCCCCTACAGCAAAAGTCGCCCATTGATCTTTCTTTACCACCTCCAGGTACTGTCTTTATTGTTATTTTATTATCCTGTCTTTTATTCATTAGCTTAGAGCTTTACTGTCATCATCCATTTAATGAAGACAAGCAGCGTTTTCAGAGGTCATAGTGCATGGCCAGTCTGTATGTTACCTTTCATGAGGATGCCTTGGCCCCGTCTGGGTGCGCAGTACAAGCAAATTAACTGAGCTCATGATAAAAAATGAAAATGTCAAGTTGTAGTTACTGCTAGAAAAGAACAGTCTGTTTACTAGTAGGTGCATGTCACAAATACAGTAAGGACTAGACGATAAAATTGTATATGAGTAATAAGTCTATTGTAGTTGATTTAATAAATGTAAAAACAACCAAAAAAAGATTAGGAAATTAAAAGTAACCAAATTAGATTTGTGACTTATTTGATCCTCATTCAACGTGCAAAATTTGTGTAAATTTAACATAAAAGGTGTATTCTTTCTATAGTCATTTATGGCAAATCCTTTGTATATGTAAGTACAGTTAGTTAGTTGTAGGTCCCTCCTGGCTAAGGACATGATGTGTATAATGCCGTAAAGACCATTTTACAGTGTGCAATACAGCGGTATTTTTGTACATGACATGCCGTCATGATCCGCAGAATGTGTCATGAGTATACCCGATTGTGACTTATAAGCCAGAAGAATGCACTGGGGAGGAGAAGCAGTTGAGAATGGTGTGCAGAAGTGCCAGATGTGGAACCTACATCTATCAGGCTTTTATGTCATATAGATATGCCATGATTATCTATCTTAGGCCCCTTTCACACTTGCGTTGTGTGGATCCGGCGTGCACTTCCATCCCGCCGGATCCGTCACAACGCATGACAACTGAAAGCTTTTGTAGACGGATCCGGATTGCGGATCCGTCTACAAATGCATTGCAAGTGCAGATCCGTCTCTCCGTTTGCCATGCGGAGAGGCGTATCCGTCTTGTATTTTTTTCACTGTTTTAAAGGTCTGCACATGCGCACACCTGAAGGACGGATCCGTCCTTCAGTCTTTTTTAATGCCGGATCCGGCCCCAATGTAAGTCAATGGGACTTAAGGCCTGATCAGGTGTTCAGTCATGTGTTCAGGCTTTTCAGGACGGAGATAAAACCGCAGCATGCTGCAGTTTTTTCTCCGTCCTGAAAAGTCAAAAAGACTGAACTGAAGACATCCTGATGCATCCTGAACGGATTTCTCTCCATTCAAAATGCATTGGGATAATCCTGATCAGTATCTTTCCGTCCTAGGGCCCCGAGGACAGAACTCTAGGACGGAAAGTAAAAATGCTAGTGTTAAAGCACCCTTAGGAATACCCCTTTAACCCCTTAAGGACCACCCACTGTCTTTTGTTGTCGCTGTTTTAGAGGGAGCTGAGCACTTCTGTGAGCACTCCAGCCCTATGTTTTAACTGTATATAGCAACTCCAGTTCTTACCCTAGGTACACACCTAAGCGTTTTACAGCGCGTTCAAACGCGCTGTAAAACGCACAACATGTGAAAAGCCATGCTTCCCTATGGGCATGGTTCACATTTGGGCGTTTTACAGCGCGTTTGAACGCGCTGTAAAACGGCCAACGCCCAAACAAGTACATGAGCTTCTTTGGGGCGTTTTAACGCGCCTATGGACAATGATGCCATAGGGGAGAATCACTGAATCGCGCGTATGATGCGCGTTTCTTAGTTACAAAAACGCGCATCCAAAAACGCGCGTAAAACGCGCGTCATACACGCGATTCAGAAATGCTTAGGTGTGTTCCCAGCCTTAGAGCAACCTTTTGCTCTACAGCCAGGATTAGAGGTAGCTCCAATCCCTACTATTAACCCTTTGATCATGCTGTGGTTACAGACTGTGGCAATCAAAGGGGATCTTCTGATAGGGTCCCAGTGATCTGATCAGAGGCTGGGTAAGCCGGTCAACGCTGGGAACATAGAAAGTACTCAGGGACTCTAAATTCAGTAATATAGATATAGTCTCATAATGGGACTGAAAAATGAAAATCATTCTATTTCCCAATTTTACATATAAAAATAAACAATAAAAAATAAACATAATAGGTATCGTCACATCTGAAAATGTCTGAACTATTCAAATTTTAAAATACTTTTCCTGGGTAACATATGGAGCTGTAATAAGGACTGCTAAATACTAAATCTATCTAAATAAATCCCCCTCCTGACTCCTATGTAGAGCTATAGCTAGGAAGATATGCTTTTCAAGGTCTTGGGAAATCTAAGTCACCACCTTGTGGAACTGTACTAGACTATGGAGTATCAAATCTACCAGGACCCTGCTCCTCATTCTTAAATAGTGCCATAGCTAGGCAAATTTGCTATTTTCAGGGTCCTATGGAAAGCTGGGTTACCACTATGTGCAACTAAAATAGATCACAGAATAGTAAATCCACCAAGACAAATGGCACTTCTAAATAGTGCTATAGCTTGGCAGATTCGCCTTGCAGGGTCCTTGGAAAGCTGGGTTATTTGCGTAATGTAAAGTTAACATCTAAATAGTGTGATCCGTAAGCCTAGTAATCCAGTTCTTCCACACCGATGGATGTCAGATTTCAGGCATTAAGAAATCCTCCCTTCCTATATAGGCAAACTTGACATTCAGGCACCTGGGAAAACTTGGTAGCACTTTCTGTAGTGTTAGTGCACTAGTACTGTCTAGTATCCCTGCACACACACAGGAGGAAGTTTTGTAAGACGCTGCTAAGTTTTACAGTTCCCATTACTTTCACAGTAAGCTGATAACAACCTGTCTCCAGCCGAAGATGGAGAGGCGAGGCAGAAAGGAAAGAGGGACTTGTCTTACTGCAGGAAATCTTCTAAAATTGTTTTCTGTAGCAGTTTTAGCAGAATGGGGTAAAGACAAGCTTTCCTTAGCAGGTTATACTTTAATTTCTTGTTTTCTAGGATTTACTGTCCTATTGAGTCAGGTTTAATTTTTCATTTATCATTCATATTCATGAGCATGTACTGATTTGTCTTGCTAACATTAAAGGGGCTGTACAGCTTTTGGGCATTTTTAGCTAGCCATAGTGGCCTATAGTACCTAATGAAAAAAGTCATTCCTGTTTGGCACCCTGGCTCAGTTCCACGATCTTCTGGTCCCTGGCCTGTAAACCTCCAGATGATGTTACGTGCATCATGTATCCAATGACTGGACTCAACAGTGACGTGTCCCCAAGTGTTTTATGTGATATAGGGGAACACTTCACCACTGATGCCAGACCTCGGGTGCAGTGGCGTGTGTGATCACGTAAATCTGAGGAGGTGAATGTGATTTTTTTCATTACGTATAACATGCTTCTGGGGCTAAAAAATGCCCACAAGGTGAAGGCAGGACAACCCCTTTAAACTTGTAAAAGTCCTGAACTCTAAAATTTTTCACACCGAACACTGATCCTCATAATTGGTCGACACTTCCGTTTCTGTAGAGATCACTTTTCGGCAGTCATTGTTGACAGCATTACAATGAAAGGTAACAACTATGTATACATAACACAAGATCCTCCATTCCCAATAGCTGATAGTCACAGCTTACCTCTGCTCCTCTCTTCTCATTGACACAGGTGACAGACAGGTCACAGAGCATGCCCATAACAGGAAAAGTCAATAAGTCAACCCCAGATTACAAGCCGGTTTGGTTCATATGGCTACTGTAAATAATATATTCCAATACTGTTAACAGCAGCTGTGGCAAGGTGGCTCCCCTCATAATCATGTACAGAAAACGAAAATATCTACAATAAGAAAATAAAAATAAATAAACAGTAAAAAAAAAAAAATCAGGACGGACATTCCCTTTAAACTTTAACACTATATAACCCCTAAAAGAGAGAACTCACACCCACATATATACAGTACTGTGCAAAAGTTTTAGGCAAATGTGGAAAAAATGCTGCAAAGTAAGGGTGGGTTCACACTAGCGTTAGGGATTCCGTTATGGCTTTCTGTTATAACATGGTTATAACGGAAAATAACGGAATGCCCAGACAATATGAAAAACTGAAGACTTTAAAAGGCATTCCGTTTGCTTTCCGTCCTAATAGAAGTCTTTGGGAAAGCATAACGGATCCGTCTGGTTTCCGTAATGCAGGACGTAAAACAAAGTCTTTGTTTTCCGTCTTGCATAACGGGAACCAGACGGATCCGTTTTGATTCCCATAGACTTCCATTAGGACGGAAAGCAAACGAAATGCCTTTTAAAGGCTTCCGTTTTGCATTCCGTTATAATACAAGTCTATGGGCAGAAGAACGGATCTGTCCTTCCGTCTTATGGATTCTGTTATTTTCCGTTATTTTCCGTTATAACCATGTTATAATGCAAAGCCATAACAGAATCCCTAACGCTAGTGTGAACCCACCCTAAGAATGCTTTCACAAGTAGAAGTGTCAATAGCTTAGCCCCTTCCTGAACTCACTGTCGTATATGTACGGTGGAAGTTGGGTCTTTAAACGCCATAGTCGCAGATTTCCTAGTGTTTTACACAGCATACACTTGGAGGCAATGTCCGTGACGCGATAACACTAATCATGGATATTTAACCCCTCAGATGCCAATGTCATTTGCTTTCAGAAGACTGTGCTTGCTGAAAACAAAAGAATAATACATTTTCTCCTCTAAACAGCAGTGCTCATACTCATTGACAAAAAAGTAACCCACCAAGAAGGAGTTCTTGGAATCAAATGAAACTTTATGTGTGTGTATGTAATGAGGATTACAATATTAGAGTGAAAGGATAAGTTTATTGGGGAAACCGATACAGTTGAAAGGAGGCTCTAGTACCTGTTGGAACCCCTTTAACCTGAATACAAGATATGATATGGTTGGGCATCGAGGAATACAGGTTCCATATGGTATACCGCAGCACATTTGCCCACAGATGTTGCTGCTGGGCCTGTAGATCCTGCAAACGTGTAGGTTGCTGAAGCTGGTGTCCCAGCTTGTGCCATAAATGCTTGACTGGTGATAAATCTGGTGACCGGGTAGGCCAAGGAAATACTGCAGTCTGGTGGAGACGTTCCTTGGAAACACTTTCTGTTTGTGGGCGAGAATTATCCTGCTGGAAGATGCCAGTTGGAGGCCCTGCCATGAGGGCAACACAGGACACTACTAGGAGTCACCGACTGTCACATGTGATGGCTCCCCACATCATCACACCAGCAGTTGGGTCAGTGTGTCTCTCCACAGCAAAGGCAGGAGTGAAGTGTTGACCATGAGGCCTTTGTACTCGAACACGACCATTGTGGTATCCCAAACAAAACCTGGATTCTTCGCTAAAGACAGTACTGTTCCAGTCCGTAGCAGTCTAGGTTTCTCATTTACGACACCACCAAACGAAGGCAACAGTGACTGCTTGTCAATGGCAGGACACGCAACAGGTGCCAAAACACCAAATTTCCTTCTGCTAAGCGACTGAAAATGGTCTGGACAGAAACAGGGGTTTATAATAAAGGCGCCACCGATGTAGGGTTGTGACTATTGCCATAGCAGCCATAACATGGGGCCCAGAGATTAGGGGGGGGGGGGGTGCAGTCAGTTGCAAGAACATTGTATTTTTTTGTGTGGAGTAAGAATATGGCGGATTTTTGCTATTATGTGGGTTTTCTGATATATTGTGCTATTATACATTTATTTAATTATTGCTACTTATGCTGCTGCTTTGATTTTCTTACACTAGGTGGTGGGCCCCATCTTATTTTGCTATGGGGCCCTATGAATTATAGTTACCCCTGTGCACCTATGTCTGGGTGGTGGGCAACAAAACTGTGGGAGCTGCTCCTGTTTGTCGGTAGATCAATTGATCCTCTCTACTGGTGATCTGTCTGAGCCATCTGAAGCCATGTGTGCATGCTCTCATGTAACCGCTGTTCCCAACACCTCCTAACAGCTAGGCCAGAACAGCCTGGATGGCAGGCAATTTGTTGAAATGACCAACCTGCTTCTCTCAATCTATTGATGCACCTCCTCTCAAAGTCTGTCAAATGGGGAATGCGGCTTCGAATGCATTGTAGAGGCATGTCTAGTGTCAACGATCTGTCACCAAGAGGTACACTACCCAAAAGTAGCCTCTGAGAACCTTTTTTATAGGGCAGCGTGGGAGGGCTTATGCGCTTTTGCGGCAAGATCCAGTGTCTAATCAGACCACACCAGTAATTATTTACATATCTGCCAGGGAAATAACTGAATGCCAAGTTTTGCAGTAAACTGACATTTCTACCTGGCTGCATTATTTTTTTAGTCAGTGAGTGTGTACATATATGAATGTAGTGATAATTATTCGTTTGAAGGGAGAGCAGTAAGCTAAGGCTCTGTTCACACTCCCAATGGGAACCTCAATGGAAACACAAACAGTTTACATTTCAAATTAGCTGGTCCTCCGTCCAACTCATCGTAATCCTTGAATTGCCTCCTCCCACAAAACTATATCATACAGTCAGCCTTTCTAGGTTGTATCAGAATTATGTCCTTTCAATCTGATATCTGCACCTTAGCTGGCAACGTGTCCATTATTTCACGATTTACTGTTATTTTATAATAATAATTCTGAATTCATCTATATTTCTATAATTTGCAAATGGAATGTTGGTTTGAAATACTGTCATCAGCCCAAGAGAAGCGTTACTAAGATGACGTATCTTTAATTTCTCTTGGGAATTTGTGTTTTTCATTTGTTGCATCTCTTTAAATATTTTCCTAAGGATATGTCACAAGTTACATCTTGGTTACTTTTGTTGGCTATACATACAGACCCAAGGCAGTGTTTATTCCAGAGTGTTTTTTATAGTATTATTGACTCTGATCACACTATCCACAATTTAGTATTGTCATACTTCATTTTCAGTAAATTGACAGTTTTCTGTTAAGGACCAACCCCTTGTGGTGTCATGTAAAAATACGACAATATGCTATAGAATTTCATGCCATTCCTACCTCTGGTTTCTACTTTAGTTGGTGTAATACTGCGAATTTGGAGAAATCCCTTTTTCCATATGATTGCCACTAGGGGTCACCAGCTGTAAGCATATGACTACATTCCAAAACTACCAGGCACTTCTTCAAATGAGAAGCTTTGGATTAGGCCTCATACACATGACTGTGTCTGTTTTGCAGTTCGCAAACCACTGATCCGCAAAATATGGGTTCGGTCCGTGTGCCGTCCACATTTTTTTTCCCTGACCCAATGACTTCAATGGGCCGTGGTCCAAATTTTGCAGACATATTCTGTCTTTTTGCAGAAAGGACATACGGATATGGAAAGCATTGCTATAATGTTGTGTTTATACATGCATTACTTGCACACATAGTGATATGCCATGTTATGATTGATATGTGATTTACCATGTACTGTACCTTTAAAGGCGTTGACCAATAAAGATAACTTGGCTAATCGGTAGGGGTCTGATCACTGGGGCATCTGTCAATCACAAGAAAGGAAGCCCCCGTAGAGCTGAATGGAGTGTCTGCGTGCATGCATTACTGCCACTCCATTCATACAGTGGAGTATGGACACCTCGCCTCAGCACCTGCAGCGGTTTGTGTCCGGCCGCAATGTACGGATTGTATCCACCAGCGCCTGATCTGGAGGATTCCGGCAAGCTTTTCTATGCCGGAACAGCCTGCCAGAATTCACAACGGAGATGTGAAAGTAGCCTTACAACCCTTGTAAGCGCTGAGAGACCCCAGAAAAGGAATGAATACCACAGAGGATTTGGAGCTTGAGCTGAGGGGTATTGAGAAGCAGTCAAATCTGTGCTGGAAGCAGCTGAGTTCTGTAAAGGAGACAGGCCGGCATTAGAGACTAAAGTAGCTGTGTGCGAGAGACTGTGTGCAATATTGTGTGTTGCAAGACCATGACGGACAAGAGTGTGTACAGTGTTGTGAAGCAAGATACCACAACAATACTCAAGTAAATGTTTTGGATGGTGGAAGGAGTCAGGTGGACACAGTTATAACTTAAAGGGGTTGTCCGGGATTGGGGACATGGGTGTAAGTGTACTAGAGTGACATACATATTACACACATGCATGTCCTACCTTTGCCACACATTTTTGAAGCCCCATTTTGATATAGCAAATTTTTAGCTGGAAGTGCCTATTTTCTTATACTCAATGACATACCGGGTCCCTTGCAGGCGAGTGAAGCCTTTTCTTCCGCTTTGCAGGGAGCCCGGTGACGTTACCAACAGCCTAAGTAATTATGCAGAGAGCACGGAGGGGCGGTAACTAGGCTGGCAAACATCGCGCTAGGCCACGCCCCTCCGGTCCAGTGACGTCACCAGACATGGAGCTTTCTGATGAATGTGTATATGTGAATATGTATGAGGGGGCGGGTGCAGGTCCCGCGCTGGGACCCACAATGCAGTGCGGCAGGAAGTCATCACACACATAAACATCAATGTCAACAATCTGTTGGGGACCATAGGAGCCATGCAGAAGTGTAAAAAAAAACATCGGGGGAACCTTATTTTAAAACAAAATATTTTGATCCCGGACAACCCCTTTAAACAAGGTGGTATGAGTGGGAAGTAATGCATACCACTCATGGCCAAAAAGATCCAGCCATATAGGGTAGGTGCCCTGAAACATAACCATACCATTCTTATGGTATTCTTATGGTATTCTTGCTCTAAGGGCTTATGCACACAACCGTATTTTCTTTCCGCTTCCGTTCAGTTTTTTTTGCGGACTGTATGTGGAACCATTCACTTCAATGGGGCTGTAGAAAATACGAAAGTTACTCCGTGTGCATTCCGTTTCTGTTTGTCCGCATGGCCGTTCCGCAAAAAAGTAGTGCATGTCCTATTATTGTCCGCAAATCACGGTGCTAGGCCCCATTCAAGTCAATGGGTCCGTAAAAAATACGGAACACATCTGTATGTCATCTGTATTTTATCCGTATTTTGCGGATCCGTACTGTAGAAATGCTATGCCCATCCCATATTGCTCATGTGTTTGGTGATTAATAAGTTACTGTTTCCGTATACCATCTGCAAAAAACTGATCAAATACCGAAACCATACTGATATGTTTTGTGCAATAACGGAACAGAAGCAACTTTAAATCAGAGAAAAAAAACTCAGATTCGGAACAACGGATCCGTGAAAAACGGACCGCAAAACAACAACGGTCGTGTGCATGAGCCCTTATCCTGAGGAATGCTTCATTTTGTATGAAATAAAGTTTTTTGTGCACTGTGGGTGTGTACACCATGTTTGGTAATCCTGGCTTCCCCTGTGTCAACAAAATGGGGAGCCAATGGGCAGCGTTACTGATACAGCGATGGTGCACCTAATGGAGCAGCAGGATGGTGCACCTAATGGAGCAGCAGCCCTGCCCATGGTGCACTGAAAACCTAGTTTGCATAAAAATAAAAAGATATGGGGGTCATTTATTATCCAGAAATACCCCCATATTAGGCGTATTTCTGTTAGAGATTGCCGTGCAAAGGTAAGTTGCACCACAATCTGCTACGTTTCCCCGCTCACATCAGGTCTAAAAGCAGTGGGCTTGGCAGGGAAGGGGACGGGCCGGTAGGCCCATCGCATTCATCATTTTATATGCCTATTCTAAATGTAAGATGTGCCTGAAGAGGTCTGTGCCTCTTCATAACTTCAGCTGAACGACAGCCAGATATAAGGGTTGTTAAAGGGGTTCTGCAGTTTGTTACAACTGATGATCTATCCTCAGGATAGATCATCAGCATCTGATCGGTGGGGGTCTGACACCCGGGACCCCCACCGATCAGCTGTTTGAGAAGGCAGCGGCGCTGCATGAGCGCCGCGGCCTTCTCACTGTTTACTGCTGCTAGCGCCCCGCAAACAGCTGATCGGCGGGGGTCCCGGGTGTCAGACCACGGCCGATCAGATGCTGATGATCTATCCTGAGGATAGATCATCAGTTGTAACAAACTGCAGAACCCCTTTAACCCCTTAAGGACCGGGGGTTTTGGGATTTTTGCATTTTTGTTTTGCGCTCCCTGCCTTCCAAAAGCCATAACATTTTTATATTTCCGCTCACATAGCCATATGACGACTTATTTTTTGCGGGACAAGTTGTACTTTTTAACGCTACCATTTATTTTTGCATGTGATGTAGTGGGAAACGGGAAAAAAATTCCAAATGGGGTGAAATTGCAAAAAAAAAGCAATTTCACCACAGTTTTACGGGTTTTTAAATTACAACGTTCGATTTGCGATAAAACTGACTGGTTAATTTTATTCTTCAGGTCAGTACGAATCCGGCAATACCTAATATGTATAGTTTTTCTTGCGTTTTGATAGTGAAAAAAAAAATTAAAAGTGGGAATTTTTTTATTTTATTTTTTGTCGCCATGTTTTGACCCCTATAACTTTTTGTAATTATGCGTACGGAGCAGTGTAGGGGCTCATTTTTTGCGGGGCAATCTGAACTTTTAATTGATACCATTATGGGGTGCGTATGATGTTTTGATCACTTTTTATTCATTTTTATTAGGAAATGAAGCGTCCAAAAATGGCGAATTAGCCATTTGGACGCTTTCTTCCGTTTTTATGTTTACCGTATGGTGAATATTTTTTAATATTATTATAGTATGGGCGTTTTCGCACATTGCGACACCCATTATGTGTAATTTTTTTATTTTTATTTATTTTATTTTCATTTTGGGGAAAGGGGGTGATTTGAATTTTTATATTTTTTTATTTAATTTTTATTTTTAAACTTTTTTTTTTTTTTACCACTTTCTTATAGTTCCCATAGGGAACTATAAGATGCAATCATCAGATTGCTATTCTCATATATTCCAATTCAATAGCATTGGAATATATGAGAAAATCACATATTTCCTATGGAGCCTATTACAGTCATAGGCTCCATAGGAATACTGTAGTAGTAACCTAGGTTTCATTCACAGAAACCTAGGGTACTACATGCATGCTCCGGCTCCCCCTTGTGGCCATCAGGGGAGCCGGAGCAAAAACCGAAAGTGAAACTTTCGGTTTTTGCGCGATCAGATGCCGTGGTCAGGATTGACCACGGCATCTGAGGGGTTAAATGTCCGTGATCGGCATCGCTGCCAGTCGCGGACATGAGCTGCGGGTGTCAGCTTGATGAATGAAGCACGGAGCGGGCGCCATCTTTAAAGTGCGGACGAAGGGCGTACATGTACACCCTTCGTCCTTAAGGGGTTAAGACCGGCGTCTAAAACGCCGGTTATAGTAAATGTTTCCGTATACCATCTGCAAAAAACTGATCAAATACTGAAACCATACTGACCATAATTCTTAGCATTGGAGGACAGAATTTTCACAAGAAAGGTATTTTTGTTTTTTGAAGGAACCTATCTTAGTGGCATGCTTACTATGAAATCAATTTTATAGGTGATAGATTAGCATCATAGTCCCCGCCACTGGGTTCAGTCAGCTTCCATAGCTCCATGGCTGGCTCTTCATCTTCTGCTGCCAGGGGTGGCATATGACCGATGCAGCCAATCTCTGGCCTCAGTGGTGCCCTGCTCCCCTTGCGTCATCTGTGGCAGGGACCAGGAACGTATGATCTACATGGCCAATCTGGGAGGTGTGTTATAGTCTTGGATAGCCTCTTTAAGTCGTGAGCTCTTCTATACAGTTATGCTGGTATAGTTAAGTGTTTGTGTAGATAAACATTAGTGAACATGTGATGGTACAAGCCACAAAATCGCCTCTGGAGAATGTCTTACCCATCTCTTATTCTGATCCTTTTAATCACAGGCATTAGAGCACTTAGGGAGACCATAAATGGGTGAGTGAGAACAATTTAGGATGGATAGATCCATGTTATACTGTTTCTTACACTTCAGATGACCTGATTAATTATATCAATCATGTCTGCCAATACACAGACCAATAATAGGAACATAAATAGTGATGGCAGGAAAGACTGTCATCCTGTCTACCCCCATGTGGATTGATTGTTTCACTCTTCATTCGTTTAAATCATTATCCATGAAGATACACATCAGCCTCTTTGCCTTCAGGTGACCATGCACATTAGATGTATTGCATGAGAACCTGTTTATATTGCTGGCCCAGCTGACCATCTGATGTGTATGGGATCTCCTGATACTCTCCCAACAGGATACATGCCATCAAGTCTGCCAGAGCAAGAGGTGCTTTTTTTATCAGCTTCCCACTACACCTTCCCCTGACTTCTAAATTCTCTAATAGAGTATATCGATAGTTGTCTTTATGACAACAACGCTCAGCTCATAGCCTGGGAGGAAAAAAAAACCAAGCTGTGAGCTGAGCACTGCAATTGGCCAGCGCTACAGCCTGGGAGAAAGAGACGCCCAGGAGAACAAGAGCAGACTCCCCCAGTTGAGCCGAAAATCTGAAGATACCGGAGGACATACCGGGAAAACGGAGCGGCGCCCAGGGATAATAGTAAGTGCGGGTGCCGCTCTACATATTGGTATACTTAGTTTATATGTTTTATTCTAATGAAAGGTCCTCTTTAAACTTTAAGAAAATAAAGCAATGGGCCTAGGTGGTGTTCATCCCAGAGTCTTTGCAGTGTATTACTGCAGGTTCATTTGCCATAGATTGCCATGGTGTTGTGATTCATAATCGTTTTTTTTACTGTTAAAAAAAATTAAGCAAGTGGCAACAAAATTTATCGCCAAACCATGGTAATTTGCTATTTTATTCTGCTTTGCACTACCACCCTGTGTAAATACACCTGAAGAGAAATCTACTGTGTAATTGCTGCCCTGATAACTGATCTAACAGGTGATGTTCCTGATGATATGAAATATTATACCACTTCACAAGAATGGTAAGAATTTGGCAAGTACAGGCCAGTGACTCTTATATTTGTAGTAGTAAAATGAATTTAATCCCTTCTGAAAAAAAAGAGGATTACTGATCATTTAGGAGCATGGCTGATTTACTGAGGTTAGATCATGTCAAAGTAATCTCACTGACTTTACTTACATGTTGAAAAAAATTGGAGGAAAGTCTGCTTTTAATTTCACATAAACTCAAAAAATTAGCAACTTATCTATAGGGGTTGCAGTAGTCTTCGTTGCCCCCACAGGCCTCCAGCCCCATCACTAAAGCCGGTGTCACTCGGTGCCAACTACTTACTGTATTTTCAGCTTTATAAGACACCCTTTCTCCCCAAAGACCATAAAACTTAAGTACCGACAAGTCTACCGTCAGTGGGTCAGGTATAAAGTGATATAGCTGAATAGAAGATCACCGTGAAATTATCACTAAAATGTAACTTTTATTGAAACTCGTTTAAATATTCAATCTTGATCATGTGACACCACCATTGCGTATAGGCAGGATGGGCAGGGGGAAGAGATATTTGCCCTATATCTGACCCTCAGCAACTGTATTGCCCTGCCTAAAAAACGGAATGGCCGCCCCGATAGGGGCGATCCCGTGTTAGGAACCTCCTGGTAATCCCTGCCAGTCCCTGACACAGAGTAGAACCCAACACCAGTGCAGATTTATAATAATCAGTCTAGTTAAAAAATGTCCATCAATGTCTGTTACAATTGAGACAGTTACTCTATATACAGTGTATGGATATTACACAGGTGCATAATCCAATAGTACTAATATATCTGAAAGGAAACCGTAGTTCCAGTACACAATTATAGTCTCCCGTCCTGACGCATTTCACTGCTCACCAAGCGTGGTAGCAGATCATCAGGGGACCAAAATACAATAATGCAATGGGCCCAGTGTCCCAGATATCAAAGCACCACAAATAGAAACAAAAACTGACCAGATAGTTGTATATAAAGTTAAAAATACTCAAATAGACACAGCTGATGTTAATAGGAGCAGATATAGGGGGGCTTTTGATAAATGTATGCTCCTCCTAAATAACAATCATATAGGACTACGTTTTACATCCGAAATAGATAAATCATCCATTTCTTTTTTGGATGTGAGGATCAGTAAAGGTGCACAGGGCTCACTCAGAACCACCTTGTATCAAAAAAAAAGACAGCCACCAATAGCCTCCTTAAGTGGAATAGTTTCCATCCAAAGGCATTATGCAGAGGTATCCTGAAGGGACAATTCCTTAGGTTGAGACTAAACTGCTCCACCTCTGAAGATATTGAGATGGAAGCTTCTAAATTGCACCAGAGATTCAAACAGAGGGGATACCTCGACACACACCTGATGGAGGCCTGGAACCACGCTCAAGATAGTGATAGATCTACACTATTACAAACAAAAAATAAAATAAATGATGGTGTTCTTCGTATAATTGGGACCTATGACTCGGCCTCATACAAAGTAAGGGATGTACTGAACCGCTATTGGTCCCTCCTGAAAACTGACCCAGACTGACCCAAAGGATCACCTTCCAGAATACCCTTCAGTTACATACAGGAGAGGACGTAATGTCGGTGACTTTCTAGTACAGAGTCATTTCAAACCCCCAAAAAAAGAATGTTGGCTCCAGAATAGATCCAAAGGAACATTTAGGTGTGGTCACTGTAAGGCTTGCAAATTCATACAGGTGGGGGACACTTTTAGTGATGCCCTGGGTCAGAAGTCATACAAAATGAGAAGCTTTGCGAATTGTAATACCAGGGGAGTGGTATATGTGAGGAGGTGCTGTTGTGGTAAGAAATATGTAGGGAAGATGTGTAGAGAATTTAAAGTTCGGATCTTGGAACATATCGGTGATATCCGTAACAAACGGGATAAACCTATCCCGAGACATATCCAAAATGTACATATGGATAAAAAGGTGGATATATCCTTTTCGGCTGTGGAAGTGGTACGACCCTCGATGAGAGGGGGTAACGTAGACCAGATCTTGAAACAAAAAGAGGCAGGGTGGATATATACACTGAACACTCGCGCTCCTTCAGGACTCAATGACAATATAGAATTTACGTGTTTTATTAAGTGACAGGCCTAGCTATATCCATAGGGAATTTGGGGCCCAGGCACACCATGACTTGGTGTACCTCACGCTGCCATGTACGGTGTCCCCGTACCTGACACCCATTTATTCTAAGATAATTGTGACTCCTTACTTATTAACTTCTTGCCGACCGCCTCACGCAGGATTGCGTCCTGCGGGCGGTCGGTCTGTTCCTCGTTGACGCGCCCGCGCGTCATCTCGCGAGAGGCGAGATTTCCTGTGAACGCGCGCGCGCGCGCTCACAGGATCACGTCGGGAGAAGGTAGCACAGCCTGCCAGCGCTGATCGTGCGCTGGCAGGCTGTAGAAGTCAGGAATGGCATATCAGACGCTGTTTTGTTAACAGCGCCTGATATGCTTGCTGATCGTTCCTTTGGTGGTCCCTTTGCTTGGGACCACCAAAGAAACTTTTGTAAGTGCACCAAAACACCACACAGACCCCCCCACCCATCCACCCCACCCCCCACCCCCGTTACTGATTAACCCCTGATTAACCCCCGATCACCCCATGTCACCCCCTGTCACCCCCTGACACTAATTACCCCCTGTAAGACTCATTCAGACGTCCGTATGTGTTTTGCGGATCCATGGATCCACGGATCCGCAAAACACGGACACCAGCAATGTGCTTTCCGCATTTTGCGGATCCGCACATTGCCAGAACTATATAGAAAATGCTCTTTTCTTGTCCGCAATTGCGGACAAGAATAGGACATGCTCTATCTTTTGCGGAGCTGCGGCCGGATGCTTGGGGGCCGAAACCCAGAAGTTTGCGGTCGCAGCTCCAAGAATGCTGATGCGGCGAGCGCATAGTGTGCTCTCCGCATCACCGCCAGCCCCATTCACACTGAATGGGTCGGCATCTATTCCGCAGAATTTTTGCGGACGTGTGAATGGGGCCTTACTACTTTTTTTTTTGCATATTTTTGGCAGAGATTTATTCATCCACATTGATCGATGCGAATGAAAAAATCTGTGCCGCTTTTGTTTTTTTTTGCACATTTTATAGAGATTTTTTCATCCACATTGATTGATGCGAATGAAAAATCTGTGCCGTTCATTTTTTTTTCTTTTTCAGCCCAGAGGCTGAACGGGAAAAATCTCATTACCCGTATGCTCAATATACGGAGAATCGCAGAAACTCCTAATGCTGGCCATACGTGTAATGATTGCGGAGACCTCAAATGCCAGGGCAGTATAAATACCCCACATGTGACCCCATTTTAGAAAGAAGACTCCCAAGGTATTCCGTGAGGGGTATGGGGAGTTCATGTAAAATATTATTTTTTGTCACAAGTTAGTGGAATATGAGACTGTAAAAAAAAAAAAAAAATCAATTTCCGCTAACTTGTGCCAAATTTTTTTTCTGTGAACTCGCCATACCCCTCACGGAATACCTTGGGGTGTCTTCTTTCCACAATGGGGTCACATGTGGGGTATTTATACTGCCCTGGCATTTTAGGGGTCCTAAAGTGTGAGAATCCAAATGCGTAAAATGGCTTCAGAAATCCTAAAGGTACTCATTGGTTTTAGGCCCCTTGCGCATCTTGGCTGCAAAAGTGACACATGTGGTATCGCTGAACTCAGGAGAGTAGGGCAGTTGGGGTGTATTTACATATACCATTACTGTGTGTGAGAAATATCACTGTAAACGACAACTTTTTAAATTTTTTTATTCAAAGTTGTCAATTTACAGAGATATTTCTCTCACTCCAACATGGGTATATGTAAAAATACACCCCAAAACACATTGCCCTACTTCTCCTGAGTACGGCGATACCACATGAGTGACACTTTTTACAGCCTGGGTGCGCAAAGGGGCCCAAATTCCAACGAGTACCTTTAGGATTTACATGGCTGCTCACAATTTAGCCCCGCCCAAAATGCCAGAACAGTACAAACACCTCACAAATGACCCCATTTTGGAAAGAAGACACCCTAAGGTATTCGCTGAGGGGCATAGTGAGTCCATGAAAATTTTACTTTTTGTCAAAAGTTAGCAGAAAGGTAGACTTTATGAGAAAAACAATAAAAATCAATTTCCGCTAACTTGTGCCAAAAAATCTTCTATGAACTCGCCATGCCCCTCACAGAATACCTTGGGGTGTCTTCTTTCCAAAATGGGGTCACACGTGGGGTATTTATACTGCCCTGGCATTTTAGGGGCCCTAAAGCGTGAGAAGAAAAATGCGTAAAAATGTCCTCCTAACAGGTACTCATTGGTTTAGGGTCTTTGCGTATTTGCTGCAAAGTGTCACCATGGTATCGCAGCATCAGGAGAAGTAGGCAGTTTGTGGTGTATTTTACATATACCCATTAATGCGTGTGAGAAATATCTCTGTAAATTGACAACTTTGAATAAAAATGTAAAAAGTTGTCGCTTACAGCAATATTTCTCAAACGCAGCATGGGTATATGTAAAAATACACCCCAAAACACATTGCCCTACTTCTCCTGAGTACGGCGATACCACATGAGTGACACTTTTTGCAGCCAAGATGCGCAAAGGGGCCCTAAAACCAATGAGTACCTTTAGGATTTCACAGGCCATTTTTACGCATTTGGATTCTCACGCTTTAGGGGCCCCTAAATGCCAGGTGAGTATAAATACCCCACATGTGACCCCATTTTGGAAAGAAGACACCCCAAGGTATTCCGTGAGGGGCATGGCGAGTTCACAGAATTTTTATTTTTGGCACAAGTTAGCGGAAATTGATATATTTTTTTATTTTTTATTTTGTTTTTTACAAAGTCTCATATTCCACTAACTTGTGACAAAAATAAAATTTTACATGAACTCACCATACCCCTCACGGAATACCTTGGGGTGTCTTCTTTCTAAAATGGGGTCACATGTGGGGTATTTATACTGTCCTGGCATTTTAGGGGCCCCTAAAGCGTGAGAAGAAGTCTGGAATCCAAATGCGTAAAAATGCCCTGTAGAAATTCTAAAGGTACTCATTGTTTTAGGCTTTTACTTCAGGCTGCAAAAGTACACACATAGGTCGCAGCATTAGGAGAGTAGGGCAATGTGTGGTGTGTATTTTTATATATACCTATACTGTGTGTGAAAATATCTCTGTAAACGACAACTTTTAAAAAATTTTATACAAAGTTGTCAGTTTACAGAGATATTTCTCTCACTCCAACATGGGTATATGTAAAAATACACCCCAAAACACATTGCCCTACTTCTCCTGAGTACGGCGATACCACATAAGTGACACTTTTTGCAGCCTGGGTGCGCAAAGGGGCCCAAATTCCAACGAGTACCTTTAGGTTTTACATGGCGGCTCACAATTTAGCCCCGCCCAAAATGCCAGAACAGTAAACACACCCCACAAATGACCCTTTCGGAAAGTAGACACCCCAAGGTATTCACTGAGGGGCATAGTGAGTCCGTCTGAGATTTCTTTTTTTTGCCAGAAGTTAGCAGAAATTGAAACTTTTTTTTTTTTTTTTCTCAGAAAGTGTCATTTTCCGCTAACTTGTGAAAAAATGAAATGATACATGAACTCACCATGCCCCTCCGCGAATACTTTGGGGTGTCTTCTTTCTAAAATGGTGTGATTTGGGGGTATTTATACTTTCCTGACATTCTAGCACCTGAAGAAACATGACAGGTGCTCAGAAAGTCAGAGCTGCTTCAAAATGAGGAAATTCACTTTTTGCACCATAGTTTGTAAACGCTATAACTTTTACCCAAACCAATAAATATACACTTATTGGACTTTTTTATCAAAGACATGTAGAACAATAAATTTAGAGAAAAATTTTTTATAGAAATGTAGTTTTTTTTAAAAAATTTTACAACAGAAAGTGAAAAATGTCATTTTTTTGCAAAAATATCGTTAAATTTGTATTAATGGCAAAAAAAGTAAAAATGTCAGCAACAATGAAATACCACCAAATGAAAGCTCTATTAGTGAGAAGAAAAGGAGGTAAAATTCATTTGGGTGGTAAGTTGCATGACGGAACAATAAACGGTGAAAGTAGTGTAGTGCGGAATTGTAAAAAGTGGCCTGGTCATTAAGGGTGTTTAAGCTAGGGGGGCTTAAGTGGTTAATTGATAAATAATTGTTCATTTTCAAAATGACCTTTCACCAAACTAGACTTGAGTTGATTCAAAGTATATAATATATACTCTCGATGGTCTGCCTGGATGGTAGCTGTGTGGTGCGCATGCTCTATGCGGGTGGAACGCATATCCGGTCTGGTGGAACGCAGCGCTGACGCCCTGTCATTATATCGGCTGCCTAGATGCAGCGCCAGTGACGTCATGTCACATGACCAGAAGTAGACGCCACTGATCAAAGCGCGTGGTAGGTTTAAATAGCGCACGCCGCTTCATATGCCACCGGCTATCAGGAGCAAGGGAGACTTTTCACAGCACGTACCCAATATGTGATGACCGAAACACGAGGGAATACGCAAGTATCACGGTCCAGTGACTGAGTCATTTACTTATCAGTTGCAATATGCATTCAAACTGAACTGATCTAGACCTATGGTGATATATCTAAACAACCTTTACTCGGTTTGCTGTGAGTAGGGACATCCGTTTTATGTGTGATGATCCTCATACATTGAGAATATGATTAAGTATCCCTATAGCTGTTCCTATTAACATCAGCTGTGTCTGTTTGAGTATTTTTAACTTTATATACAACCAGGGGTCAAGTCCTGGGAAAAAAAAAGTGTGGGAACTCATCCAAGTGCCTCCGTGTAACGTCATGGCGCGTGGAGTATGCAAAGGGCAAGGGAGGTCAGGAGGAGGAGCAAGCAAGTACCGTATTTTTCGCCCTATAAGATGCACCTAGGTTTTAGAGGGGGACAATAAGAAAAAAATATTTTTTATTACACCTCAGGTCAGACCACCAATCAGACCCCCAATGTTAATCAGACCTCAGCTAACAGCCCCAATAAGATGCCCATTGTTAATAAGACCCCAATAAGACCTCAGATCACACCTCAGCTCAGACCCCAATATGAATGACCCCCAATCAGACCTCAGACAAGTGCCCCATGCCTTATAGCAGCCCCCAGTAGCCATATATCAGCCCCCAGTACCCTCATAGCAGCCCCCAGTAGCCTCATAGCAGCCCCCAGTGCCTCTTCACCAGCCCCCAGTGCCTCTCTATCAGCCCCCAGTGCCTCTCCACCAGCCCCCAGTGCCTCTCACCAGCCCCCAGTGCCTCTCCACCAGCCCCCAGTGCCTCTCCATCAGCCCCCAGTGCCTCTCCACCAGCGCCCAGTGCCTCTCCACCAGCCCCCAGTGCCTCTTACCAGCCCCCACTGCCTCTCCATCAGCCCTCAGTGCCTCTCCACCAGCCCCCAGTGACCCCTCAATCAGCCTCCAGTGACCACTCAATCAGCCCCCAGTGCCCCCTCCATCAGCCCCCAGTGCCCCCTCCATCAGCCCCCAGTGCCCTCCATCAGCCCCCAGTGCCTCTATTAGCCCCCAGTGCCTCTCTATTAGCCCCCAGTGCCTCTCTATTAGCCCCCAGTGCCTCTCCATTTGCCCCCAGTGCCCCCTCCATCAGACCCCAGTGCCCCCTCCATCAGCCCCCAGTGCCTTTCAACAGCCCCCAGTGCCCCCTCCATTAGCTCCCAGTGCCTCTCCATCAGCCCTGGTTCCTGGTTCTCGGCTGTGCTTTGAAGGCTGCACACAGCGTGAGGTCACAGAGCGCCTCATGCCTGTGCGCAGCCCTGACAGCCGACAGCCGAGAACCAGGAAGGGGTGAGTGCAAAGTCTTCACCGCTTCCTGGTCCTTTTGCCCTGAAAGGGAACGGCGCTCCTGCTGTGAAAAAAGTGTAGGAACGCCGTTCCCACCCGTTCCCCCTTGACTCGAGCCCTGTATAAAACTATCTGGTCAGTTTTTGTTTATATTTGTGGTGCTTTGATAGCTGGGACACTGGGCCCATTGCATTATTGTATTTTGGTCCCCTGATGGTCTGCTACCATGCTTGGTGAGCAGTGAAACGCGTTGGGACAGGAGACTATAATTGTGTACTGGAACAACGGTTTCCTTTCAGATATATTAGTACTATTGGATTATGCACCTGTGTAATATCCATACACTGTATATAGAGTAACTGTCTCAATTGTAACAGACATTGATGGACATTTTTTGACTAGACTGATTATTATAAATCTGCACTGGTGTTGGGTTCTATTCTGTGTCAGGGACTGGCAGGGATTACCAGGAGGTTCCTGACACGGGATCGCCCCTATCGGGGGGGCCATTCCGTTTTTTAGGCAGGGCAATACAGTTGCTGAGGGTCAGATATAGGGCAAATATCTCTTTCCCCTGCCCCTCCTGCCTATACGCAATGGTGGTGTCACATGATCAAGATTGAATATTTAAACGAGTTTCAATAAAGTTACATTTTAGTGATAATTTCACGGTGATCTCCCCCAAAGACCAGCAAGCATTGAGAAGGCCAGAGAGTGGTGAGTGAAGGAGAGACTGCCGGACCTGCAGAGTGGCGGTAGAGCAGTAGAGATTTTACAAGATGTTCACTGTTCCTTTCCACACAATGACGAGGTATAATGGTTTGAACACAAATGTTATATACGCTTCCCAACCTACTGTTTCTTATTTCCTAATGTACAAGTATCTAAAATAAAAAAGAAGCTACTTTGCAATAGGTCTTAATTAAAGGAGTTCTCAGGGCTTTTAATATTAATAACCTATCCTCGGGATAGGTCATCAATATCAAGTTGGCCTGGGTGACATCAATATCAGATTGGCGGGGGGTCCGACACCCAGCCCCCCCGCCGATCAGCTGTATGAAGGGAAGGCGCGCGGTGCACATGTGCTGTCTCCCTTCTCTCTTCCCGCTTGCCATAGAAATGGCAGCAGCAAGTAAGAAAACGGCACATGCGCGCCTTCCCTTCATACAGCTGATCGGCGGGGTAGCGCTGGGTGTCAGACCCCCCGCCAATCTGATATTGATGTCATCAATATTAAAAGCCCGGAGAACCCCTTTAAAAATATCCTATGGCCTTGTTTCTATAAATCCTATGGAGACAGATGTGCCCCTATGGTGACAAACAAGTATCTGGAAGAGAATATGACTGTATGATCAGACTGCAAAGAGTTTGTGTATTGTCTGTTACAGATGTAGCAGGGTTAACACTCCTATTTTCTGAGATTGGTTAAGTTCAGTTTAGTTAACTAAACTAGTGAAACAATTGCTTCTCAATGGCTTTTGTTTCTAGATAACGCGATGAGATAATGAAATTTGAGTTAAGGGTGGGATTGTTACCCCTGCTCCATCTACCACGAAGATGCATAGGTCACATCAAAGCTGTATAAAACTATTTGCTAAGACTCTTTGCAAAGTTGCTTTGTTTTTCACTTTAGATGCTGTGGAACAATAGAAAAATCATTATACAGGTAGACATAAGGCTGTATTACACTGGCCGATATCTTGGGCCATAATTGCTAACGAGCGTTCACATTAACAATCGTCTTGCAGTGCAGCATGCTTAAAAATCAGCGCTTGCTGGCAGCAGATCTTGCTGTCTAATAGCGATCTGCCGCTGGCAAACCACTGGACAGTATAGGTACAAGCGATGGCATAACATCGCTCCTCCCCATGCTGCGGAGGAGATCTCTGCATGTAACAGCAGCAGTCTCCTCCTCCCCTAGCGAGCAAGCGATTGCCAGGAGGGAACACTTCTTTCCTGGCAGTTGCTTGCTGATATGTCTAATACAGGTTTTACTTTTAGTGGAAACCAAAGGATTTTCTAAATGCTCAACCGTGAATGGACCAATTTTTTTACCTGATGAACACATTACTAAGAGTTAATGTTTTTAATATATGATCCACCTTGATAAACTCTTCGTTTATAACATTTATGTAAACCATTGGATGAGCTATTATAATAACACATACATTGGAAGCTTGTCTTTCCGTTCAGAGAATAATAAACCAGTATCTGCAGCAAATGTTTATCGAATATCTGTGGCCAGTGTTACATTGCCACCTGTCTCCAGTAGGGCGAAAAAGATCTAAACGCACTTATAGGCCTCATTTTTATCCTTAGGCCTCTTGCACACAACCATATGGCTTTTTCAGTATTTTGTGGTCCGTTTTTAACGGATCCGTTGTTTCGGTTTTTGTTTCCGTTGTGTTTCCGTTTCGTAGTTCCGCAAAAAATCTCTGTATGGTTTCCATATGTGATCCGTTGTGTGCGGATCGCAAAGAGAAACATAAAATTTTTAATCATTAATGTAATGTACAGTAATGTGTGTAAACACATGGGCAAAGTGGGCATGGATCCGCAAAAAACGGAAGACATACGGATGTGTTCCGTATGCATTCCATATTTTTTGCGGACCCATTGACTTGAATGGAGCCAACTATCTGTCTTTCAGTGGAACGGATATACGGAAACGGAATGCATACGGAGTACATTCTGTTTTTTTTGCGGAACCATTGAAATGAATGGTTCCGCATACGGACTGCAAACAGAATCCGCAAAAACAGAAATAAAAAGTCTACAAGAAGCCTTATCCTTCGTGCATACCATTGTAAAAATTGGTCTCTACGTCCAATATGTCCAATTCAAACTGCTCCGAACATTGTAAATTGAGTCACATGAGTTGGTAAATCTCTATAGCTATATATGTTCTGCAACTTTTATGCATCCAAGTTGATTGCATGATATAATTAGTTATGAAGAGAAGTATAATCTCTTGAAAAAAAGAAAAACATCAAAAAGACTGATGAGCAGCTGCTATTGACCCAGAGAGAAAGCAGTTAATCATAAGCACCTGTTCTTATTAGATAATGACTTCCTGTTTGCCATAGTGCACAAGTGATGAGGCCAAGTTAAAGGGGCTGTCCAACGAAAAATAATCTACAGTTTTCAAACCAGCACCTTCATCTGATTACTTTTGTAATTGCATGTAAAAAAAAAATTGTATAGCCACTGAGTTATTCAATAAAATGTATCTGTATCGCGCCACCTGCATTTTTTCTTTTTACTTATTTCTTTGACCTGCTCACTGAGAAGGCCGCACATGCTCAGTTTCCTCCCTCAACTGCCTCCTGAGCTGTGATAGGGTGAGCATGGACACGCCCCCTTACCTGCAGCAGAAAAGACACTCCCCTTGAGCGTTCAACTTGATAAAGATCTAGCAGAGCAATGAATGGGGAGATCTCTGGATCCATGTGAGGTACAGCCCAGGGCTGGTTCTAGCTTCGTTAGAAAGAGAATGTTGTTTACTATATGATGTCTGATTTTCATTTTTTACATTAGATCTGGGATAACCCATTCAAGAAACCAAACACTATATATATATAGAGAGAGAGCAATAGATATGAGGCACTTTGAAAACATCCTGACTTTGTTGAACCCAAATATAAAACGGAGCAAGCAAGCAACACAGTATGCCTTTTTTATATTTGGGTGCAATAAAGTGCCGGCTCAGGATAGGTCATCAGTATCTGATTGGTGGGGAGTCCAATACTTCTGCCGATCAGCTGTTTGACAAGGCAGCGGCACTCCTGTGAGCACTGCGGCCTTGTCGCAGCTTTTAAAGCACAGCGCCGTACATTGTATAAAGGCTGTGCTTGGTATTTTGCTCAGTCCCATTCACTTCCCCATTCAGCTGTTTGGCGGGGGTCCCGAGTGTCAGACTCCTACCGATCAGATACTAATGACCTATCTTGAGTATAGGTCATCAGTATCAAAATCTCACAAAACCCCTTTAAGCACTCTGCCTGCACACTGGACAGCATTTTCAATGTGACAGGTACTCATTAACAGGCAAGGGGTTGTCTGGGAATTAATAACTTTGCACTGATGCCCTCAGCCTCCGTCCACTATGGAAAGAATCATATTTACCTGCTCCCCCTGCTCCCCCCTGCACAAGCAATTATGTGTCCATCTTTCTGTCTGCGGCTTGTTTACTTCTAACTAGCGACAATTGTCACTATGTTGTCTTGCGGGGCTTCAGCATGAGCAGGGAACCTTGGAGGTTGTGAAAGGCAGTAAAAAACTGAAAACACGTAATTCCGACCCTATAATGTCACGTACTAATAGTATGGATATATTTCAGGAGGTTCTAGAAAAAGAGCTCAGGAGACTGCAAGGTGAGACAAATCATGCCGGAACTCTGGGTAATTTGACTCGCTCTCAGATCCAGGCATTATCGGAACTACAAATATCCGAGGACGTTGTAATTAAAATGGCAGACAAGGGGGGAGCAGTGGTTGTTTTGGACAAGGACTTGTACAATAAACAAATGTTGGACATGTTAGCTGATGCATCCACGTACAGAAAACTTGCAAAAGATCCTCTGATAGAGTTCAATTGCAAATATCTGACGTTATTACATAAGGACCGGGATATGGATGTCTTTGATGACGCTGAATACAGGTATCTGTGTGTGGATGCACCAGTGACACCAATAATGCATGCACTGCCCAAAGTGCATAAACAGGTCCACCCTCCTACCTTGCGGCCTATTGTATCAGGAATAGGGTCCTTGACAGAGCGCCTGGGCAATTGGCTGGATAATATTTTGCAGCCAATGGTCAGGATTACCAGGGTTCAGGGCCGGGCCGACACAGAGGCTGGGGAGGCTCCAGCCTCAAGGCGCTCCAGCCTCAGGGAGCAGGCAGGGGCCGGCCAGAGGGAGAGGGACTCACAGGGGGGAACCGCTCAGCGCTCCCTCCTGTCATTCCCTGATTGTAGCCTGACCGAGCTCTGTCCGGTCCGCAGGTACAGAGAGCATCAGTCTCCTGTACCCGGCCGGACTGACAGGAAGTGCGCACACAGTTTGCACTTCAAGTCAGTCGGCTCGGTACAGGAGACAAAAGCTTCTCCTCCTGTACCCGCGGAGGCGCAGACCATGCAGAGTTCGGCCACGCTACAGCAGAGGTAGGAGGAGAGGAGGGGGAGAAGAAGGAGCATGACAACATGGGGGAGGGAAGCAGAAAGCATGACAACATGGGGGAGAAGAAAGAGCATGACAACATGGGGGAGAAGAAAGAGCATGACAACATGGGGGGAGAAGAAAGAGCATGACAACATGGGGGGCGGAAAGAGCAGGACAACATGGGGGGCAGAAAGAGCATGACAACATGGGGGGCAGAAAGCATGACAACATGGGGGAGAAGAAAGAGCATAACAACATGGGGGGCAGAAAGAGCAGGACAACATGGGGGGCAGAAAGGGCATGACAACATGGGGGCAGAAAGAGCATGACAACATGGGGGAAGAAAGTGCATGACAATATAGGGGGAGAAGAAAGAGCATGACAACATGGGGGGCAGAAAGAGCATGACAACATGGGGGGAGAAGAAAGAGCATGACAATATGGGGGGAGAAGAAAGAGCATGACAACATGGGGGGGCAGAAAGAGCATGACAACATGGGGGGCAGAAAGAGCATGAAAAGATGGGGAGAATGACAGGGGCAGAAAGAGCATGACAACATGGGGGGGGGGGGAGAAAGAGCATGACAATATAGGGGGAGAAGAAAGAGCATGACAATATGGGGGAGGGGCAGAAAGAGCATGACAACATGGGGGCAGAAAGAGCATGAAAAGATGGGGGAGAATGACAGGGGGCAGAAAGAGCATGACAAGAAGAGGGATTATGACAAGAGGGGGGGAGAATGACAAGAGGGGGAGAGCATGACAAATGACTATGTGGGGGCACTGCTGTGTGGTTGAGGGGTGTGTGGGGGACATTACTGTGTGGGGGGCAGTGTGGCGGACATTACTGTGTGGGGGGCAGTGTGGCGGACATTACTGTGTGGGGGGCAGTGTGGCGGACATTACTGTGTGGGGACACTACAGTGTGGGGTGGCATTATACAAAAGCTCTGCAGATGCAACTCCCATGTATTGGGTCACCACAATTTGGGTGGTCAATCACTAAATGAACCCTGTTATGGGGAGAATCTGTGGATGATACATATTTGTCATCCACAGACACCCCCCCACCCGCCCAAAACAGGGTTAATTTACTGAATGACCACCAATAAAAGAGGTGGGGGTCACATATGCTATTTCATAATGACAGCAGGGCCCGTGCAGTGACTGTATTCTACTACACTCCCATCCCCTCGCTCACTGGATATAATCTTATTAACTATATAACTGTAGTAAATCACTACAGTTATATAGTTAAGATTATATACAGTGTGGGGGGAGGGGGTGTAGTAGAATACAGTCACTGCACGGGCCCCGCTGGCGCTGTCATCAAAAAAGCAGATACAACCCCACAGCCTCACCCCTTGTATTGGGGGTCATTCCTACACGGACTCTGTTATAGGGAGGGGGGATCTGTGGATGACACATATGTGTCATCCACAGATTCCCCAATAACAGTGTCATCCATCACAAATCCCCCATAGCAGTGTCATCCACAAGTTGGAGGGTGGGGGGGGGGCGCACTTTGGCAGCTCAGCCTCTGTTGGTGGTGGACCTTGTCCCAGCCCTGCCAGGGTTCCTAAGGGATACAGCAGATGTCCTGAGGGCAATGTATAATCTAACATGGCAGACTGATTACAAATGGGTTACGGCAGATGTCGTGGCGTTGTATCCATCCATCCCCCACAGAGTCGCATTACTGGCAATGGAGTTTCATCTCCATAAATACACTGGACATAATGATGACGTTATTGATTATTTATGTGAAATTACAGAATTTTTGTTGGTGCACAACTACTTTATGTTTGACGGAGTGTATTATCTTCAGACAAGTGGAGTGTCAATGGGAGCGAAATTTTCGCCCTCAATGGCAAATTTAACTATGGCCTACTGGGAAGAAAAATATATTTACAATCCAAATAATATGTTTGGCTCTGGATTGGTCTGGTATGGCAGATTCATCGATGACCTGCTCCTTATATGGGCGGGCGATGTGTCTGCCATACCGGACCTCCAGGGCTACTTGAACGATAATAAATATAATTTGCGCTTCACGTGTACTGTAGAAAACACAAGCATTAATTTTCTGGATTTGACACTGACTGGTTTTCCAGGTGAGATAGTGCACACGCAAACCTTCAGGAAGGAGGTAGCTGGTAATTCCATACTTATTGCAAGGAGTCATCACCCATTACATGTCACTAAAGCGATCCCTGTGGGAGAATATATTCGGACACTGAGGAACTGTAGCTCCATACCATCTTTTGAGAAAGAATGCTCTATGATTGATAATAGATAAAAAAATAGAAATTACCCAGATTGGATGCTCCAGAGAGGCAGAAACATAGCATTACAGAGATTGAGATTTGACATGCTTTTTGGACGTACTGACAGTCATAAACAGGGCGGAGGTCGGGGGGATGGTAAAATTTACCAAGGCGACAGAGAGCGGGACAATGTGCCCACTCTGGTATTAACATTCACTAAGCAATTTGGAAGAATACGCAACATTGTTAATAACTGTTTGCCAATTTTGTATGACGATCAGATATTTTATGATGCACTAAAATCGGGATGCCATATAATTCCAAGGAGGGCTCCTACCCTGTCCGGCACCTTGTCGCCTTCCTTATTTTCATCCAGAAAACATACCAAAAATATGGGAAGCAGCTGGTTATGGCTACATGCACACGACAGTTGTTTTTTTGCTGTCCGCAAATTGCGGATCCGTCTTCCTTTTTTTTTCACATCCACATCCGTTCCGTGTGTCCGCAAATTTTGTAGGTTGTGTTTCCGTGTGTCTTCCATTTTTTTTGCGGATCCAGTCTCTTAAAGTACCTGTACAAGTGCCCTGGTTTCCAAGCAACCATCCGCAAAAAAAAAACGGATGCGGATGACAAACGGATGGCTTCCGTTAGTCATCCGCATTTTTTGCGGACCCATTGACTTCTATGGGTCCGCAAACCGTTTTTTTCAGACAAGAATAGGACATGCCATTTTTTTTGCGGACGTGAAATGCGGACACGGACAGGCAACGGAAGATGCTTCCGCATTTTTAACGGATCCATAGAAATGAATGGGAAACCATCGGATCCGCAAAAAACCACTGCCATGTGCATGTAGGCCAGTGTTCCTCAATTCCAGTCCTCAGGGCCCACCTGCGGGTCATGTTTTCAGGATTTCCTTAGTATTTAGCAGGTGATATAATTAGTGTCAGTGCATCAGGACTCACCTCAGGTACTCATTCTGTGGGATATTCTCAAATCATGACCTGTAGGTGGGCCCTGAGGACTGGAGTTGAGAAACACTGATGTAGGCTAAGCTGTAGGGGATTGACTAAATGTGGCAGCAGTCCCTGCAAAAGGTGCAATTATGTTATTCCAACCAAAAATTTCCAGAATTCTGACCATTCTTCCACATTCTCCATCAAAAGCTATATTAACTGCAACACTACTGGCGTGGTGTACATTATCCGTTGCGTGGAATGTGACTTAATGTATGTGGGAAGCACCAGGGGCGTAACTATAGGGGAAGCAGGGGAAGCGGTTGCTTTGGGGCCCTGACCCAGAAGGGGCCCATCCAAGAGGAGCCGAAGTACTAAAAGATTTTGTCAGGGCCCCCTCAACATTATTACACAATGAAATGATATACAGTGGCAGTATAGACAGTGTAGAAAACGGATGGAACAGCTGCCGGGCCTGGTCTGAGAGAGCGATCTTTACTAGCCAAAGGAAAGGCGGTGGCATGAAAGGAAGCGGTTGTGAAAAAATAACTGGGGGAGGGGGCCCCATTCAAAAATTTGTTGTGGGGCCCAGTCATTTCTAGTTACGCCACTGGGAAGCACTATACGTAAACCTAAAAATAGGATACTAAAACATTTAAATTACATTGGCAATCCCACTGCTTTAAATATTTCCAATGTGGCCAGACATTTTATTCAGGTTCATGCTCGTAAGACGAAGGTTTTTTGCGCCTTTGCAATTGAAAAAGTTTCTGCGCCATTGCGAGATCACCGAAAAAACTACTCCTTCGTGAGGCGTATTGGATTTTTAGGCTTAATACCGGAGTTCCTTCAGGCTTGAATTTGAAAAAAGAACTTATATATGTATATCAATGATCTAAAATAAATGCAAGAAAATTTGTTCCAAAGTGGTCATATAGATCCATCTGTGATCTTATGTGGTGTAGATGAGGCCATTGAATGGTTTGTTACTATGTTTTTATTATAGTATTGTATGTTGCTGTTCACACTATGCGATTTTTCCAGCCAAGGTGCTGCAGCTTGATTGTGGAGACTGCAGGGCATGTTTCAGAGATTAAACTGAAAGCACAAGTTAATCTGGCAGGAAACCTGAGCTAAGTGTGATGAGCACCTGAAATCTAATGTGCATTTAAGTAACAGGTGTTATCATGATGGAGTGACCAATGAAGTAGTCTCTTCCCTTCCCCCGTTCTTGAGAGGAAGGGTTAGTACACACTTTAATACAGCTCTCCAACATGATACACTGTTACGACTAAGGACGAAATGTCTGAAACGCGTTAACGATCACTGCATACAATGTGGATGTGTCTGCTGTTATATATTGCAATATAGGGGAAGTTTTAAGAGGATTTTCATCTCATTCTGAAGCCGCCAAACAGTGGCTTCAGCAGTGCACTGATGTGTCTCTTGTGGACACGTCACCATTGAAGCCAGTCATTGGCTGCAGCAGAGCAGATGATCATGCCCATGCCTGGGAGGGATTAAACAAGCCGCAAACAGGAAGGTGGACGAGTGCTCAGGCCCAAAGCAGCGGGGAGCAGGTTAGGGTACTTTCACACTAGCGTTTTTCTTTTCTGGCATAGAGTTCCGTCGTCGGGGCTCTATGCCGGAAAAAAAACTGATCAGTATTATCCCCCCCAGTATTATGCATTGTGAATGGAGAGAAATCCGTTCAGTATGCATCAGGATGTCTTCAGTTCAGTATGTAAACGTTTTTTAGACAGGGAAAATACCTTATCTCCATCAAAAATTCCAGAACACATGCCGGATCCGGCATTAATTCTCATTGACTTGTATTAGTGCTGGATCCGGCATTACAAAATACCGCAACGAAGGATCCGTCTTTCCGGTCTGCGCATGCGTAGACCTTTAAAACTGTGAAAAAAAATTAAGACGGATCCTCACTTGCGATGCATTTGTGAGACGGATCCGCATCCGTTGTCATGCGGTATGACGGATCCTGAGGGTAGTTCCGGCGATGTAACTACCTGCCGGATCCTCACACTGCAAGTGTGAAAGTAGCCTTTTTATGATGCGAAGGTAGGCTGCGGCAGCTGTGAAAAGTTATTTATTCCTGGACAACCATCTTGCACATTTTGAAAAGCAACATATTTTTCTAAATTTGCTCTTTACATTTATAAAATATCTCATATGTAAGAACCTCTGTAATAAAGTAAACCCGTGTCTGGGCCATAGATGTGTTGACTATTCAGTGTTGTAATAGCCTGTATTTACTTAGAGCACAGTTTAAACAACATTATCAGCTTCCCTTATCTTAGAATAACTACAGATGTCAAAACTCTGAATGATTGTTCCAGCAAGATTATTAGTTTACACATATTACATGGTGTGTTTTTCATGTCAATTGGGCAGTTACAGCATGCTTAATAGGACCGTTACTAGTGAAAATAAAAAACCAGCAGAATGTTGTGCCAGGAGCTGCACCCAGGCACACTCAACCAGTCAAAAATAAAGGCTGTATTACGCCTTCCGATTTTTCGGCAGATGACCGCTAACGAGTAGAGATGAGTGAACTTCTATTTTTAGTTCGGCGTCCAAAGTTCGGGTTCGGGTTATTGTAGCATCCCGTTATGGATTCCATAACGGCATTTGGAATCCATAAGGGGCTGCTTCATTGAACCCGAACCTTGGACAACCCTAAGAACCTGGGGTGACGTCACTGTCATGTGATCAGTGCAGGGGGCGTGACTCAGCACTGGATTGGATAAGAGGTGATCCAGTGCTGAGCCACGCCCCCTGCACTGATCACATGACGTGACGCCACCTCAGGTCCAGGAGTTGTCCAAGGTTCGGGTTCAATGAAGCAGCCCCTTATGGATTCCAAATGCCGTTATGGAATCCATAACGGGATGCTACGATAACCCGAACTTTGGACGCCGAACTAAAAATAGAAGTTCGCTCATCTCTACTAACGAGCATTCGTATAAACGCTCGTTAGTGATCATCTTGCAGTGTAATAATGCTGCCGATTGCCCGATGAAGCACCCGTAAAAATCCTCGTTGGCTGCCGGCAGATTGTGCAGTCTAATTACAATATGCCGAAGGCAAACTACTAGACATCATGGGGATGAGCAATGGCATAACTAGTGTTAAGCGAAGTTATGAAAAATTTGATTCGAATTACTTCGTCATGAGGCATATTTCTTTGCAAGTAGAGGACGCAATGACGGGGAATGGCGATTGTGCCACTCTCCATCATTGAACCCCTCAGGTGCTGCATTCATCACTGATTGCTGCATCTGGGATTAAAAAGGAGGGCTTTCAGGGGTTAATCCGGTAAATAAAATAAAATAATACTCACCTTATCCATTTGAGCATGAAGAGGCCGCTGAGGCCATCGTGAGTGAAGATCCCGTGCAAAATATTGCGCGGTGAGGGATGATGTCATCACTCTGGCCAGCATGGTGAGGTTATACGTCTCTGCATATGAGATTTCACATGGGATCTTCAATTAAGGTGGCTGTGGCGGCCTCTTCGCACTCAAATGAATGAGGTGAGCATATTTTTATTTTTTTCACCATTTCAGGGGAAATTGATTAGTTACCACGAAGCACGAGGAAATTCGTTGAAATTAATGGGTCAGCAGGTAGGAAGCGGATCGAAAATAACTGGGTGGCGTTTTGAAACCCGCTCCTTACATTGGGGGTCATTTAGAAAGATTGGCATTTTAGGCCTGTCTTTTACTCCCCTTTTGTGCTGGCTTTATGACGAGGCCTGCTTCCAGGCATAAATATTGGTAAACTTGTCAGGGCCAAGGTCCAGGCCCACTCCCGACACAATGACAACATTTTGTCGCACAGTCACTAAAAAAGTCGCAAAAAGGTAGTTGTGCAACATTTTTACGGCAAAACTGGCTTAAAATGTGATCACACTTCATATATTATATAAAAGATCTATTCTGAGATCTGCTGACAGTTTTTTCAGGTGTGTGGGCGCTTTCAGATAGATGAAAACATCCCATGGTAATATTGCACGACCCAATATGCACTATTAATTGTACCGCAAATTACTCATTTTTATCTGACATTGTCATGATAAAGCAATATGGGAGCAATATAACTAGATATGCATAGCTAAAGTATAATCTCCTGTACAATCCCTGACTATCACAATAGCTGCTCTCCAGACCACACACAACTACCTTTTAACAGCTACAGACAAGACCAAAAGGAGAGAAAGGAGCATGCATGAAATATGCCACCTGGCAGTAACCTTAATATCCCCTACCCGCATCTTGGATTTCATTACTAGTACGTGAAACGGATTAGGAATCATGGTCTCCAGGGGATTGTTGGCAAGGTAGTTGTCCACCACAAAGCTTATTACAGATAAATATCTTGTAGCATAGACAAATCTTGTCATTTTTTGTCATGTTGTTGTACAATGTACAGGTAAAATACTGAATTTGATATGAAACATGGTAAGGTCACATGAGCAGGACTATTGTATCTTGTTATGCAACAGTTGCATTGACTGATCTTTTTGTATTATGCTGTTAACCCGGTTCTGTACCATATTCCATTACAAAATGTATTCTTATGCTATTTTGTTAACCCCCATTAGCTATATGGTAATTTAAATACATTGTATCTTTATTGCAAAAAGGATTCATCTTAAAGTACTAGGTTGCAAAACTACATTGTATTTAAATGGGTTTTCCAGTTCCTGTGCAAAAAAAAAAAAACTGTTCTGGGAAATAGCATAACATAATAACTGCAGTATTACTTACCTAAGATCCAGCGCTGCTGCGCTAGTTCTCCCTGCTGATGGCTGCAGTGATGACATCATTTCGACAACACATGATACCTGGTGGCACTGGATTTACTATATTATGCCATTTCGCAGCATTGTCTGTTTTTTTTTAATCAAACAGGACCCACCATTTCAAGAGGTTTTTTGGGGTTTGTGATATTAATGTCCTATTGTATCAGTTGGTGGTTGTTTGACTCTTGCAACCCTTGACAATCAAGCTGTTTGAAGGGCCATTCATTGTTTACATTGGGCCATCTATCTGCTTTCAACTGAATGGGATGAAGCTGCAATACCCTACTAAGTAGACGGTATGCAGGTAGACAAGCACTGCATCCCCTTCAAGCTGCTGACAAACAGGGGTGCCAAGTGTTGGACTCCTTCCAACCTGGTATAGATAGCCTATCCTGAGAATAAGCCATCAATATCCTGAATCTGGAAACCCCCTTTAAGGCTCCATTCACACGTCCGTGTGTGTTTTGCGGATCCGCAAAATACGGACACCGGCAATGTGCGTTCCACATTTTGCGGACCGCACATCACCGGCACTCTCATTGAAAATGCCTTTTCTTGTCCGCAATTGCAGACAAGAATAGGACATATTCTATTTTTTTGCAGAATGGAAGTGTGGACCCGGAAGAGCGGATCTGCAGTTCCGGATCCGAGCGGGACATAGTGTGTCCCCATAGAAATTAATGGGTCCGCAATTCCGTTCTGCAAAATGTGGAACAGAATTGTGGACGTGTGAATGGGGCCTAAGGTTGCAGCATATCAATTGTGACCACAGCATCTGAGAAATCAATTACCAAGACCAGGAGCAATTTGGTTGTCATAACAAAGTTTCTATCAAGTCCTGCCTGTGGCAGGGCTTGATAGAAATGTATGAATCTCTTATAGGCTGTAATGGTAAATCATTGCAGTCTATGGGAAAAGCAATCAGATGATCGCATGTTCTGGGAGGGGGCTAAAAAGGTTAAAAAAGAAAAGTTTTGGAAAGTATAATAAAATAAGACGTAAGAATTAAAATCACCTTCATTTCCCCATTTTAAAAAATAAAAATAAACCAAAAAAATAAGGATAATTAGTAACACCGTGTCCCAAAATGCTCATATTATTAAAATATGAAAAGTATTTTCTCATATGGCAAATGACGTCATGTAAAGAAAAATCAAAATGGCTGATTCGCCATGTTTTGATCCCTTCACCTCCCAAAGCAATTTAATAAAAAGTGATCAAAAAGTTATACACATTAAAAAATAGTATCAATGAAAAATACAGGTCGCTGCTCAAAAAACTATGTAAATGAGGTATCACTGTTATCGACTAGAAGAATAAAGTTAGTCATTTTTGCCATGGGAATGCCATGGAGGAATTGCACTTTTTCCATTTCCACCCCATATAGATTTTTTTTTTCTGATGATAGGTCATCACTATTACTCCACTGCACAACCCCTTTAAGTCTAAGATGGCAATACCCGTAAGCTAGAAAACAGGTGAACAGACACAGAAGGCACATGTTCTACATAGCATGTCATAGGTCAGTGGCTACATGATTTTTCACATGACATTTTCATTCAGTCCATATGCACTGAATTGTACTCTTTTAAGAAAGACTGTGTATAAAGTTGCCTATACATAATAGATAAATGTTGTCTAAACCCAACAAGTTCTGGTCCATTTGCTGAACTTAAAGGGACACTTGCATCAAAATCTTTATGACATATTAACAGCCTGTATGTAAATATTCTAAGTGCATTTTTATAACAAAATGGGTAGATGGTTTTCTGTATATAATTTTTGATGAGCAATTTGAATGAATTGACAATTGCCTTCAGATGACCACAAAGATAAAAGTCTAAGGAGCTCAGATAGGGAGACCTTGGGGGCTATTCAACTGGCCCACGATGACCAATCCACTTTCCAGGAAACTGTTCATCTAGGAATGCTCGGACCTGACACCCATAATGTGGTGGTGCATCATCTTGCTGGAAAAACTCAGGGTCCGAGCATTTCTAGATGAACAGTTTCCTGGAAAGTGGATTGGTCGTCGTGGGCAAGTTGAATGGCCCCCAAGGACTCCCGATCTGACCCCCTATCTTTGGGGTCATCTGAAGGAAATTGTCTATGCTGTGAAGATACGAGATGTGCAGCACCTGAAACTACGGATACTGGAAGCCTGTGCTAGCATTTCTCCTGCGGTGTTGCTATCAGTGTGTGAAGAGTGGGAGAAGAGGGTTGCATTGACAATCCAACACACACATTTTATAAGTGATCAGAAACTTGTAAATAACTCATGAAAGAATAAAGTTACGTTAATTAAAACCAAGAACACCATTGTTTTTCTTGTGAAATTCCCAATAAGTTTGATGTGTCACATGACCCTCTTCCTATTGAAAAAACTAAAGTTGGATTCAAAATGGCCGACTTCAAAATGGCCGCTATGGTCACCACCCATCTTGAAAAGTTTCCCCCCTCACATATACTAATGTGCCACAAACAGGAAGTTAATATCACCAACCATTCCCATTTTATTAAGGTGTATCCATATAAATGTCCCACCCTGTATATTAGCTGACTTTACTAAATATTGGATTTTACTTGGAGACATCGAATGCTGGATCTTTTCTTCCTAATTTTTGAAGTCACTCCATGTATACTCGTCTCTGTCTGGAGTCTGTAACTTCTTTTCTGTCTGGGCTTTTAACAAGACATACTCCCTTAAGACACTGTCAGACCACCAGTCATACATGGGAGAAGTGACGGGTAGTGACTTAATTAGAGCACCCTATACTATTAATAAAATTTTTACCTCTCTGATATATGACTGCTACAAGAAGAACAATATTTTTATTTAATTTTCAATGGCATGCCAATCATTACAACTGGTGTTGAGTGAATTAAAGTCAAACAAATTTACTTTGATTAAGGCTATATGCACACGACAGTTGTTTTTTGCTGTCCTCAAATCGTGGATCCGTCTTCCTTTTTTTTCACATCCACATCCGTTCCGTGTGTCCGCAAATTTTGTAGGTTGTGTTTCCGTGTTTTGCAGACCTATTGACTTCTATAGGTCCGCAAACCGTTTTTTGCAGGCAAGAATAGGACATGCCATATTTTTTTGCGGATGTGAAATGCGGACAGCGGATGCGGACAGGCAACGGAAGAGGCATCCGCATTTTTAACGGATCCATAGAAATAAATGGGAAACCATCAGATCCGCAAAAAAAACGGAACGGAGGCCGCAAAAAACCACTGCCGTGTGCATGTGAGCTAATAATGTATTTATTTATTTATACTCACTTATATTGCACTGACATATTCCGCAGCGCTTTACCGACATTAGCATCAAGCTGTCCCCAATGGATCCTAATTTCAGGAAAAATTTGATTCGCCATGAAGCAGAATTTCATCGCGCTTCATGGTAACAAATCAATTTTCCCTGAAATGGTGGTTAAAAACAAAAACAATACATACTCACCTCATCCATTTGTGCGCAAAGAGGCCATCTTGATTAACGATACTACGTGAAATCTCGCACGTGATGACGTCATCACATCACCATCTACAATCAAGATGGCTGCAACAGCCTCTACGCGATTAAATGCATATGGTGAGTATTTTTTTTTTTAACCCTGATTAATCCCTGAAAGGACTAAATGGTAGCTTCAGATGCCCAGATCAGCAATCAACGTGGCATCTGAAGGATTCAATGACGGGGGGCAGCACGCTCGCCATTCCCTGTCATTGCGCCCACTATATACAAAGAAATGCACTTCGTGACAAAGTAAGGCCTCATACACACTGCCGTTGGTGCTTTGCGGTCCGAAAACCGCGGATCCGCAAAACACGGAAGCTGCTCTGCGTTCCGTTCTGCAATTTGTGGAACGGAACGCGGCCCATTATAGAAATGCCTATTCTTGTCTGCAAAACGGACAGGAATAGGACATGCTATATTTTTTTTGCAGGGGCACTGAACGGAGCAACGGATGCGGACAGCACACGGAGTGCTGTCCGCATCTTTTGCGGCCCCATTGAAGTGAATGGGTCCGCGGCCGAGCTGCAAAATATGCGGCTCGGACGCGGAACCGAACAACGGCCGTGTGCATGATTCGTCGCAAAGTGAATTTCTTTGTGAAATTCGGTTAAGCAGCCAAATCAAATTTTCCATAACTTTGCTCATCCCTAACTACAACCGTAACCTCAAAACCACCCTGGGTGAAGCAGTTACGGATTACAATCTGACCTTCCCAATGTAGAACACGGCAACCCTGGCACACACTTGAAACACGTTTTCTCGAGCGGTGCTCTAAATCTTCTAAATGCTTATGGAGAAAATCACCAATATCTGCAGATTTCCTTCATTATAAATATATGCTTAAACCTACAACTTGGCCCTCCATATTACCAAACAAAACTACTTTACCTCCTCACTCTCAAATAACGGAATAACACAAATAACTCATTGATACTTTTCACTCCCTTCTAAGCCCTAAAGTTCACGTGCCCATCACTAACCTCTGTGTTGAAGACCTGGCCACTTACTTCAGAGATAAGATTGGTAACATCCGAAATAATCTCTTATCTCCCCAACCAGCTTCGATCCTCCTCCCTCCCACACTTCCTCATGTTCTCTTTCCTCATTTGACCCTTTAAGGCTTGTTTCACACTTGCGTGAAATAAATCTGGCAGGCTGTTCCAGCCAGGAACAACCTGTCAGATCCTTACCTGCCAGGCGCAGCCATGTGCTCCCGGCACTATAATGGGGGTAGGCAGAAATCCAGCCGCAACCCGGCAAATATGCCAAGGAGCAGCCGGACAAATACCGCTGCATTACAGTGAATGGGGCCAGAGGGAATGCTGGCTCTGCCCGGCAGGGACGGATCTGACAGGCTGTTCCCAACCAGAACAGCCTGCCGGATCTCTTCTTTCAAGTGTGAAACAAGACCAATGGAAAAAGTTTTCAGGCTTCTCTGTTCTTCTTCACCTGCAGCAGTGATCCCTATTCCCTCTCACCTCCTCTAGTCCCTTTCCCCGGCGATCTTTACTTACGTAACTACAATATTTAACCTCTCTCTCTCTTTTGGTATCTTTCCACCTTCTTTCAAACATTCTGTCATAACCCCACTACTAAAAAAAATATCTCTTGATCCAACCTGTTCTGCTAACTACCGACCTGTTTCCAACCTCCCCTTCAACTCTAAACTCCTGGAATGTTTTGTCTACTCTCACTTAATAAGCTATCTTTCTGCAAACTCACTTTTTCGACCCTTAAAATCTGGCTTTCATCCTTCCACTTTACTGAAACTGCCCTTACCAAAGTGTCTAATGGTCTGACAGCAAAAGAGAATGTCAACTATTCTCTACTGATTCTTCTGGATCTCTGCAGCATTTGATACAGTAGATCACAAACTCCACTTAACCATGCACCACTCAATTGGCCTTAAGGACACTGCTCTCTCTTGGTTCTCTTCCTTTTTCTCTTGTGACTCCTTTAGTGTATTATTTGCTGGCTCTACTTCTTCTCCTCATCCTCTTGATTTGGGGTTCCCCAGGGTTAAGTTCTGGGTCCTTCCTCTTCTCGTTCAACACAACCCCAATTGAACAGACTATCAGTAGATCTGTTTTTCAGTACCATCTTTTTGCTGATGACACCGCATCCCCTGACATCACCCCTGCTTTACACACAAAATACCACTGATTATCTGGCAGCTGTTCTCTCTCTCTTTTATCTAAATTGAACCTCTCAAAAACTGAACTTCCTGTCTTGCCCCTATTTACTAACCCCCCTAAACTTGATATTTCAAATTTGGTCTGCGGTACTATCATAACTCCTCGACAACACACCCGGTCTTCCCCACACTAAACTCCCTCCCATTCAGTCTGTCCTAAATGCAGCAGCCAGACTCACCTATCTGTCCTCCCGCTACACCAATGTCTCTAGTCCATCCACCACAGAATACAGTTCAAACTTCTCACCCTCACCCACAAAGCTCTCCACAGTGCTGCACCTCCATACATCTCTTCCCTCATTTCCTTCTACCACCCTACTTTTGCTCACTGTTCTGCCAATGGTCTAAGACTAACATCCTCTATAATTCAAACCTCTCACTCCCATCTTCGAGACTTTTCTTAACCTGCATCTGCCCTCTGGGACGCACTAACTCTTCACCATTTACCCCAAACCGTTATTCTGAACTGAACGCCATCTTCTGACAGTAATCCCCACACCCAATGCAGTAGCTTATGCAGCTCGGCCTACAAAACTCTATTTAGTTTGTAGGTGGCTGGATCGCTTTGTAAAACAAGCAACTTGACCTTTTGTGTCTCCCCCATTCCCTCATAGATTGCAAACTCTTGCAAGCTGGGCCCTCACTCCTGGTGTTTTAGTTGTATATTAGCCAATCATTTTGTGAATTCTTTTGATTTGTACATTAATCCTCTGAATTGTAAAGCATTGTGGAATATGGTGGCGCTGTATAAATAAAGATTATTATTACAGACAAAATTAGGAAAAGTAGCAGATAAAATAGAAAAATCATTTTTCATGAATATATATATTATATTTTTTAAAAATACTTTCATATGTGTCTCTTTAAATACAATGTAAATGAGTAAGTTAAAGAACGTTTTAATTTAAGATGAATGACTATTTTTTAAGATCTAGCCAAACTATTTGAATACAACATAATTTACTATATGCCTTTGGTCATTATTACAAAATAGATATATGCAGTAGTAAAAATGGCTGTTGGTAGAAATTGGTACAATCCCTTGGAATTGGGGCAATATGTAATGTTGAAGAGGGCACTCAAGAATGCTTTTAATGAAGCCAACGGAGATGTTTACAGACATACATTATTTTATCTGTATCCATGGCCTCGTAGATCAACACTCAAAGTGTAAAAGACACTATATTTGGAACACTAAATGTGTCATCTTTATTTATGTACTCCCTGAAAACCCCTTTTAATCTGTGCATGAAGTTCAGTTTTAGGAATGAGAATTCAGTCTGGGATTTTCCCTGGGATAAAAGCATGACTCACATTGCTGCATTTCCTCTATTTCTTGATACACACAGCACGTTTATTGTATCCTGCCCCTCCCATGTTAATGCAGTACATGTTGATGCCCCTAAGTCAAACTGGCTGTAGTATAAACACATGCTATATCATTTCTAGGGGAAGTGAGGCTGAAGACACCACTAAACAATGCGAGGAATGCTTTCATCTCATGGGATTTTTTTAAATAATGTATTTGGAGGGACATCATTGACTATTAAAAGTTCACAAAGGAAAACAAGTAAATGAAAAGAAGATGTACTATATACAGAGAAGTCTTATTTCTGGGAATAATGGAAGAAGAAATTGCTTTTTCAGAAATGTATCATAAAGCGTGTGTAAAGATAAGGCACCATTGTAGGTTTCAAGCGGCTAGAGTGGCTATTTTTGTAATTCAGGTTACTGCAATTGGAAGTATCTTATTAACACAATCTGTAGACAGGAAATATTGCTTTTCCTCTTGGATTTGGGATGAAAACTGAGTTATACCACACTTTCTAATAGTGCAGCAGAGATATAAGAAAGAGAAAGCAGCTGCCATGCATACTGTAGCTACCTAACTACGATTGGAGAAAATTGCACATTCGAGTTCTGTAGGATACTATATAGAGACTTCAAGTGCAGATCTTACTGCCTTTTATAGTGGTAGGGTACATTTCTGAAATCTTACATAGAGGGTTGAATAGGCCTACCAGAGTACCACAGGGTCCTCCAGTTGCCACAGGTTTTGAAACAGTCATGGGCCCCAAATGTCCAAGAGAAGGCAACCACATTTGGAATTGACTTTGGAGACAATTACTTGCCAAGATCTAATTTATATGGACTTATTCACAAGCATATTTCAGATTTTTAATTTGTCCTATGTGTGTAATGATAACAAAAGTTTTGGTGTGACTGAGGGCTCTTTCATATGTCTGTGCCCATGACAAGATGGGCATTGTTTTGTCTGTGACAATGTGTCTGACTTGGCTGTTGTTGGTCCATTTTTTGCCCTCTGAGTGTCATCCGTATAGGTAAAATGGGATTTAAAGAAACTCTACTACCAGTGGTTAGTGAAGACCACTGACAGAACAAGGATGCCATCAGAGTTCTTTCAATGGATTTCACAGACCCATAGACTTCAATGGGCGTGTTTGGTCCACTTTTTGGACCAAAGTAGTGCATGTCTGACGACGGGCAGGGAAAAACAAGGATGTGTGAATAAACACATTAAAACTAATGGATACATGTGCAGTCCATGGATTAATGGTGTCCTTAATTCTGAGAAATACAGATAGATACTTACCCATCATGCAATGCCATCAGAGAGGCGTCTGACTCCAAATTTCTTCTGCAGCAGGACAATGACCCCAAACATATAGCTGAACTATCTTCAGTGTAAAAAGGAACAAGAAGTCCTGGAAGTGATGATATAGCCCCACAGAGCCCAGATCTCAACATCATCAAGTCTGTCTGGGATTACATGAAGAGACAGAAGGATTTGAACAAGCCTACATTCACAGAAGATCTGTGGTCAGTTATCTAAAATTTTTGGAACAACCTCCCTGCTGAGTCCCTTCAAAAACTCTGTGAAAGTACCACCTAGGAAATAGTGACCATAAAGTAATAACCTTCCAATTATCCCTCAAACAAGAGTTTCTAAAGGGAGGAACAAAAATACCACACTTCACAAAAAAAAAAATGTAGCCAACTAAGCAAGGCCATAGGCCTAACTAACTGGGACAAAGTCCTTAAAAAGAAAAATACAACCACAAAATGGTTTTTAAAAGCATTTTTAAAAGCATTGTAACATCTAATTGTGAGAAGTACATACCTTATAGGAATAAAAGGCTAAGAAACAATAAGAAACCAATGTGGATAAATAGAACCGTAAAGAAAGCAATAAATGACAAAAAGAAAGCATATAAATGACTAAAACAGGAGAGTAGCCAGGAAGCACTGATAAACTATAAGGAAAAAAATTGAATATGTAAAAAACTAATAAAAAATTGCCAAACTAGAGACCGAGAGATTAATTGCCAAAGAGAGTAAAACTAACCCTAAAATGTTCTTCAATTATATAAATGGTAAAAAATATAAATCTAAAGGAGTCGGCCCTCTACACAGCAATGAGGGGGGTGTTGCAGAGAGTGACAAGGATAAAGCAAAACTATTAAATATTTTTTTCTCCACTATATTCACTGAGGAAAATAAACTGTCAGATGAAATGCAGAATGTAAAAGTAAATTCCCCATTAAAAGTGCCCTGTCTGACCCAGGAAGAAGTACAACAGCAACTTAAAAAGATTAAAATAGACAAATCGCCAGGACCGGATGGCATACACCCCTGTATCCTAAGAGAATTAAGTGATGTCATAGCCAGACCTTTATTTCTGATATTTACGGACTCTATACTGACAGGGAATGTTCCACAGGATTGGCGCATAGCAAATGTGGTGCCAACATTCAAAAAGGGTCCAAAAACAGAGCCTGGAAATTATAGGCCGGTAAGTTTAACATCTGTTGTGGGTAAACTGTTTGAAGGTTTTCTAAGAGATGCTATCTTGGAGTATCTCAATGAAAATAAGCAAATTACACCATATCAGCATGGCTTCATGAGGGATCGGTCATGCCAAACGAATTTAATCAGTTTCTATGAGGAGGTAAGTTCTAGACTTGACAGCAGGCGAATCAATGGATGTCGTATATCTGGACTTCTCCAAAGCATTTGACACTGCACCTCATAAAAGGTTAGTATATAAAATGAGAATGCTCGGACTGGGAGAAAATGTCTGTATGTGGGTAAGTAACTGGCTCAGTGACAGAAAACAGAGGGTGGTTATTAACGGTAGATACTCAGATTGGGTCACTGTAACTAGTGGGGTACCTCAGGGGTCAGTACTGGGACCTATTCTCTTCAATATATTTATTAATGATCTTGTAGAAGGCCTGCACAGTAAAATATCTATTTTTGCAGATGACACTAAACTGTGTAAAGTAATTAACACTGAAGAGGACAGTTTTCTGCTACAGTGGGATCTGGATAGATTGGAGGCTTGGGCAGAGAAATGGCAGATGAGGTTTAACACTGACAAATGTAAAGTTATGCACATGGGAAGGAATAATGCAAGTCACCCGTATATACTAAATGGTAAGACACCCGGTAACACTGACATGGAAAAGGATCTAGGAATTTTAATAAACAGCAAACTAAGCTGTAAAAACCTGTGTCAGGCAGCTGCTGCCAAGGCCAATAAGCTAATGGGTTGCATCAAAAGGGGCATAGATGCCCGTGATGAGAACATAGTCCTACCACTTTACAAATCTCTAGTCAGACCACACATGGCAAAAAACACTGCCCTGTGCATGTAGGCTAAAGCTACTTTCACATCTGTGTTTGTAATTCAGGTTTTGAGATCTGGCAGAGGAATTAGGCTACTTTCACACTAGCGTTGTGGCTTTACGTTTGTGAGATCCGTTCAGGGCTCTCAAAAGCGGTCCAAAACGGATCACTTTTGCCCTAATGCATTCTGAATGGAAAAGGATCCGCTCAGAATGCATCAGTTTAGCTCCGCCTGACGAATCGAAGCAAAACCAAACCAAATCGTCCTGGCAAACAATGTAAGTCAATGGGGATGGATCCGTTTTCTCTGATACAATCTGGCACAATAGAAAATAGATCTGTCCCCTATTGACTTTCAATGGTGTTCAAGACGGATCCGTCATGACTATAGAAGACATAATACAACCGGATCCGTTACTGGCGGATGCATTATTGTATTATTGTGGGGTACTTTAAGTACACTAGTGTTAAAGTTTTCTGGTATTGAGTTCCGTCCTAGGGTCTCAATACCTTGAAAAACGCTTCAGTCTTGTCCTAATGCATTCTGAATGAAGGCAATCCGTCCAGTATGCATCAGGATGTCTTCAGTTCAGTAACATGCTGCGATATTTTCTCCAGCCAAAATTTCGGAACACTTGCCAGAATGCCGGATCCGGCATTATTTTCCATTGAAATGTATTAATGCCGGATCCGGTTTTCCGGTATACACATGCGCAGACCTTTAAAAATGTGAAGAAGATAAATACCGGATCCGTTTTTCCGGATAACACCGGAGAGACGGAACCGGTATTTAAATGCATTTGTCAAACAGATCTGGATCCGTAAACAAATGGTATCTGTTTGCACACGGATTTCCGGATCTGGCAGGCAGTTCCGTCAACGGAACTGCCTGCCGGATTCCTCTAACGCTAGTGTTAAAGTACCCTAACGGAAGCGTTTTTGCAGATCCGCAAAAAACTCTAGTGTGAAAGTAGCCTTAAACGGTTCAGTTTTGTCAATGGTTACAAAACTGGTTAGGATGTATCAGTATGCATCAGTTCCGTTCAATTGCGTTTTGAGGCCAGACACAAAACCACTGTGAACAGCGTTTTGGTGTCCATTTTGAAAAACTGAACAAACCTGATCAGGCATGAAAATTGATGTAAGTCAGTGGCGCCAGATCCATTTTTTTGGTTACAGAAAAAAAAACAGAGTGCAAGGAATGAGAGTTATCGCGGCCGGCACTGCCACTTGTGTCTCTACAATCACTAAAATAGCTTTATCGCACTAGCATTCAAAGGACTCCACGGTGGTGCTTTGCTGATAACATAGTCCATGTAATAGTATCCACAAAATAGAGAAAAGCACTGCGGCACTCACCATCAATCTTGAATTGCAGTTGCAGTTTATTTCACTGTTGTATAAAAGTGGTGGACGCGGACAATACACAGGTGCATGAATCGGCTACAGCTGTTTCGAGCTAACTTGACAAAGCTTTTCTCTATTTTGTAGAAAAAAAACAGATCAGGTGCCATTGACAATGACTTTCTTACCTGATCAGGTTTTTTCAGTTTTAGTATAACCGGATCAGGCTGAAGCAGAGCCATCACGATGTATTGAATGGAACAGATCCTTTTTAGGCTACTTTCACATTAGCGGAAGCCAAAAACAGCCTGCTGGAGAAGGCTGCCGCTAATGTGAAAGTAGCCTTAAAAGGATCTGTTCCATTTAATACATCCTGATAGCTCTGTTTCAGATCCCTGGTGCCGCTTGTGCACGTGTGCCGCCGGAAGTCTGCTCTGGCCCCATTCACTATAATGGGGGCGGGCCGGAGGTCCGGCCGCAGCGTGGCAAACATGCCGAGAGGCAGCCAGAATAAAACCGTGACATTAGCTTACAACTACGAATAAAACTATAACATGAACAGGGCCCTGCTCGCAAGAGCTTACAATCTATGAAGATTATGATTGATGGTGTGTAGCCTAATATTTTTGCATAAAAATGAGATGATTTTTTTCCTAATCCAACTGATTACTAATTCTGTAACAAGCCCAATCAGACAGCAGTCCTTCTGAATTTGTAATGGAAGGATGTTTAGGTGAAAGACAACCCGGCACTCATTTATGCATACTAGACCTCTTCTTATTTCTCAGGGTCTCCAGCTGATATGAGGTGGGTACAAGAGTTCCATGCAAAATACAAAATACATATTTTTCATGAAGTAGCAGAAGATGGAAAGATTTGAGGGGTTAATTTTCAAAGTGGATAAAAATTTCTGACTGTCAGGGTGTTGATAGATTTCTCATTCTCAGCATAGGCAATAGGATGTACAGTGTCAGCACAGCAAATTTAACCTCGTAAAGACTGGGAAGTCTAGGAACAGATGGCTTTGTCTGCTCTGCCTTCCCAAGGAAGGTCATATGAGTCCAGTAATGATGTAGTGCTCTCTGAAGGTTGGTAGAACAGTAAAATAAAAATCCATTCTTCTACTTCCATCTCGAAAACACACATCACTTGTTATTGTGTCAAAACAAATAAGGCTTCATTATCATTGCCATTCTGACACTGGTAAACAAGTTTATGTACACTTGAGCGCTGTAGAAGAATCAAGTCATACAGAACGCTTCCTGGTAGGTGGCCTTGCTTTTTGATGAAGGAAACTTTTACAGAATCATTACTGACTCAGCCAGACAAGCTGCTATTCAACCAGAGCGGGGTTAATGAAGGTTTGATGTGCTCTTGTTAAAAGGAGGACTGAAAAGCTTGTGGCCATGTGTGGTCACATTGTTATTTGATGATATGGATTCTGGAAAGAGATACAGCGTTGTTACTAACCTTACCCCATCCCAGCCCCTCTTCCTAATTTATATTTAATGAAAAATCAACAGAGAGCTTGGTTTCCAATACACAAGGCTAAATCCACTCTAGACTAAACAATAGACTTCGGAGAAACTTGTTGATTTTTAATATTGTGATTTGGAGAGATCTAAATGTCTGCTTAAAGGAGAAGTACTCACCATGCATTGTAGTTCAAGGCCCTTTTGTAAATAACGCCTATAATTTAGGGAATGGATGCATGTAATACTGCTCTTTTCAGGAGAAATATATTTGGCTAATGAGAGTGTAAACCGACCCCTATTACTGCAGCAAGTATAATCTGCCTTCATCAGAACACTATGTGACTGTCAATAAAGACCAGTAATTTTCTTGAGTTTCCTCTACCTGTACACATGTAAAAATATGAGTTATCTCTCTAAATGTCACGGTCACTTGGGCTTGAATTGTTTTAAATCAAAGGCAGATTAACCTATGGGGGTACAGTGTTATTTAACCCTTTGGGGGTCGAGGCCTATTTTCATTTTTGCATTTTGGATTTTTCCTCCATGTTCCAATAACCATAACTTTTTTATTTTTCCGTTCACATACCTATATGAGGGCTTATTTTTTGCGTGACATGATGCATTTTTAATGAAAAATTTTAATTTACCACAATTTTTATTGGAAAACGGGAAAAAAATTCTTCGTGTGGCAAAATTGAAAAAAAAAGAAACTAAATTAGAATACCACCAATGTTTTTGACATGACAGCATTTACTGTGCAGATTAGATAAAAGGATGCCACTATCTGGTTTTCCAATTACAATAATACGCTATTAATGACTTCCTAGTCTGCATAGAATGTAATTATATATATTTATACATATATATATATATATATATACACACATATACACATACAGTTATATATATTTCTGTGAATTTAGAGGTAGGGATGAATGAAAGGCTTCTGTGCCTCTTTACCTGCTTTAGTATCAAATCACTACGCCAGCACTGAGGGGAAGCAGAAGGTTACACAGCTGGGGTAATATCAAATATAGAAATGTACATAAAAAACAATATTTTTATTTTCATATTATTTCTTTTTCTTTATGTATATTGCAATTATACCTTATTTGAAATGCCCTAGTCTTTGCAGTGTAATACTTATTTTGAGATAACCCCTTCAACAAGTGACCTTTAAAGGCTTTCATCAGAAAGGTTTTTTTTTATTTATTTTTTTAGACTCAATGAGGGAGATTTATCAAAACTAGTGGGAAGACAAACTGGCTTAGTTAGCAACCAATTAGATTCCACTGTTTATTTTTCAAAGCTCCTTTAAAATGCTCTGGTTGGTTGTTATGGGCAACTAAGCCAGTTTTCCTTTACAACAGTTTTGATAAATCCACCAGTTTTTCTTTTTTATTGCAACAGTTCTAGACCATTGAGAACGAAATACAAAGTATTGTCCTTCTGTAGCAACTGGAACAGAGAGATAAAACTGCTCCTATAGGTAGTTTACCCATTTTTTAGTTTGCTTCTGCTGTGAGGGCAAGATGTTATCTGAAGGGTTATCCCCATGATAATTGTATTATTAGATATCTCTATTGTAAATTAAGATGCCACAGAAGAGCAGTGCACGTATTAGTGTAATGTGACTTGAGTCACTCGTCCCCCTTTCATCTTTAGTTAGGGTGAATGGTCTGACTGAGTCAAGCAAGGATGTTTAGCTTGCTAAAAGTCCAAACAAAGAAATAAGTTTGGAGTTACTTCAAGAAATGACAGTGTATCCACAAAACCTTTAATATATGAATCAAAATGTTGATGGTAGTGTCCCTTTAACCGCCTGCCGACCGCCTAAAGCAGGGCTGCGTCCAGGCGGCAGGCTTGTTCCTCCTTGGCGCGGCGGCGCGTCATCTCGCGAGAGGCGATATTTGCCGTGAACGCGCGCGCGCGTTCACAGCAGATCGCGGCTCAGCAGTTGTGTAGTTTCACTAAAGGTGAATTTAATAACTATGTTGAAGTGCTTATCAGAGGTCAGATATATCATAGTGGTGAACATTACATGGCAAATCACAGAACCACCACCATTAAAACGTAACCTTCATTGATGAAAATAAATTTTATATTTCTTTTTAAGTATTTTGTCAGTGCAGTTCCCACGCCAGAAGACACAAACATTCTTCCTGGTGAGCCTTGTTACTTTAGTTGGTGATTCAAAATGACTTTGAATCAGCCTATCACCCACACTTTGGACCTGTCTGTAAGTAATGGCCAGATATTCTGGTAATACAGCCTTGAGGTCAGGGTCTTATTTGAGCAAAGACCAGTATCAGGAGAGAATCCCCCTTACAGTAGAGAATGTTCCCACTTGAGTTATTTGGTCAGTTATTTCCATCAGTTATTGTTAACCAAAACCAGATCTGGGTCAAAAACACAGAACAGTGCAAATCTTTTCATTATCCATTATCTCTGAGTAGGCTTATATAACTGAACAAATAACTGAAGTGTGAACTCACCCTAACCCGAAAGTTATCACTACCCTCTATTTTTGGGTGCGAAGTGAGAAGGGTTGACCAGTCACAGCTATGGGCAAAATCCCAAGATGTTGAGTGGCATAGGGCCCCTTCCAGAACTCTTAGAATAAGTTTGATGCTTTACTATCAAAATCTGCATTCAAAGAGCAGTTCCTCCCAAATCTTAGGAACTGTCCCTTTGGGATGCCTCTTTTGAGCAGTAGGGGTATGATTGAAACTTTCCCACCTCAGGAGGCTATTCATATGTTAATCTTTGTGAACGAGTGAGGTATGGATCATATTGTTACTGTATTTGCTGGGTTCTCAAACATCCAGGAAAGTGATGAATGTTTGAATTATTTCATAAGTAAATTGCAGTCCTATGTTATTGGTATTTATATGCTGCATAAAGAGACCAAATTCAACTGGACCATATTAACAGAATATCGTATATATATCTGGCCCGTAACAATGTGTGCTGTGTCCAGTGGGAGTAGCCCTCCGTGAAGACAACCAGGTCCTCCCACCAGTCCAGACGCAAATTTGCGTAGCTTGGAGTCAAACACAAAATAGTTATGGTTTAAGATATATTTCAAAAGACGTAACACAAAATGACTATGTTTGCTAAGATGGTTACTTGTATCCTGCCCTTATTGTGGGGAATTGAAGTGCATCCATTACTTTATCCGGATTGCTAGGAAAAACCTTGCATTGTCCACAACCACCTTCCAGTCATCACCTCTATTTGCATGTAAATTAACTCTTTAACCCCTTCAGCACCCTGCCATTTTTTCACCTTAAAAGGGTTCTCCAGGAATTAAAAAAATGAAAATACTTAAATATTATTTCATTATAACTATATTGCCAAATACCTTTCATTAGTTATAATGGCTTGTTTTATCCAGGGACCAATCATTAGGAAAAATAAAATGGCCACCATCCTTCTAGTCCACACAAAACCTGTCCTAATTACACAGGAGGACAAGTTAAAGAGCTGTGCCATTTTCCTCTCTTGTCAGGGATTATGATCCTGAATACAGCTTAATATGATCTTCAGATGAATCTCTGTAGGAATGGAGTTCTTTAGGAGACATGAAGTATAGAGAGGATAGTGGGGGTTTAGATAATGAGCAGCAGCGCTTGCATTCTGTCTCCTTTACCACAGCCCCACATTACCTGTTCTGTCTGTCCACTCTGTACTGCATTTCTCCTAATGTACTCCATTCCCACAGAGATTCAGCTGAAGATCTTATAAGCTGTATTCAGGATCATAACCCCTGACAAGTAGAGCAGAGAGGAGGATGAGGCAGCTCTTTACCTCAGTGTTGTAAAGTAACTTGTCCTCCTGTGTGATTAGGACAGCGGCCATATTATTTCTTTTACTGATTGCTCTCAAAGTGAACCATTATAGCTAATGAAATGTATTTGGAAATATATTCATACTAAAGTAATATTTAAGTATTTTAATTTTCTTAATTCCCGGAGAACCCCTTTAAGGACTAGGCCATTTTTTGCAAACAGACATGTGTCACTTTATGTGGTGATAGCTTTAAAATGCTACTACTTATCCGAGCCATTCTGAGAATGTTTTCTTGTCACTTCATGACAGTGGTAAATTTAAGTCAAAATATTTCATTTTTATTTATAAAAAAAATACCAAATGTACCAAGAATTTGGAAAAATATAAAATTTTCAAAATATCAATTTCTCTACTTTTAAAACAGATAGTGATACCTCCTGAAATAGTTATTACTGAACATTTCCCATATGTCTACTTCATGTTTGGATCATTTTGTAAATGACATTCTTTTTGCAACGTTGGAAGGCTTAGAAGTTTAGAAGCAAATCTTTTTTTTAGGAAAATTTCCAAAACCCAATTTTTAAGGACCATTTGAGGTCTCAAGTCACTTTGTGGGGTTTACATATTAGAAACTACCCATAAATGGCCCTATTTTAGAAACTACATCCCTCAAGGTGTTCAAAACTAATTTTACAAACTTTGTTAACCCTTTAGGTGTTCCACAAGAATTAAAAGAAAATGTAGATGAAATTTCAGAATTTCACTTTTTTGGCAGATTTTCCATTTTAATCCATTTTTTCCGGTAACAAAGCAAGGGTTAACAGCCAAACAAAACTCAATATTTATTACCCTGATTCTGTAGTTAACAGGAACACCTCATTTGTGATCGTAAGCTGCTGTACAGGCACACGGCAGGGCGCAGAAGGAAAGGAGCGCCATGTGGTTTTTGGAGGGCAGATTTCACTGGGATAATTTTAAGTTGCCATATCACATTTGCAAACCCCCAGATGCACCCCTAGAGTAAAAACTCCAAAAAAGTGACCCCATTTTGGAAACTATGGGATAAGGTGGCAGTTTGTTGGTACTATTTTAGGGTACATATGATTTTTGGTCACAAAAAATAGCTGTTCTGGCACCGTTTTTATTTTTTGTTTTTTACAATGTTCATCTGACAGGTTAGATCAAGTGCTATTTTTATACAGCAGGTTGTTATGGATGCCACAATACCAAATATGACTACTTTTTTGTTTGTTTCAGTTTTTTTGAAAAGAAAAAAAAAGATTTTTTTTAGTGTCTCCATATTCTGAAAGCCATAGTTTGTTTTATTTTTTGGGCAACTGTCTTATGTAGGGTCTCATTTTTTGCGGGATGAGATGACGGTCTGATTGATATGATTTTGGGGCACATAAGACTTTTAGATCGCTTGGTATTACACTTTTTGTGATGTAAGGTGACAAAAAAATGGCTTTTTTGAAAGTTTTTTTTATGGTGTTCACCTGAGGGGTTAGGTCATGTGATATTTTTATACAGCAGGTCATTACGGACGTGCCAATACCTAATGTCTAAAAGCATTTTTTTAAAAAAAAAAAATCATGTTTTAATGTCTCCATATTCTGAGAGCCATAGTTTTTTTATTTTTTGCCCGATTGTTTTATGTAGGGGCTCATTTTTTGCAGGATGAGGTGATGTTTTGATTGGTATTATTTTAAAAGGCATATGCCTTTTTAATCGCTTGGTGTTGCACTTTTTGTGATGTAAGGGGACCAAAAAAATGGTTGTCTTAGCACAGTTTTTTTTTTTTTTTTTTTTTACAGCGTTCAGGTGAGGGGGTGTAAGCTAAACTATTCACTCATCAGCAGACAGTTGTTTGAGGGTGCTTGCCCTTTATCATTGGAGCACATGGTAATGGTTTGGCTGGGTGATAGGCATTTGTCGGGGATTTGGGGACACTAGCTGCCTTCCAACAGGTGGCACTAGAGGCATAGCTGTTTTTTGTAAAGAGAGCTCATTTGCATACCTTTTCCCCAGAGGGGCACTTCGTGGCCTGTAAGACTTATATTTCTAACCCCCCTTTGCTTGTGTGATCTATTCCATTTTTTAAACTGTTTAACATTTTCAGCAGCTGAAAAAGGCTGAATAGCCGAAACGCGTCCTGGAACATAGGACATATTGTTTATTTTGCAAATAAAATCCTTATGAGCATCAAGACACGTTTTGCTGGGATTCTTCATACATGAAGCCTATCAGAGGCAGGCACAGGTCGTGCGATGATGTCATCATCATCGCTCTGCCTAAGCTGAGCAGCATACAGTGCGGGACACAGGCTGGAAGTGGCCTCCACTTCTTCACTGCATGGAAGTAAGTATTTGTTTTTTTGTTTTTTGTTTTCCATTTGGCACCATGCTATTGGGCCTCTATGGGGAAGGGGTGAGAGGAGCATTATGGGGGCATCTGAACAGTATCAGCTTAGGAGACATTATGTTTGCAACACTATTAGTGTCAGGGACACTATTTTCTTGACACATACTGGGGGAGCATTATTATTTACTGGCACTAAGAAGGAGCATTAAAAACTGGCACTACAGTGGCCATATATATTGACACTATGGGGAGGTGGAGCATTGTAGAGTGGAACTATATATATATATATATATATATATATATATATATATACATACATATATATATATATATATATATATATATATATATATTGGCAATACAGGGGCGTTATAACTGCAAGGGTGCATTAGAGCTATAGGGGGCACTGCAGAAGGGGAACTATAACTATTGGGGCCATTGTGGTTATATTAATACCACTAGGAGTACTTTAGAGGCATTATTATTTTTGATATATAAACCATCAAAAAATGTGGTGATAAGAAAGCAGGATGCGCTCATACCCATATGCAGTTGTGCATTTCTATAGGGGAGCACATCCTGCACTTGTAGTCCGTTGCTAATGGCAATCACCAGCAAAAAATGCATACAATGGATGATGCCAGCAACGGACTACAAGTACATCAATGGACATCCTACATAAGATGAAATTTATGTGGATGTGGCAAGAATTCAAAACAAACACAGAACCAGAGATAGGTGCACACTGCCGTCACACTAAACCCTCACACTGATGTTAAAAATTGAGAGGTTAGTTCGACATATCCTACTAGGAGGACATGTCTTAAGCCTCGGGCACCAGCGTCAAGGTCTCTCAAGTAGCCCAAGGGCCCTAACACTCACCTACCTGCGCCATATGGGCGATATCAGGGGCCAGTGGGCAATTACAGGAGCATTAGGACGACTCACAAACATCTCCTCTGTTGCCCGAGGCTTAAGACATGTCCTCCTAGTAGGATATGTCGAACTAACCTCTCAATTTTTAACATCAGTGTGAGGGTTTAGTGTGACGGCAGTGTGCACCTATCTCTGGTTCTGTGTTTGTTTTGAATTATTATTTTTGAGCACAATATGTAGGAATTGCTACTAGTGTTGAGCGAGCATGCTTGGCCGAACACCAGTTCGGCTCGAGCATCGCTATGCTCGGCACATGGCGGTATTCGGCTGGATACCACATGTGCTCGAGCGCAATGCTCGAGTCTCCTCCCCGCACGTTTCTTGGCTGCTACCCTGCCAATAAATGTGCAGGTAAGTGCTGCCCTCACTGTAATGCCATAGCCATGTAGGTAACTGGCATTACAGTGATTGGCTGGCCGGAACACGTTGTCGGGTGCTATAAAGTGTTCGGCTCAGTCTTAGTCAGGGAGAGCTGTGTATAGGAAAGGACAGACAATGTAAGGAGTAATACTGGACTATTTTTATTAGAAAAACTTTTCAGAGACCCAAAAGTCCTTTTAAAGACTATTGTGTGTGACAGCAGCAACATATATTTGTAGTGCAACCTGCGCTAAATTGCTAAAACTTTACAGACCCAAAAGTCCTTTTAAGAAATATTGTGTGTGGCAGCAGCAATATTTTTTTTTGTGCATCCTGTGCTAAATAGCGTCTAATAGGCTGCTGCGGACAGTTAAATTATCTGCGCCACATCTCCTGTGTAAAGAGTGCGCATCCCAAAAAATATCTGTGACATTCAGTGTACTTTTTCGATAGACGGTGTCCGCTGTGGCCAGTGACATTAGTTGCTCAACGTCTGCAGTGTAACGTGTGCACTGAAAAAAAGTATCTGTGACATACAGTGTACTTTTTCAATAGATGGTGTCCGCTTCTGACAGTGACCTTACCAGTGTCACATAAGCAGTGTACCGTGTGCGCTGAAAAAATGTATCTGTGACATAGTGTTCTTTTTCAATAGACAGTGTCCGCTTCTGACAGTGACGTTACCAGTGCAACATCTCCAGTGCAAGTTGTGCGCATAAAAATCTTATCTGTGACATACAGTGTACTTTTTCCGTAGACCAGGGGTGTTGCTAGGGTCTGAAACCATCCGGGGCACAAGTCCACTGTGTTGAAATTTGCATAATAAGAATTAACATCAGTCCCCAGTGCCTCTCTTCAGCCCCAATATGCCTCCATCAGCCCCCATATGCCTCCATCAGCCCCCAGTGCCTCCATCAGCCCATATATGCCTCTTTTCAGCCCCCAGTGCCTCCATTAACCCCACATATGCCTCTCTTCAGCCCTCAGTGCCTTCATCAGCCCCCATATGCCTCCGTCAGCCCCCATATGCCTCCGTCAGCCTTCATATGCCTCCATCAGCCCCCAGTGCCTCCATCAGCCCCCAGTGCCTCCATCAGCCCCCAGTACCTCCATCAGCCCCCAGTACCTCCATCAGCCCCTATATGCCTTCATCAGCCCCTATATGCCTCTCTTCAGCCCCCAGGCCGCCATCAGCCTCATAAATAAAATAAAAAAACTTACCTTTCCTCCTCCGGATGCCGCCACTCCTTACCGCCCGTGTTCGGTGTCTTCCTCCACTTGAGTCTGTGCTGTGAACTGGCACGCACAGTGTGAGGTATAGAGCTTTCACCGCTTCCCGGTCCTCATTGAATTTGTGAGCAGTGGGGCTCAAAAGGCAGCTACCTTGGGCCCCCCAGGAGCAACTGACCCAGGGCAAAGCTTGATTCGGGGCCCTGGCCCCGGATAAAAAGCCCTAGCGACGCCCTTGCGTGACGTTTCCACATCCCAAATACCTTTTTAAAAAAAATTGCGCATACACTTCCAAATCCTACGCTACTGTATGTTACTGTACGTGTGACATACTTTCAAGCATATATAACATTTAATATTAAGAAGGTGAGCAGTAAGGGACGGGGAAGTGGCAATGATGCTGATGGTGCACGCAGAGGTCCGTTGAAACTGTGCCTGCTGCCAGAGCACAAGATAAACAATCATCCACAATACCTAGCTTCATGTCCCAGTTTGCAGGGCGGCGTAGGACACCACAAGTCAGACCAGTGCGACCAGGTGGTCAGTTGGATTGCAGCAGATAATGCTTCCAGTCGGTTAAGCAGTACCCTGTCTTCCACCAAGTCCAGTATCACTAGCCAAGGCCCTCGCATATAATGTTTTACAGGGTCAGTGTCACGAGGGTAGAGTAACAGGTATCAAGATAGAGCGGAGGTGCACCCCTGAGCTGCCACCCGGTCCCCTGTCCCTGCCTACTTGCACCACCCGCCCTAGGTGACGGGGCGCAACTGGGCGACGGTCCCTAACCTACTAAGTGCAAGCAGAGAGAGAGAGAGACGGCAGGGAAGAGGACAGCCAAAGGGAAGCAAAAGAAAGTGGACCAGAGGTAGCCAAAAACAAAGGCAAGACGAGTCAACTAGCCGAGGTCAGTCCAGGAGGTCAAGTCAGAACAAGGAAGAGGCAAAGGCAAATCCGTAAACAAACCGAGGTCGAAATCCTAGAGGTAACGTCAAGGTACAGGGAGCAGGCAGAAGAGATGTCAAGAGGCGAATCCAGGTTCAATTCCAAAGGTAGCCAATAACAAAAAGTACACAGCCTATAGGACCAAAATCACAGGCAACCTATGGCTAGCAGGCCGCCTGTATTTATAGTGGGAGTGAGGGTCATGTGACGTGGCCAACGTCACATGACCAACAGACCGACAAGTCGAGCGCCGAGTGAGACCGAGTCTGCCCTCGGTGCCCTCGGCACCCCATTACAGTCAGCTCACCTGCAGGCCCTCGCATATAATGTTTTACATTGTTAGCTCACCTGCAGGCCCTCGCATATAATGTTTTACAGGGCCAGCTCACCTGCAGGCCCTTACATATAATTTTTTACAGGGTCAGCTCCCCAGCAGGCCCTCACCTACAATCTTTTACAGGGTCAGCTCACCAGCAGGCCCTCGCCCCTAATGTTTTAGATGGTCAGATCAGCAGGCCCTTGCTCCAAATGTTTTTGAGGGTCACCAGCAGGCCATCAATCATAATTTTTCAAGGGCGTGTATGATGCCCTCCTTTATGTGTGATAAAGGGTGTATTGGAGTGCCGATTCCTTGTAATTTTTGGCAGCCCTTTCACTTAGTGCATAGGCTTTATGAGTGTAGGAGTCCCACTACCTGAACAATTGTACCACGATGGGAATGAGGCCCTCCTTTATGTGCACTTGCACTTTATATACAAGTAAATATACAGCAAAGAATGTTTCCTAACAATTTTTCCCCAGCAGCGACCTGGGAGTCCAAGATGCATCCAGACATCCTCCCCATGCTGTTCCCGAACAATTTCAATAGTGTTTCCATCAATTTCTGACCTTTTCCTATGAACCAGGCACCCTCCCCTTTTCAAAGCAGGGGGTGCCTGGTTTAATGCTTGGGTTCTTCCATTGACCTCCATTATACTTGGGTGCATCTCGCTGTGTTCGGCCCGAGCACCTGAGCATAGCGGCACAGTATTTGGAGTAGCAGCAGGGTGACAGTGGCCTGTATAAATTTGGGGGCTGATTTGCAGAATGTTCCATAAAGTAATACTGGCGTCTTCTTACTCTTATGTAGCAAAGCGGGCTGCACACTACTGACCAAAGATGTCTGCCCATGCTGGTCTGGACTAAATGGAGAATAAAATGAAAATGAAGAATTTAAATCCATGGAGATGTCACCTGTAAGTCACTATATCTTCCCCTGATGACCTCTTTTAAATGTGCTTTAATCTTAGGAGGTAATGTCACTTTAAATGGATTTGTGGGGCGCAATTTGCCTGCTCCATCAAGGTTGCCGAACTGTCCTGCCCTGCGGTCTGGTCTGAATGGAGAAGATGAGGAAAGAGAACATCTACATCACAGGAGATGTACCTGGATTTAAGAGGTATGTGGCACTGTGTTACCCAGTATGTTTTGTTGTGCTGTATGTTATGTTAGGAGGGAAGAGGTTAAGTTGAGAATTTGGTTTGGGGGGCGCCAATTTTTGCATCAAGTGGCAGAAAGGCTAGGTGTTCCCCTGGTGGCAACGCTTGTGGATAACACAGATACAAATAGTATGCTCAGAAAACCTGTGTTGTAAATTGCTGAAGTAAGGGCTCGTTCATATCACCGTTTGTCTTTTCCGTTCTCCGGCTCCGTTAAAATCATGTTCTGACCGGACACCAAACGGACCCCATTAAAGTCTATGGGGTCTTTAGGCTCCATTGGTGTCAGTTAGGAGTCAGTTATGTACAGCATCCGTCCTTTCCGTTCTCCTGCTCCTTAACGGTGCCGGAGAACTGAAAAGACAAACGGTGATGTGAACGAGCTCTATGGGTTATGGGTTCCTTTAACTCCCTCTCATCTTAATATTATTTCCCACAGACAACCTATGAAAAAGTATTATGGACTTTCTTTCCAGCACCAGGTTAGTATTTATCTCCACAATTGTACCAGTTAATTCCCCATCACTGGAAGGAATGTCATTGATACAAAGCTTTGTTCCTGTTGTTCTTGTTTTCTGCTGCTTGCGAAGTCTTTGTCTCCTGTGAACTCTTATGAGCTTGAGTTGTAATGAAATGTTTGCCTTGAGGCTTTGTGTCTTTGCAGACTCTTTGTTTATGGCACATCAAGATGTCTTGATAGGGCTCATGAGCACTTGTTGCATAGGGGCCAGAAAACTAGAGGACCAAGTAAGCTGATTATTATCCTTAGAAAGATCATTTTACTCAGCAACTTGCATTTACACAAATATCTATTATAATATGTTCATATATATTTTATCTGAAGACTGTAAATTCCAAAAGCATTGCCTTACAGGGGTATTCTCATCTTGGACTTTTATGTTATATTGATTGAATAGCCACCTTATGACAACAATCTGAACACCTAGCAGCCAAACTGTCTGCTATTTAGCCAAACTACTGGGGGTGACTGCATCTCCGTGTCATTTGCAATGTAGGCATTCACAGTGTAAACGTGTCCAGCCGGACCAATCACCTATATACTAGCCAGCTCTGCATAGACTGCGTTAAAAACTGCGTTACCTAGTTTTTTTTGTTGTCATAAGGTGGCTAAGTGCTAGCCGCAGTTATTAACAGTAGCCGATATACACTGACTATTAGCTACTGCTTTACTGTTAACCAACCAAACATAGCTGTGGGTGCAAAGTGTATCTCCGAGTTCAGGCATCTGAGTGAGAGAAAGTGCACTTCTACTCACTTTGTTAGCCATAATTTTGAACCTCTCCAGCACGGCATAGACTGTAGTTTTATATAGTTTGTGGCTCTATTTTGTTATTTTGGTATTTTGCACATTTTAGTAGTATTATTAAAAGTGAAGTTTTATGTAGTACCGGGGTCAAGAAGGGTATAAAGCCTTAGATGGCATTAGCATTAACAAGAGAATAGCAGAAGCACGAAGGGATAAAACAAGGCATAGTCTAAACACAGTCCAAGGTCAGGGCAGGCTGAGTACATGCGTGGTACAGGTAACAATCCCAAGGTCGGGGTAGGAGGCAAGGAGCAGAATCGGCAGACAGGCAAGGTACGTTACACAGGTCAGACAAGACTAGACAACCTCAAAGCTCAGGCACCCTCCCCTTGGGGGGTCAGTGCACGCATGTTTTAAGAAAACAGAGACTAGAGCAATGCAGACAGCAACTTGCAGAGGTTTCTGAGTGTCATGGCAAGTAGCAGGGCAGCGGTGGGCACTGCCGACTGACCTAACAGTACATCCTGCCTTAAAAGACTTTAATACTGATGAGATATCCTCTGGATAGGCCATCAGTGTATAATCGGTGGGAGTCTGACACCTCGGACCTCCTCCAATCAGCTGTTTTAGAAGGCACCGATGCTCCTGTGAGCGCCTCTTCTTTCTCAGTGCTTACCAAGCAAAGTGGCATACATGGTATGCCGGCTTAGCTTCGTTTGAGGTCAGCCCCATTCTATTCTTTGGGGCTGAGCTGTGCCCAGGCCATGTGACTGATGAACGCGCCGTCTCTAGCCTAGGAAAAGCTGAGAGAAGGCTGCGGTCCTACTGCGAGCTCCGCTACCTTCCCGAACAGCTGATAAGCAGGAATCCCGGGTGACGAACCCCCACCAATCAGATACTGATGACGTATCCGGAGGATAAGTCATCAGGATTAAAGTCTTGGAAACCCCTTTAAGCCCCCTCTTCTTCAAACCAGATCTCTGCTGTAAGTTCTTTACAAGAAGAGAATGAATCTTCTTTACCAGTAGCCAAGATTCTGCTCTCTTCATGTCAGGTACATTCTTGACTTCAGAAGCATGCTTAGAAAGGACTGGGGCCATCCTCATTACTTTGACACGATTGATGGTATTTTGTGAGTTCTTCTCTGGAGCAATAAGCTCCAAAGATCTTGACAGGGTGTTGACTTTAATGTTTTTCTTCTTTTTACAAGTATGATAAGATATTGGAGACTCTGTCGCCTTCTTATTAAAAAATAAATAAAAAATGGCTGCAAATGTCCCTTTAGATCTGACAATTCAGCAGGTGATTGTGGGGAAGAAAGCGTTCCTTCCCAGCAAATGCCCGTTCATCAGTGGAGGAGACCACGCATTTACATGCAGCGATCTCCTACACAGTTTGGGGAGGAGCTATTGCTAATGCCATTGCTTATCCCCATAGCAGAGCATGTTTAGATAGCATGGTCTGCTGCCAGCAAACGTGCCTGCACAAACGATCCAATTACCAGTCGAATAATCGTTTTACTTGTTGAAATGCTAAGCATTTCGAATGACCTGATTCTCAACTAATAATCTGACTAGAACACCAATTCAGAACAGAATTATGCTTATGGAGCCATGGCATCCCCAACCTTAGAGCATTGGATGACTTTGGAAGCACAAGTACAGAAATCTTCTCTGAGTGGGATGCACTCACTTGCAGATCCAAGGGGACTGTGGCAAACTTGTACTGAGTCCTTCCATCAATGGATTTCACCATCAGAGGTCTTTCCAGACGTCGAACTGGTATCCAATACTGGTCCACCATGGCCAGGTGCAGGAAGGTACTTGCCGAACTGAAATCAAGGAGGGCCAACAAAGTAAATTTGGTACCACCACACGAAAATGTCACAGTCAAAGACAATCTTGGAGAGGATAAATCATCACTCAGGGTTTCTCTTCTACCAACCCTAAACTCTGGGGCCATGAACAAAGTGACTTTCTCTACCACAGTGCATTGGTACATCTGTGGTTACACTCTACTTCCGTAAGCCTTATTGTGTCCACCTGCATAGGTTCAGGTACAGTAGCTGCTGAGAAAAAGAAGGAGACAGAAATTTCTGAAAAATTGGTGTCCATCGGAATGGTCTTCTCTCTTTGGCCACTTCCCTGGCAGAGTCACAGACTTGTAGGTCAACTTGGTTAGCTAAAATTATCACAGCATCCAGTGAGGTAGGAATGTCCCGGCCTTTAATTTCTTCCGAAAAACCCCACCCAAAGGGTCTCATTATTCCATGCTAGTTTTGAGGCAAAGGTTTGGAACTGGATTTCATATTGTCCAACAGTAAGTGAGCCATGGCAAAGTCACACTAAGGAGGAGGCTGCAGAGGAACCCTCACAGGTTCCTCAAAAATCCTAATAAATGAGTCCAAAAACAGTTGCACATTATTTGTGATTGGACCATTTCTCTCCTATATCAGGTTTGCCCATGCCAAGGCCTCTCCAGTTAAATAGGAAAAGATATAGACCACCTTGGCCCGCTCAGACGGACCTTGATGTGGCAATAATTTAAAATGAAGAGTGGACTGATTTATGAAACCATGACAAGACTTTGAGTCACCCTTGTAATGTAGGGGTGGAGAAAAACTGTGAGCGAATCCTCTCATTGGTGCAGCTTGTGATGTAGGTTGCACTGCCACAACGGCAGTAGTCAGAGTCTAGACAGGTAGATACACTTTGCAGGTAAGACATTATATGCTTCTCACTTGCATGCTGTTGGTCAAGATCGTGAAGTAGTTCTGGCAAAGCCACTGAAGCAAGGTAAGCAGGATCCATGACCTGAGCTTACTGTTGCAGATCACCGAGTGTGGACCTGCTGTGCCAACCAACCAGTTTGACTTAGGACTAACCTTAAAGGCACTATCCTAGTGCTTCCTTAGTATTCTCCCTTTAACCCCTATACAGGAATATGGACTTCGCTGTGGGGAAACAACCACGCTGCTACCTCCTGGGATAGTCCTGGTGTGGATGGCAGCTGAACCACTGGGTTCAGTGACTCTGTGGCAAGCACCGGGATCTCAGGATGCAAAAACTGCACCAAAACCACAGGTATATCTGAACAGGCACTTAAACAGGTTTTTAGTAACTTGCAGTCCTGGCTGTAGAGAACCATGAAGCCATGAGGAGAAGCTTGCAAGCAGTGTGGTGAGCAGACTCAGGTAAGGCAAACAGGGTGGATACTGGGTTGGAGCACGGGCAATACAGTTGAACTAGGTAAACATAACTTCACACAGAAAACTAGATTTACTGGAAGATATGGGTGGAGAAGGTAAACACTGGAGAACTCACAGGAACACAGGTGGGGGCTAATGCAAGTAATATGCTAGAGAATAGCAGAAGCAGGAGGAGATAAAGCAAGTCGTAGTCTAAACACAGTCCAAGGTCAAGGCAGGCTAAGTATGTGTGTAGTCCAGGTAGCAATTCCAAGGTTGGGGCAGGAGGCAAAAAGCAGAATTAGTACACAGGCAAGGTACGGCACAAATATATTCAGACGAGAAAACACCTTTGCTGGTTACTAGAGACTAGGCAACCTCTAAACTCAGACACCTTCCCTTAGGTAGCCTGCCTCAAATATCAAGGGATCTTCAGCCATTGGGTAGGAAAGGATTTGCAGATGCATGCATCTGGCCCTTTAAGAGGCCACAGGTGAGTATATGTGCCCTAAGGGAACAGTGACTGGCACAATGGAGACAGCATCTTGCAGAGGTTGCTGAGTGTTACGGTAAGTAGTAGGGCACTTTCTAACAGTGTATAGCCCTCAATCAAACTACACTCCACCAAATACTCTAATTTTGGTAACAGATGTCAGCCAAAGTATATCCACTGTATGGAGGCCTCAGCTGCCTGGCAGATGCCTAGGTTTCAGGGTCTACAGCCGCCTATAATAATCAAGCGGCCAGGTACATGCAGCGCTAGCTCCAGTTAAGTAGTAGTAGTGCTCTCTGCCTAAAATTCGATTGGTTAGCGTAGCACTATCTATCTACAAGTGGACTGAATGTTCTAGTGCTATCTGCTTAAAAATCACAGAGCAACGATTTCCTGATGATAATGCAGTCAAAGAGGCAGAAACAAGTCCTTTTATTCTGAGGGCACGATTCCTCCCTATCCTTTCCCTGCACTTATAAATCGTTTTTTTTACCACAATCAAGTCTTCCCTAGCACTGTCCCTAGCGCCTGCAGATGTCTCTCCGTGCACTAAGTACACTGGTAAATGGCAGAATCTAAGATGACTGATGCTTTTTATAGGGCTGTGACATCACATGGCTGATTGGCTGCATCCATGGCATTATGTGTGATCCCGCCTTCCCAGAGTCCCTTTCTCCACGTCCATGTTCTCCATGTCCTCACACGTGCAGCAGCCATTTTAGGAAAAAATGTGATTCGTTATCACTAAGCGTGAGGAAATTCGGCTTCGTTGCGAATCAAATTTTTCCTGAAATTGGGATTGAATTCCACTACATCAGCTTCGATTCACTCATCTCTACACACAATGTAAGTCAATGGAGATGTATGTGTTTTATCGGACACAATAGAAAACTCAATCATTCCCCATTGACTTTCAGTGGTGTTCATGACGGATCCGTCTTGGCTATAGAAGACATAATACAACTGGATTCATTCATAACGGATGCAGACGGTTGTATTATGATGACAAAAGCATTTTTTCTGATCCATGACGGATCCAGCAAAAACGCTGGTGTAAAAGTAGCCTTAGTTATGAAGTTGTGAAATTACCCAATCAGAATTTTGCTTTGATCTTAATGAACAGTTTGCAAACTTGTATTTATTCTTAACGTCTGCCTCTTTTAAATTGTAGTACCATTAGCTGTTATGATGTAAGGGTTGATGGGCGTTCCAAATAAATCAGACCTGTTTATCTTGTTTACTCCATACAACAAGCAAGGAGATTGAGGATCTTCTTCTACTATTATTATTACATGTATCAAGAACTCCGACTGGGACAAAAAGGGAGCTAAAACGTAACTTTTATTACTACTCAATAAAACGCATAAGTTGCACCAATTACCAGTAAATATAAAGCACACAATATCATGAAAAAGATCCCTGAATGGTAATATATTGGCTCTTGAGACCCCTCAATAGATATATAGAAAACATTAAATAAGAATTGGAACGTTCTTACCAATTCAGAAGCAGTTCAGAGAAGACCAATCAGGCAACCATTCAATTTTGACGTGTCCACGTACATTCAAATGGTTGTAAGATCTTGACGTCACTCATGTATAATCAGATAGCGTTGTGTTCTCATGTATAGACTTGTTAGCAGGAAAAGCTGTCCCTATAGGTCCCTAATTAGAGGGTGGGGTCTAGGCCAGCCATGGGAGATCTTTCTCGGATACACTTATTGAGTTACTATTGTCTACTATTATTATGAACATGGATTTAGAGGTCACTGGTAATGCAGTACGTTACACACAGGGAAACTCTGAAGTTTACATTTTAATATATCATAATTATTAAAAATAAAATTTATTTTTACCATGTTAATACAGGAAACCTTGGCTGGAGTTCAGATACATTTTATATTTTTCATATTTTAGGTGTACAGTTCCCAAATTAAGGATTACTTACACTTTCAGATGACCATAAGGCCATTGTAATACTTTTATTCTGCATTTTTTAGCAGTGTTCCCCTTTTGCAGGTTCTGTCTCAAATGCTTAAGAGCGGGTGGGTAGAAACTAGCTACTTATGATGCCTTCCATGGATTACTCAGGGAGAAAACAGAGGATTTTGCTCCCTGTTACTCATTACTCATTACTATTATTAACTTCCTCATATGCACCAGTACTATTGATTTAAGCAAAGTTGTGTGAAAAGTTAGTGACTACTAACTGTACTATTCACATGCACAGAATTCAGTTTATTCTAGACATGCAAGATTGTCTTGAGAACAGCAATGGCACACGGTAAGGATTGTTAGTGTGGGTTAAAAGACTGGTAATGTACAGTAAGCACATTTAGTATTTCCATATAAATTGGTACAAAGGAACATTTGCAAAAATATTTCGGTGCATCTACTGTTGAGACAAGGTCATAAACTATGACCATTTGGAGGATTTGTCTCACAAAGCCAACCTTTGTGTATTTAAGCTGGCACCACCATCTGTTAGGTCATACTTATTACTTAGGTAATAAGTCCTGGGGGTACTTATTATGCCAATTCGGTCATAGGGAAGGTGCTCCATTTGCCCTCACTGTGATCAACGTTGCTTGTGGGCTTTAAATGGAATGTGTCATCAGAAAATGACCAATTGTTTAAATCAATATTATTGTTGTGTTTCTGGTGACATTAATTTAAATTTTTAATTTCAATATCTATATTTAAACCAAATCAGTTAAACAGCTGTATAGGGTCGCACTGCTTTCTCCACCCTTCAGGAGACAATTCCTCCCTTGTTTCATTCACAGGTGTGTGGTGGACACAGGAAAATGGTGCTCTTCATACAATGCACAGTCCTCTCAGTGTGAATGGCTCTGTGACAGACCAGAAGGGCGCACCAATAGTGAAGTACAATGGACGACTTGCTAATACAAGGATTTATTATACTCACAAACATCCATAGATAAAAGGCATATCAATGATAAAACACCCTCGAGATTGCCTTTTATCTATGGATGTTTGTGAGTATAATAAATCCTTGTATTAGCATGTTGGTCGATTGTGCTTCACTATTGGTGCGCTCTTCTGGTCTGTCACAGAGCCATTCACACTGAGAGGACTGTGGATTGTATGAAGAGCACCATTTTCCTGTGTCCAGCACACACACCTGTGAATGAAACAAAGGAGGAATAGTCTCCTGAAGCATGGGCATAGCTATAGGGGGTGCAGAGGTAGCAGTCGCTACCGGGCCCAGGAGCCTGAGGGGGCCCAAAGACCCTTGTGCTGCATAAGAAGACACACAAAGCACTGAGGAAAGGGGGACCCAAGCTGAACTCTTGCACCAGGACCGTTAGCTACGCCCCTGTCCTGAAGGCAACGTACCGGAGACTTTTATATTTATTTTATATTTAAACCAAAACCATACATTTCTGAAGTTTTTGCACTGGCCACTAAGCCTAATAATTAGTGTTGATCGAGCAACAAAGTGCTCAGGTGCTCTCATAAAACACTTTGGGATGCTCGGGTACTCTACAGAGATCCAGAGCACAATGGAAGTCATTGGGAGAACCAGAGTATTAAACCAGGCACCCCCTGCTCTAAAGAGGAGAGGTTGTCTGGTTCAGGGGTGGACTGAGAACCCTCACGACCCCCGGGCAAAATAAATCAAGGGCTTACTTCCAGGCCCCACCCATGTTCCCCCTCCAGCCACGCCCATGTTCCGCCTCCAGTCACACCCATATCCCGCCTCCACCCCGTTCGCAGTCGCACCACGATTGTTCCCCCCTGATCCCATCACTACAGAAATACACCGCCCCATACCCTTACATCCAGTGACGTCTCCTTTAATGTGGATGTTCTCTGTCCTCGTCTTCTTTCAGACCTTCAGACCAGACCACCATTGTGTCGCCATTTTCCGTCTCTGCAGTTCTACAACAAAAAAAAATCTTAGTTTACTACTTTTCCATCATCCTCCCATCTTCTGGCCAAATCATCCTACTACCCCCAATACTATGCCACTGTGCTCCCCAATACTATACTGCAGAAACAGATAATACCCCTGATAATACTAGTACCACACAGAGCCCCCCATATAAAATACCCCTTCTTTGTGGCCTCAGTAGAAGGCCCCATAGTGACCCATAATAATGTGCCAGTAAGAAGTACCCCCCAATAATGTGCCAGTAACAAGTGCCTCTCTCCTCCCCATGTGCCAGTAACAAGTGCCTCTCCATGCCCCCCCATGTGCCAGTAACAAGTGCCTCTCCCCATGTGCCTCTCCCAGTAACAAGTGCCTCTCTTTCACCTCCCCATGTGCCAGTAACAAGTGCCAAGTGTCTGTCTTCCCACCCCATATGCCAGTAACAAGTACCTACCCCCCCATATGCCAGTAACAAGTGCATCTCCCCCCATATGCCAATAACAAGTACCAAGAAGTGCCTCTCTTCCCCCCCATGTGCCAGTACGATATGACGGCAATACAGATGACTATGGAGATGAACGCTTCCACAATGGAAGCGTTCATCTCCCTGTAAACTGCCGCCGTGGGCCCCTATCCCGGCCGGGCACTCTGACCACGTCCGAAGTGCCCGACCCGCCCCGGGTCTGATTCACAGGAAAAGATTGAAAATTAATGGAAACACCGCTGAAATGGTTCAGGAGCAGCATGAGGAGGATATCTGGATGCATCTTTGACTCCCAGGTCGCTGCTAGGAACAATGTTGTCCGAGTAGTACGCCACTTTTACAGACTGACAATAATACGCACAAAACCAAAGATAAAATCAATTTTAGAGCAAAAATTGTTAGGAAACATTCATTCCTGTGTATTTACTTCTATATAAAGTGCAAGTGCTGCCAAAAATTACAAAGAAGAGGCACTCCGATACAACCTGTATATCACATAAAGGAGGGCCTCATTCATATTGTGGTACAATTGTTCAGGTAGTGGGACTCCTACACTCCTAAAGCCTATGCAGTGAAAGGGCTGCCAAAAATTACAAGGAACCGCCACTCCAATACACCCTTTATTACAGATAAATGAGGGCATCATACACACCCTTGAAAATGTATGATTGATGGCCTGCTGGTGACCCTCTAAAACATTAGAGACGAGGGCCTGCTGCTGATCTGACCATCTAAAACATTAGGGACGAGGGCCTGCTGCTGATCTGACCATCTAAAACATTATGGGTCGAGGGCCTACTGGTGACCCTGTAAAACATTAGGGGTGAGGGTCTGATGCTGACAGTGCTGAGCTGACCCTCTAAAACATTAGGAGCAAGGGCAACCTAATAAGCGTGTTGATATGATGGAGGAGGACGAGAAAAGGAAGATTGAATCAGTTGACAGGCAGATGCGCTTATCAGTTATTATGCCCCCAGCAGCACTAAATACCCGCTCTGACAAAACGCTGGTGGCAGGGCAGGCAGCACCTCCAAGGTGCAGAGTGCCAGTTTAGTGCCACGTGTGTAGCTTAGACACCCAATAGTTGTAAGGCACAGAGGGATCACTGGGGACGCTGACACGATCTGCTACGTACTCCTTCACCATCTTCCAAAACTTTTCCCTCCTTGTGACACCAGGCCGTGCATCAGGGTCAGGATGCTGGCAGGGTGTCATGAAACTGTGCCAGGCCTTGGAGAGTGTTGCCCTGCCTCTGTTGGAAATGCTGTGTGTTCCCCTCGTCTCCCCTCCTCGGTTGCCCAAGAAACTACGTACTCTGTCAACAGCGTTGTCAGCTGAAAATTTTTGGAGCAATTTTTCCACAAGGACCTTCTGGTATTGCACCATTTTGCTAGTCCTCTCCACCACAGGAATGAGAGATGAGAAGTATGATCAATGATTTCATCGTCCACCACCTCCTCTTCCACTTCCTCACTCTGGTCATCCTCCTGACTTGTTAACCTAACAAGAACCTCACTTATTGACAACTGTGTCTCATCCTCATCATGAACTTCTTGAGACACTAATTGCCGTTGACTTATTGGCAGCTGTGTCTCATCATCATCCACCTCATGAAACATTAATTGCCGTTCCCCACCATCATCTTTTTCTGACTGTGGATGCTCAAGAGTTTAGGAATCCGCATGTCCCTCTTCAAGCGGGCTTGGCGAGAGGGCCAAATCAAGGAATGGCGATAAAAAGAGCTCCTCGGAATATCCTAGTGTGGGAACACTTGTTTGTCAAGACTCTCCATGGTGGGAGGAAGGAGGATGAGGGTGAAATTCTGTTGACCAGACTCTTGGCTACTGATACTGGACTTTGTGGAAGACAGGGAGGTGCTTAACCGACTGGAAGCATTACCTGCTGCAATCCAACCGACCACCTGGTCGCACTGGTGTGACTTCGAGAGTGGTGTCCTGTGCCGCCCTGAAAACTGTGACATGAAGCTAGGTATCATGGATGAGTGTGTTTCTTGTGCTCTGGCAGCAGGCACAGTTTTACCGCGCCCAGGTCCACGGCCTCTACGTGCACTATCAGCAGCACGGTCACTTCCTCGCCCCTTACTGCTCGCCTTGAGCATATTGAATTGTATATATGCTTGCAAGTATGTCACATGTACAGTAGCGCAGGTTTTGTAAGTGTATGCGCAAATAAATTACACTAAATGTCATAGATATTTAGGATAGGCAAACGTTATCCAGGAGATGTTAGCGCAGGTAATGTCGCTATCAGCAGCGGCCAAATAATTTGCTCTTAATGTCACAGATATTTAGGATGCACAAATGTAACACAAAAGATGTAGCAAGGGTTGTGTCACTGTCAGTAGCGGCCAAACAATTGCACGCAATTTAGCGCAGGTTGTGATAATAATATATATATTGCAGCCAGATAAAACAATAGTCCTTAACCCCTTAAGGACACGGCCCTATTTCACCTTAAGGACCAGGCCATTTTTTGAAAATTTGACCAGTGTCACTTTATGTGGTGATAACTTTAAAACGCTTTTACTTATCCTGTCCATTCTGAGATTGTTTTTTCGTCACATATTGTACTTCATGACACTGGTAAAATGGAGTCAAAAAAATGTATTTTTATTTATAAAAAAAGACCAAATTTACCAAAAATTTTGGAAAATTATCAATTTTCCAAGTATCAATTTCTCTATTTCTATAATACATAGAAATACCGCCAAAAAAGTTATTAATTTACATTCCCCATATGTCTACTTCATGTATGGATCATTTTGGGAATGCCATTTTATTTTTTGGGGACGTTACAAGGCTTAGAAGTTTAGAAGCAAATCTTGAAAATTTTCTGAAATTTTCAAAAACCCACTTTTTAGGGACCAGTTCAGGTTTGAAATCAGTTTGTGAGGCTTACATAATGGAAACCACCCAAAAATGACTCCATTCTAGAAACTACACCCCTCAAGGTATTCAAAACTGATTTTATAAATGTTGTTAACCCTTAAGGTGTTCCACAAGAGTTAATGGAAAATAGAGAAAAAATTTCAGAATTTCGATTTTTTTTTTTGGGGGGGGGGGGGGATTTTCCATTTTAATCCATTTTTTCAAGTCACCAGGCAAGAGTTAGCAGCCAAACAAAACTCAATATTTATTGCCCTGATTCTGTAGTTTATATAAACACCCCATGTGTGGTCGTAAACTACTGTGCGGGCACACGGCAGGGCGTAGAGGGAAAGGAGCTCCATGTGATTTTTGAAAGGCAGATTTTGCCGGACTGGTTTTTAGACACCATGTCACGGCCGCTGTTTCCAGCCGTGACCTTCCGTTCATTCGTGTGCTGCAGCTCCGCGCTGCAGCTTCGTTCCAATGTGTTTTGTATGTGGTATTATGGGTTAACTCCCATCTGTGTCTGTTGGCTCCATGGGTGTGGCCTCTTTGCTACACCCATGGAACCTGTATTTAAGGCTGAGGTTTCCTCAGTTCTGGGTCAGCTCTCCTGGTGTGTGTTTGTCCTGCTCCTGGTGTGTACTGTCTCCCATGCTGCTGACCCATGGGATCCGTGTTTGTCTGTTCTCTGTAGGTTCCCCTACTTGTTCGTTGTCTCAGGCTTTGTTGTCCGAACTCCTGTGTCTCTGCTTTTTGTTCGCCTGTTATGTTATGTCTTGCCTTGCTATGTTTCCTGTCTCCTCCGAAAGGGGGTCTGTCGTTCCTCGGAGGGGGAGCATTCGTCTCTGTCCATGTTCTCTGTTCAGCAAGCTCTTGCAGCTTCCTTGCTGCAGAGTGCTTGGGCAAGGCCACGCAGTTCCCACTGGTGGAGCAAGACCTTCTCTGTCCATTGCCACTCCTGTGTCCTTGCATGAACTCCTGCTCGTGTTCCCTTTGTATGTCATGTTGCTCTGTACCGTCGGTACATTCTTGTACCAGTTGTCACTCGCTCCTGGGGTCACTGTCTAGCTCACGCTCCAGAGTGGACCCTGGCAACTTCCTGCGGCAAAGCCTATCCCTACCATCTGGGGCCCTAGTGAACACCAGGAGTTGCTTAGTCACGCCCCTCTGGAGTATTACTAGACAGTGGCACAGTGGGGGTTCCTCCCACTGCATTGACGGTACATAGAGCTTATGTTTCTCCATTGTTTTCATTTGTACATTAAACACTGTTTAGACCGTACCTTGTATCTCGTTTATTGTGAAACGACGCGGAGGTCTTTCGCGGGACCTCCAACTCATGACACACCATGTCCCATTTGAAGCCCCCCTGATGCAACCCTAGAATAGAACTTCCGAAAAAGTGACCCCCATTTTGGGGTAAATATGATTTTTGGTTCCTCTATATTACAATTTTTTTGAGGCAAGGTAAAAAAAATTGAAATTCTGAAATTTCACCTCCATTTGCCAATAACTCTTGTGGAACAACCAAAGGGTTAACAAAGTTTGTAGAATCCCTTTTGAATACCTTGAGGGGTGTAGTTTCTTAGATGGAGTCACTTTTATGGAGTTTCTACTTTAGAGGTGCATCAGGAGGGGGCTTCAAATGGGACATGGTGTCAAAAAACCAGTCCAGCAAAATCCGCCTTCCAAAAACCATATGGCGTTTCCTTCCTTCTGCACCCTGCCGTTTGTCCATACAGCAGTTCACAACCAAATATGGGGTGTTTCTGCAAACTACAGAATCAGAGCAATAAATATTGAGTTTTGTTTGGCTGTTAACCCTTGCTTTGTTACTGGAGAAATGGATTAAAATGGAAAATTTGAAAAAAAAAAATAGTTGTTTTGGGACCGTTTTTATTTTTTGTTATTTACATAGTTGATCTGACAGGTTAGATCGTGTGCTGTTTCTATAGAGCAGGTTGTTATGGACGCGACAATACCAAATATGACCAAAATTTTGTTTCAGTTTTTCATAAAAAAGCATTTGTGAAAAAATGATTTTTTTAGTGTCTCCCCATTCTGAAAGCCATTGTAGTGTAGTGGCTCATTTTTTGCGGGATGTGATGGCGGTTTGATTGGCACTATATTGGGGTGCATATGACATTTTGGTCACTTGCTATTACACTTTTTGTGATGTAAGGTGACAAAAATGGCTTTTGACACCGTATTTATAATTTTTTTTTCCTGTGTTCATCTGAGGGCTTAGTTCATGTGTTATTTTTATAGAGCAGGCTGCTACGGACACGGCGATACCTAATATGTATACTTTTTATTTATTTAAGTTTTGTACAATAATATAATTTTTGAAACGGAAAAAAAAATCATGTTTTAATGTCTCCATAGTCTGAGAGTCATATTTTTTTTTATTTTTTTGGGCTATTGTCCTATGTAGGGTATCATTTTTTGCGGGATGAGATGACGGATTGATTGGGACTATTTTGGGGTTCATATACATTTTTGATGGCTTGCTATTACACTTTTTGTGATGTGAGGTGAGAAAATTTTTTTGGGACACTGATTTTATATCATTTTTTTTACGGTATTTACATGAGGGGTTAGATCATGTGATGTTTATATAGGGCAGGTTTTTACCTAATTTGTGACTTTGTAGCTTTTTCCAACACCCTTTGCCTTTTTCCATAAAAGTGGGCTTTTGCCTGACGCATTTAACAGCATGTACACCAGAAAACTGGCACACATTACACCAAAATCGACTCCAGCTCCTGACTCTTAAGCTACATGCACAAGACCGTATGTGTAACAATGCCTAAAACGGACAAGTATAGGACATGTTATATTTCTTTTGCGGGGCTCCAGAACGGACATACGGATGCGGATAGCACACAGTGGGCTGTCTGCATTTTTTGCGGATCTATTGAAATGAATGGGTCCGCATCCTATCCACAAAAAAACGGAAGGGACACATGTAAGCATCTCACACCAGGGCAGAACAAATTAAGACTGACATACACACCGCAGGTCCTAATAAATCCCCACCTTAATGTATAAAAATCTATCCTGGTAAACTGGACAGCAAGTAAATATCTTGAAAAATATAAAGAACTGACAAATTCAGATTAGATTTGTTGGTCTCTTTCATCAATAAATTCTTAGAACCAAAAGGTTAGTATCTACACTACCACTTGGAACCGAACCCAAGTTCGGGGAATGGTTTTTTACAGTACAAATTAATTTATGAAGTTATTACCCGAAGTCTCGCGAGACTTTGCAAAGCAATAACTTCGGCTCATCGGAGCCAATACATTCTAATACTGTATGGAGCTCTTCCTCTGTACAGTATTGGAACGAAGTTTTATGCAAATTGACTTCAGATGTTTCATCCGAAGTCGATTCACTCATCCCTTGGTATATGTAGATTTAATAAGATTATAATCCAAGAAACGTTAAGGGGTACAGGAAAGAACTCCATATACCAGTGGTGGCGAACCTATGCCCTCTCACTGGGCACCTACGCCCTGGAAAAAGTCTATGGTGTACCAATATGCCTTAGACTTTTCCTACCCTTCATCCGTGCAGGGCACACTATGAACGGCACAGGCCGTAGGCAGGATATTATAGCTAAATGGAAGATATACTATATTAGTATTCAGGGTAAATTGTCGTGTTGGCACTTTGCAGAAAATAAGTGGGTTTTGGGTTGCAGTTTGGGCACTCGGTCTCTAAAAGGTTCACCATCACTGCCATATACTATGATTCTATCCTCTGAAAGTATGACACATTAAAGCTAATTTACTATACTGTTCAGGATGCTTTTTGCAGCAAATTCACCCTAACTGTAACAATCTGAACACAATTTCTACTTATGGCTAATAGCAAATGCATAGTGTACATCCATATATTTTCCATGTCCTTATAAAAAGTGCGAGGCTTAAGATCAGCGATGAAACATGTATTATTTGGCCATCCCAGGTTAGATACAGCGTGCTCTGCAGTTCATTCCCATTACCTCAATAACAGGTCAACAGCAGTAAAGGCTTCTTTTAATGCCCATCAAACAGAATAAAGGGCATTGGTAATGGCTTGGAATGCTTACTTGATCGTTAAGCCACATGTACTTCTAAAAGATTTAAGTCTGATATTTAACACTAATTAAGAAGTGTGGAGAAAAATTGAAAATCTGTGTTAATGAAATCTATGTGACGCATGAAACAATATAAAGTAGTCTGCTGAGACCCCTGTGATTAAAAAGTGCACAGCGCTGTACTGCACCTCCACCTGCCTCTAAATTCATGCAGAGACATACAAAAGATTCTATACAAATCCAATACAAAGAAAATGTGGAATTCTCCACAGAAAGTGTATTGCATAAAATATATGCAGAGCAATATATGGACAGCACACAGATTTACCATGTGCACAAGAACATAGTCACTGTATTTCACTATTAGAGCGGCAATTTGTGCTTGATACTTGCTTTCTATAATGAATGAGTAATTCACAAAATAGGGGATGGAACGAGCGCTTGCAAACGATCCTAGTTCTTGTATAAAAGTGTTGTCCACATCTACGTGTTTAGACAGCATCCACCTCCGCGTCACAAGTCTGAGCGTCCTAATATCCTCACACTTAACAGATCGGTTCATTCAATAAGCACCTTTACAGACGAGAAAACACCACAGCGTAGAACCATAGGGATAAGATAAGTATAGAAATTTATTATACTCACAAACATCCGATAATATGCACACATAAAATGCCCGACCCGGGTTTCGCCTGGGGCAGCCCCAGACGAAGCGCAGGCGAAACCCGGGTCGGGCATTTTATGTGTGCATATTATCGGATGTTTGTAAGTATAATAAATTTCTATACTTATCCCTTTGGTTCTACGCTATGGTGTTTTTTCGTCTGTAAAGGTGCTTATTGAAGGAACCGATCTGTGAAGTGTGAGGATATTAGGACGCTCAGACTTGTGACGCGGAGGTGGATGCTGTATAAACACGTAAATGTGGACAACACTTTTATACAAGAACTAGGATCGTTTGCAAGCGCTCGTTCCATCCCCTATTTTGTGAACTATATCCATAGGAAGCTGACCTATTCCTGCGGAACTGTGCTGCTGCTATTTAGTGGACTTTTCAACTAAAATTTGTATAAAAGAATGAGTAATGTTGATCTTCTACAGTCCACTTAAACTTCTTGCAGTCCAACTATGAATCTCAGTAGGCGTTGAAGCGGCATACATGTTCTAAAGATCAGTGATTGCTGTAACCTCTGGTAAGTGAACCACCTGCACAGGCACAGCACATGCTCAATAGCAACTACAGAACGTTGTGAGTGCACAAGAACCACGGCGAGACCGGACTGATATTGAGCAGGTACAGTGGGTGACTACACACTGTTCTAATCTCACTATTCCCAGCAATAATTGGGCAGCTGATTAATTGTCATACATGCTTCCAAAGCAGTTGACATATGACTTGGGTGATACATTTTCTACAATCTGATATCAATACCAGCCAGAGAAGAACCAGCACCGTGTTATTAGATATCAAATGGACATTAGAGGGATAACCTTTTAGCATTTTTATCTTTATTTTAATTGGTTTTCTTATTTGTTGCATATATGGTGTTATTATTGTTTTTATATTAAACTATCTTATTTACCAGTTTTACTGTATGTCTTGAGACATGACTTTTACATACATGACCTTTTATATCGATGGCCTATCCTCAGGAAAAACCCCTTAAAGAAGACCTGTAACCAGGGGCGTAGCTAGAAATGACTGGGCCCCATAGCAAACATTTTTTATAAGCACCCCCCGCCCCCCAGCAGCACAGGGTCGGCCTGACCGCGGCCCCTACTCCACTCACTGCCTCCCTCATACGGCCCGGGCACCTAGTAGCGTAGGGCCCCATAGGCATTGCTATGGCTGGTATGGCAATTCCTACGCCACTGCCTGTAACCTTTCCTGACATAACTACTTGCATCTATTCTTATGCCTTTTATCTTGTTCTGTAACTTGGTTATTGCTACTAGAATTTTATTACTGAATCTGCAACTGGGTGTTGCCAGTAGGGGTGTGTGCCTGACCCTTTCCGATTTGTGATACCCATGTGAGACTGTGCAGTGAAACCCCACCAATATGTAACACCCACTTGCAGATTCAGTAGCAATACGTGTGTAATGGAAGAACATATAGTTATGTGAAATGATGCTTTACAATTGTGTGGGAAATAAAATTATTTAGTAAAACAGAGGAGTCAGGATTGATGACAGGTCCTCTTTAAGTAGCATATATAGTATTACACCTTGCAGTACCAGTTCCAGTACCTGGAAATATGCTTTAGGCCTTTTGCACACGACCAATATGGTTTCTGTTTCAGTTTTTGATCCGATCTGTTTGTTGCATCCGAGTGTGGGTGGCTTGGATCAGTGAAAACAGACATTAATAGGACATGTTCTAAAAATAGTGTGGTTACACGGATTGGTTAAAGTAACTGTAGTGTACATTATGCCATTGAAATGCATTGATTCTATTGCTGTCCAAGTGACATGAGTTTAAAAACGGATGGCGCTAAGAAAAAAAAACGGTCATGTGCAAGGGGCCTTAATACTAGGCTAACTTATTTAGTAATCTCCACTTGTTCATTGACCTGAAACCTATGTGTGTGTAGGGCAGAAATGTACACTCCGCATTACACATGCCATTCAGTAATGGTATTTATAGAATGTGCTCTTGTTTTTTACTCTTGTCTAGACTGAAGCAGCACAATGACCTGTTATGTCTTCTGCACGGCCCTGTTTTAAAATAGATGACTATTCAGTTCTCATGACACAGCCATAGGATAGCCATGTTTATGGATAGTATTTTTTCTATTTCTCAGGACACTAAGAAAAGAAGAGGCATTAGGAGAATTTAGCCTTCTGCTTTTAGTCCTCTGTAAATTTAACAGCAATCAATGCTGGATAAGTGGGTAGAGATATAGTGGGAAAATAAGGAAATGTGGACAGATGACTTTTATTCTTATTTGGATAGCTGGATAATTGTCCCATGCAATGATCCTTGGTTAAATGTATTTTCTAGAACTAAAGGCCCCTTTCATTACTCAATCGAGCAGATCATTGTCTGGAAAGAATCGCCTGCTCGTCAGTGAAGGAGAGCGCTGCTATTACATGCAGCGATCTCCTCCACAGTATGGCCTCTTTCACACGGGCGTCATGTTTGACGCCCGGATAAGAGGCGGGTGCGTTGCCGGAATATGCGCGATTTTTCCGCGCGGGTGCAAACGTTTGTAATGCGTTTTGCACGCGCGTGTGAAAAATCGCCATGTTTGGTACCCAGACCCGAAGCCGGACTTCATCACTGAAGTCCGGTTTCGGGTCTTCTGGAGAATTTATTATTTTCCCTTATAACATGGTTATAAGGGAAAATAATAGCATTCTTAATAAAGAATGCTTAGTAAAGTGAAGATGAAGGGGTTAAAAATAATAAAAGTTAACTTACCTTAGCCACTTGATCGCGTAGTTACGATCTGTCCTCTCGTTCCCTGCATCAGCTAAGAACTAAAGGACCTGTGATGACATCACATCACATGGTCCAATCACATGGTCCATCACCATGATAAGATGGACCATGTGATTGGACCATGTGATGTGACGTCATCACAGGTCCTTAGTTGTTAGCTGATGCTGGAAAAGAGAAGACAGATCGCAACTACGTGATCAAGTGGCTAAGGTAAGTTAACTTTTATTATTTTTAACCCTTCCTCTTCATTTTACTAAGCATTCTTTATTAAGAATGCTATTATTTTCCTTATAACCATGTTATAAGGAAAAATAATAAAGATCTGGTCCCGCTGCTAAGCAACCATGCGGAAAATCGCACTGCATCCGCACTTGCTTGCGGATGCTTGCGATTTTCCCGCAGCCCCATTCACTTCTATGGGGCCTGCGTTGCGTGAAAAACGCACAATATAGAGCATGCTGCGATTTTCACGTAACGCAGAAGTGATGCGTGAAAATCACCGCTCATGTGCACAGCCCCATAGAAATGAATGGGTCCGGATTCAGTGCGGGTGCAATGCATCCTCCTCACTCATTGCACCCGCGCGGAAAACTCGCCCGTGTGAAAGGGGCCTATGTCTGTTTAGCCGCCACGATTTGCTGCCAGCAAGCAATGTTGTAGGTGACTGCATGAAAGATGCAATTACCTGATGAACGATCATTTCACAACATGGCCTCTTGACTTCTAGACCGTTTTCAATCTCTAGTGTCTCTCTTTTCTCTGGAGTACTTTAGCAGTACTGTTACTTCCATGGCAATTGTAGACTCAAAGCTTAGGTTTCTCTAAACTTGGGCCTAGCTGTGCAGGTGTGGTAACACATACTTCTCCCTTGCACTGTCAGGCTAGACTCCTTCAACACTAATTAGTCAGGGGGCAGACCTGGTCCATCCTCTGACAACCTAACACAATTTACCAAGATGTTAACCATATGTTGTCCATACAATGCCATTAAAAGGTTTTTCCGAGATTTAAATACTGATGACCACGTGGGACCCCCGCCGATCAGCTGTGCCATACATTGTATAACAGCTGTGCTTGGTATAGCAGCTCAGCCCCATTCACTTTTAAAGGGCTCAGGTGCGCTCAGGTCATGTGACCGATGAACGTGTCGTCACTTGGCCTAGAGAAAGTTGTGAGAAGGACGCGGTGCTACTATGTGCACTGCTGCCTTCTTGAACAGCTGGTCAGCAGGGGTCATGGGAGTTGGACCCCCACCGATCCAGAGGACAGGTCATCAATATTTAAATCTCGGAAAAAAAACTAATAAGTCCATGTACATAGCAGTAGTCCTTCTAGGGGACTGGGCAGTGAGAGATAGCCATATCTGCACATGCATGGCCACCTATTGAGAGTCCCACCTGTGGATGTTACAGAAAGGTAAACCCAAAAAAGAATTTGTACATGGGGTACTGGTAAGTAATAAAAGCTGTTTTTTCAGACATGGAAGGCTGAACCGAGCAGGGTTTATGATGAATATGGTGTTAGAATAGAATTTTCCATGATGAATGTAGTGTTAGAATAGGCTTGAAAGCTATGTTTATACTGTATCTACATTTTTCTCTGGAATTGATCTCCTCAAAAAATCTTGTCGGGTGACTTTATGAGGCGCATTACTAACTTCCAGAATAAAGGCACGTTACATACTTTTTTTTCCTTTTTAAACAGCTTCTAATGTATTCTTTGTAGCAGAAAAAAAGTGCATTTCTGGAACCTGCCAGTAGACTGGATAGGTTCATATTTGATCTTTACAGCTGCCTTGTCTGTTTTGTTAATCCCCTTTGCATGTATTGTGAGACATATAAGGTCATACAGATTGTAAAATAACAAATTAATCAAAGAGCATTCAAGGTTTTAAAAAACATAAAGTCTGGGCCTAGCCTTTTCTGTCGTCACACTGTCTGGGGCCCCTGAATATTTGTGCTGTTGAAATCCTTTTCATAAGCAATGTGCATTTCTCATTGAGCAATATGTAAAACAGGATCAAGTGTGCCCTTGGTTATATCTGGGTTTGCAGTTATGCAAAGGACAACACATTATTATCATGGTTATATGAAATCTATTTTTTCCTGTTATAACATAAATGTGGCTACATCCTGATGTACCCTCTGATTAGAGCAGATCTCTCAGGGTTCACATTCTGTACTGTCTGGTATTATAAGTGAGACAAGGCCGGTAGGAACCCCATTACTGAGTTTGTATTAGGGCCTAGGAACTTCAAGTTACACCTATGTCTTTAAAGGGGTTGTGCCACGAAAAATAACCTACATTTTTCAAACCAGAACCTAGATCGGAATACTTTTGCAATTGCATATAATTAAAAATGTAGTATGCTCACTGAGCTATTTGATAAAATGTATCTGTATAGCGTCACCTGCTGTTTGTTCTTTTTCTTATTTTTTGTCCACCTCACTAAGGTGGACGCATGCGTTCAGTTTAAATCTTCAACTGCCACCATCTTTTAGAAGCTGTGGCAGTTAGAGGGAAAGAGCTACAGCAGAAAGGACTTGCCCCATGAGAAAGGACACAACCCTTGAGCTACCAGCCTGCAATAAATCTATCAGAGCAATAGTAGCACAGGGCTGGTTCAGCTATCTTAACAAGAGATGGTCAAGTACTATGTGATGTCTGATTTTCATTTTTTACATCAATCATAGTATAACCCCCTTAAGACAGCCTGTGTCGTAACAATAACATAACAGTAGCATGCAATACAGTTCAGAGGAGAACTAGTCTAGTACATCATCATTTTTGTAAAGTCTTAAATGTATTTACTGTAGATATTTCTGTTTTCTGTGTAATTGACAGGGATGAAGATTTTGCCTGTGAAGCCGATTCTTCTGGTCCCAAGAGTAGGAAAGCAAGATGTCAAGAGCAAAGGGTGAGATAAGGAGGATCAGATACGGTTTTCTTAAAGGGGTTGTCTGAGTTAAATTTAAATGGGTTGTCTCGTCTACATTAACAAAAGAATCAATACTCACCACTTTTCTTCCCTTCTTCCTGCGCTGTGGACTCATTCCTCCTGGATGCTTTTTACTTTCCTGGCTGTAGCAGTGACATCTCGTATACTGCTGAGGACAGTGATTGGCTACACGGTGACCTGGTGTGTAGAGGACAATACCACTGCAGCCAGGAAGATGACGTCTGCTGCGGGAGGACTGGAGCACAGTGTTGGAAGAAGTAGGGGCCAAAGGGGATAAGTATCAATTATTTTGTTATTTTAGACAATTTGCAGGGTTGCCCAAGTTTTTATTTAACTCTTACAACCCCTTTATAATCTAAATATGTCTCAGTGGATAGTGGTGTGACTTAATGAGACAAAGGGGATATGGAAGCAGCTTTGGAGTGGGGGACTGTCTCAGCTGGGAATGCTTATGCCCTACCCGCCAGCTTTCTGCTTACCTAGTTCAGCCAGCAATGGGCACATGCAGGTATAAGGTTAGCAATGTGATTAAAGTGTTATGTTTTATCTTTAAGATATACTTTCACGTTGTGTATGCCCTTTTAAGCATTGTTTGGAGAGGAATCGGACACACAGTGGCTTTAAAATTAGAAGAATGGGGGGGAGGCAGAAGAGATGTCTGATAAGAGGAGCGATAAGCATCCTTCTCTGAGGAAATACATTACAAAATGTCATATTTTTATGTACTATTCATTTATGAAAAAAATGAAACCGTCACTCATATCAATTTTAGACCTTTTAAAATATGTATGCAGGCTCTCAACCAATCAGCATCTCTGGTTTTGAAGTGCTGCATTCATAGATATACATATTGATGTGGGGTAAAATAATCAGGTAGTACAACTGCTACTATTCATATTGTCATCTCTTCTACAGCCTAAAATGGCTGCACACAGAAAACAATTTATGGTATTCTCGGAGTAAAGGCAGGTTTACACAGGCAGAGCTAAAGCCGATTGTTGGGAATGAAGATTTCCTTCCCGAAAGTCGGCTGCCCGTTCAGTGAAGGAGAGTGCTGCTATTACATGCAGCGATCTCCTTCACAGTATGAGGACGAGGGATGGCTACTGCGATAGCTCGTCCTCATAGAGTTGCACTGTTTCCGCTCAGTAGATAGCTGTTTAAACCACACAATCTACTGTGCAAAAACTATCATTTAGGTGCCTGCATGAACAACAGGATCACTCGATGAATGAGCGTTTTGCTCGTTCATCTGGGGATCAGCATCACATTTAAATGGGCAGATTGTCGGGAACAAGTGTTCACAGATAATCGGGAACATTCCCAATAATCTGCCCGAATATCGGACTGTGTAAATCCACCTTCACTGTATGTCATGGTGCATGTAAAGGTTAAATGATCACTAACCATTCAGACAACTTTTCCTAAATCAATAGTGTAGGTGAATGCAATAAACTTTGTAATATATATTATCAGAAAAAAATGTCTTGTTCTGGAGTTTCTTCTCCTCCCTTTTTGTATATTGACTTTCTCTCTAAAATTTATACAAATTTGATCCCGGTCTGCAAGATAAGTTGTCTGCTCAATCAATTATCAATTTACATAAAGCAGCTCTTTTGTAAAGGAGCACTAATGTTGTCGCCCTTTTGTAAGGGTCGGGAGCACTAAGGTTGTCGCCCTTTTGTAAGGGAGCACTAAGGAGTCAGCAGTTGTAAGGGGGACACTAATGGGCAAGCACTTTTGTAAGGTAGGCACTAAGGGGGCTGCACAATTGTGAAGGGGCATTAAAGGGGAAGCACTATTGGGAGGGGGAACAATGGGGGCATAACCACTATGTGGGGGCACAAAGGGGAGTGGGCAGGATTGGACGTGTATAGATAGTCATTGGGGCATGGCTTAGTGAAAAATATTTTCTGGAAGATATGTAATAGTAAGGGTGCTTTCACACTTGCATTCTGAGGATCCGGCAGGCACTTCCGTCCAGCCGGAACCGTCAGAAAGCAAATCTCCTGAAAGCATTTGAAGACTGATCAGGATCCTGATCAGTCTTCAAAATGCTTTCAGGTTACCATGGCAGCCAGGACGCTACTGAAGTCCTGGCTGCCATGGTACTCCGCAGCAGTGTACAGCCCTGCAGTGGACTACTTACCAAGGCAGCCAGGATTTCAGTAGCGTCCTAGCTGCTATGGTAACCGATCAGAGCCCCAGCCCCTGCTGCGCATGCGCAGAGCTAAACGTCAGATCCGGCGATGCGCCGAAACGACATTTAGCTTAATTCCAGATTAATGCATTTAATGGGCATTAATTCCGGATCCGGCATTATGGCAAGTCTCCTGGATTTTTGGACGGAGACAAATCCGCACCATGCTGCGGTTTTGTCAACGTCCAAAAACGTTCACATACTGAACGGAAAACATCCTGATGCATCCTGAATAGATTTCTCTCCATTCAGAATGCATTGTGATAATCCTGATTAGTATCTTTCCGTCCTAGAGCACCGGGGACAGATTTCTAGGCCAGAAAGTAAAAACGCAAGTGTGAAAGCACCCTAAGTCTTTACGCTTACCCCAACTACTTTATTTACATATATACTGCTTAGTTCTCTATAGTATCCTATATGCTGCTTCTGAGTAAGAGACAGCTAACAAGCAGAATATGCTGCCTCCAAGCGGATTCTATGAGTAGATATGATGAGCAGCAAATATTTCTACCCCCCCCCCTCCAATTCAGGAAGAACTCAAAGTTATAAATACAGCATACATAGAAGAAAACTGACAAAATGTGTCAGATATAGTGTTGTCACGCATGTATACATACATGGGCAGCTAAGTTTTAAGCTTGAATGTAAAGATATTGCCACAAGTGCCCTTATGCCATGGTCCCAAATTTGGAACCAAGATCTTCCTCACTTGCCACAAATGATTTGTTATGCAGATTTGGCTTGGACTACTCCTAAGAATGTTATTTAAGTGGCCCCCCCTGGCATTCACCCTTTAACCACTATACAGGGATCTGGACTTTGCTGCAGGGGAACCACTAGGTTGCTATCTCTTTGAGTAGTCTATGTTCAAGTGACTGCTGACCCACAGAGATCAATAGACACTGGTGTGGAGCATCAAGGGATCAGGCAAAACCGTAATCAGGGTAAGGCCGAGGTCAGGGCAGGCACAGAATGTGCAATCCAATAAACGGTCTGAGGTCAGGACAGGCAGCTCAGGGTCAGTACGTAGATCAGAAAGTAGCAAAGAGTCAAAGTCCAGGAAACAGGCAGAAGTAGGTACATGGACACACGAATGTAAACAGCACATCTTTGTGGGAAGTAGTGTACTGAAACCTATTACTTAGGCTACCTTCCACTGGGGAATGTGCCGTAAGTACCCATGGGTGGTCAGCCATAGGCTGGGGAAGATTAGGATGTACGCTAGCCCTTTAAGAGCCAGAGGGATCATACATGTACACCCCATGGGCAGTGTAAAGCATTGTCGGCAATAAGGAACAGCCAGGCTGCTCCAACAGTTAGGACTGCTGAGAAGGAGGAGAAGAGGACTGACAGGTTGCACTGGCACTATAGTATTTGATGTAGTATAAAGGAATGTCCATCAAGCTTTCTGTTTTTTCATCCTACAATGCAGATAGGCGGGCTCATCTAACTGAGCAAGCACACAATCATGATTTGAGAAACAGGTTATCACATTTGGTTTACATAAAACGAATGATGATAATTTTTTACTTTTATTACTGATATATTAACCTAAAATTTAGATATCCTGGGATCATTGACGAGAGGTGTTACTTCTTTAATAAAAAATAATTTTCAAGGACTCATCACAAATCAAAATATTTTCTACCAAAGATCTGTTGACAAAAATAGATAAACTGTTTCAAACTGTACGGTACAGACATGAGAATGAATAATTGTATTGTATTTCCATAGAAACAAGACCCGTAATGAAGAAAAGCTTGTGTCAATGCATTTAAATTTAGTTCTACCAAAGGGAAGATTCAAATATGACATAATAGAAAGAAAAAAAACACATTTCTACAGCTCATTGATCTAATACACAGATTCTTCTTTTTGGAAATAACCTTACCAATACCGTAGCATTTTATACTGCTTTTACAGTTCCTTTACAAATAGATTTTTATTGTAGTCCAATAGACATCTGTGTTAGAGGTATGTGACCTGTGTGATTAACCAGGGCATGGCTAATGTTGTCACTAAATGGTTGCCATTGCCAGTGGCCCAGTTAGCCTGGATACCCTTGGAACCTTAATTCCTTAATTCCACACTGAACATTATTTATATCATCCAACATCTGAAGCCTTATTTTGGAAAGACTCCTGTCTTTTGCATTCACCACCTGATTCTTGCCCAATTGTTGGATCAAACCAGAATTGCACCATTCATGGCCTGATTTATATTGTAGAATGTATATTAACACCAGTTTGAATTTGGATCATTCATTTTCCTGTATTGGGATTGTTTAACTACTACTGATATCCAGATATATTTTATACTATTTTGGGAACTACCAATAACTGGATTACAAAGAAAGATAAACTTTAAGAAGTATACATGAAGGTACATTAGCCCTGATACGAAGGCTATAGCTGCTCTGACAATAAGTAATATGGCCAGGCGACCTTCTGTGTATTACAGCTGTCCTAATTCCATGGCCTCAGTACTAAGCTACAGTTTGCTGCTCATGATGGTTGTACTTGTCATGTGTCATTAAAAATAATAATAATTTGCCAGAACCTGGCAACTAGGGAAAATGAGAAAGTGATTTTAAACGAATCTATAATCAACATCTACAGTTATGTAAAATGAAGAAGGGTTGAATATCTGTAGTTATCCAGGGTTGTAGATAAGGGTCAACTGGCAGGACATGTGTCCTAAGTGTAGGGGTGGCGGGTAGGGGAGTCCTATAGTCCACTTTACCTTGGCCAGGGTATTTAGATACAGAGCTATACAAATAAGGGAAAGTCTAGCAATGACATACTTCTCTACGGAAATTCTGAAATCTATAAACTGTGGCTAGATGCTCTGTCAAGTTAAAATAGTGATAATTAGGAAAGGTGAAGAATTAGTAATCACTAAAAGTATATCCGTTAAATTATGCAACACTTGGGAGTAAGGCTTCTTTATCCACATCTGGATGTTGTCAACTCAACAGTTTTTGTGTCTGCTCTCAGATCCGAAAGTCCTGACATAATAATAATGATGGGGAAAGGTAATTAGTTTTGATGGTTTGTTCTGCAGGTGGCCTTCTCTGCACGTTCTCAGTACAAACCCTTCCAGCATTTTCAATAAGAGATTTTGTTTATTTCACAGGAACTGTCAACATTCCTGAGAACTATTCTTCTCATATTGCAAACCTAATGGCCGGATGTGCAGAGCTGGCTGAGTGGAAACTATTGTGGCATGCACTAATTACACACGTTCTAGTGGAAAATAAATATTACTTACCATTTCTTCTGAGCCTTGCTCTGGGTCTGTCTAACCTTACCAGAGAGGTGGGGAGTGATGTAACCTTTCCAACCAGTGGCAGGCTAATAATTTGTTAACTGGGTTGGAAAATATTTACTGGCCCAAATACAAGGCCACCAGAACAGTGCCCTGTAATGTGAAAAAAATTTACTTGGAACGCATTCACTTATTTAGAACAATTGTAGCGAATGGACAATGTTTCATAAATACTGTAGAGCCTATTTAGGATGCATCTTTCATGTGCATACTATACAGTGACATCAGTGTCCATGGGATTTTGGAGTTAGCGACAGACAATGATGTCAACATCTGAAATTTATTATTTGAATAAACATAATTTCATAAATTAGTCTTAAACATTATCTCCTCCTTTGCAAACAAATTTTGATAGTGTCCCAATCAAGGATATCAAATGTAACCATGGGGCTCCCTATCAAAAGGGGCCCAATTCCACCCCATCACAATCAACATCAGCAGTAAACCCAGAATACGGTTATTAATATTTTAATCTCCCTAATTCATCAGCATAAAGCACACAGTGATAATGCAGACTGTGATATCCCAGTAAGAGACAATGCAAACAGTGATATCACAGTAATGATATAATGTGCATAGTGAAGTTACAGTACAGGTTCACAGTGATGCCACAGTAGAGTGATAATGTACATAGTAATGTCACTGTACTAGGGTAATCTATTCAGTGCCACTATTGCACAGAAAATGTACAGTAAAGTACAGAGACAATACACACTGTGATATCACAGTAGTAACAAAATGCGCACAGTGATGCTACAGCACATGTATAATGTTCAATGATGTCACAGTACAGTGATAATTCACACAGTGATGCCAAATTGCAGTAATAATGCACACAGTGATATCACAGTACAGTGATAATGCTTACAATGATGCCACAGTGCAGGATATAGTAAAATAGTAACATAGTTTGTAAGGCTGAAAAACACATACATCCATCCAGTTCAGCCTATTATCCTACAAAGTTGATCAAGAGGAAGGCAAACCACTGTATGAGGTAGAAGCAAATTTTCCTTATTTTAGGGGAAAATTTCCTTCCCGAATCCAATCTGGCAATCAGAATAATTCAACAAATAATTCAATCTCCCTTCTCCAGAAATCTGGTAACTATAATCTGTAATGTTATCACACACAGAAGTGCATCCAGGCCCCTCTTGAACTCTTTTAGTGAATTCACCATCACCGCCTCCTCAGGCAGAGAGTTCCATAGTCTCAATGCTCTTACAGTAAATGCTCTTACAGTAAAGAATCCATTTCTATATTGATATAAAAAAACTTCTTTCCTCTAGATGCAAAGGATGTTCCCTTTTCACCGTCAGAGTCCTGGGTATAAAAAGATCATGCGAGATCTCTGTACTGCCCCCTCAGATATACGGTGTTTAGACAAAGTTATTAGATCGCCCCTCAGTTGTTTTTTTCTAAACTAAATAAGCCCAATTTTTCTGTAGTCCACATATTCCAGTTATTACTTTAGTTGCCCTCCTGTGAACCCTCTCCAGCTCTGCTATGTCTGCCTTGTTTACAGGCCCAGAACTGTACACAGTGCTCCATGTGTGGTCTGACTAGTGATTTGTAAAGTGGCATCTATGCCCCTTTTGATGCAACCCCTTGATTGTACTGGTCTTGGCAGCAGCTGCCTGACACTGGCTGCTACAGTTAAGTTTACGGTCAATTAAAATTCCATGTCAGTGCTACCCAGTGTTTTACCATTTAGTATATACAGGTGACTTACATTATTCTTTCCCATGTGCATAACCTTACATTTATCAGTGTTAATCCTTATCTGCCACTTCTCTGCCCAAGTCTCTTATACAGTGGTCTAATCAGTTCCATTCACTTGCTGCCCCATTCAAATTAATGGAACGGATTTTCAGTCGCAGAATTTTCTGCCACAAAATCTTCTGTGTGTGAAGGCACCCTAATTCTTTCAATCAAAGTTCAGATTAAAACTTTATTCCTCTCAGCAATGCGTCACATATAAACATGGGACCAACACAGATGGCTTCAGCTTCCCAGCGCACATGTAACAGGTCAGCCAGTGTCATAGGTAAAAATCTGCTCACAATCAACTGACTCTAATAACTGAGTGGTTGGTTGAAATATAAGTAATTCTGATTGTTGTGAAACTTTGTGCCATAAATAATTTTGGCTTTCAAAACTGCATCAGGAAACCGGACCACGAGGCCGTACCATTAATACATTTGTTTTCTTAAAAATCATCATGGATTCAGTGTGACAAATCTGCAATAATGGATGACACCTGAATAGGGCCAAATAATTTCATAGCAGTATATTCAGATACATTCTCCATGACTGCACATCTTGAGGACTGTAGAATAGGGCAGCGGTCACTGATAATATACATTATGTTCATCTATAAGACTGCTATAAATGTGAATATGTCCATAAAGATCCATTATAATTGTATAGATATCGTTCTTGGCCATACATTTCCAGCACAAGACCAGCATTTTCCTCTGTGACAGGATGGGGTGAAGCTCGTTGTATTAAAATTTCTTTAGTGCACTGAAGCCTCTGCATTTGTACGTTCATCAATGTGCACTGCACTGAGGAGCAGAATGCAATATTGGCTGAAGCTTCACAATTGTCAATTCAAATCAAGTCATTTGTGCACTTACTATATGGGATTTTACAGACTGACTTCCTTCTATCTAGATCTGACAGTGATTTAAAATGATTCTTACAAAAATCAGCCACTGGCACAGAAGTGTAGAGCCTGCTCTGCAGCGAGCCGGCCTGCAGACACTCATCATAGCATGGTAGGCAAAAATGTCTTTACTACATCATTAGAGGTGATCCTAGCTGTACAGATCCCCATCCAGTCAGGCAAATAATGCGCTAGTATCTTTACTACTGGAATCTCAGCTTTGGACATTGATGTGATGTGGACTCACGGTGGGTTTTGGCCAGACATTCAGTGTTATATGGGAAAGTGTTGAGTAAATTTCCCAAAACATGCACCAAACATAAAGCCTTCATATATGTAAGGTATACCATTCAGTTGCCTACATTGTATAGCATTTAATACGTACTTTTTTTGCAGTGACCAATACACTGTATATGAGAGTGCAGGAGTTTCTATATAGTGAAACAAAAAGATATCAAACTATACCCACCTGGTGGATACCAAAAGGACAAGCCCTTACCCATTCAGCTCATCCCGACTTTTGGATCAACCATGCACTCATACCTGTAACAATTATCCAATGCATATAACTTAATATTTTTCATTACTGACTAGAATGAGTGATGCACTGTTCAAACTGGTCTGGTGGCTTTAGTATTTAAAAGGATCCATGACTGATCATAACAGATCTATCAAGCACGTCATAAAGGATCATAACAAATCATAATGGTTCGGTGTCATATGCATTGTGAGCAGAGTCTTAGGAGACCAAGTGCCTTTCCAGGCAAAGTTAAAGGGGTTTTCTAACACTGAACAACTCCCCCCTAACCGACAATGCCTCGATCTACGATACTGACAATATTTAACTGATTCCCAATGTCGGTTTCCTCCTGGATCGCTCCACTGCCATCTTTGCATCACATGTGATGTAAGGGGAGTAGGTCACCGCCTAGGTCTGCTATTGGCAGCACTTTCCCCGTCTAAGAATATTATTATTTGCATGCGAGGGAGATGCAATGATGACCAGAGAGCAATCCGGAAGGATACCAGTGTCAGGGACCTGTCAGTATCTTGGGACCGGGCATTGTGCAGGGGTGGGGGAGGGGTTCAGTGTTGGATAACCCCTTTAAAAGGAATCTGTCACCAAACACCTCCATAGTAATCCAAGTGCATTGTCAGATGTGCCCAGGTCTCCTGATTCAAACACTATTTCCCCATCCCGATTGATGGCTGCATTCATGAGAAATCGGTGACCTTGTGATATGTAAATTAGCTGATTGGTGAAACAAGGGCGTCACCGTTGCAGTGAAAGCGCTGCTCTTTATCACTGTGTTCCCCATTACCCCAGCTTTGAGTGTCAAGGCCAGTCGGAGAAGATGTAATCCCGTCTGCCCATGGGTCCTCGTGCAGGCGCCGGCAGATTCCCTTTAATGTATATGCAAAGTTATCTTGATTGGCCTTGTAAGACCCAATAGTCACTATTTCTGGTATGCGGCTCAAACAGATTTATAACGTATATACTTGTAGTATCAGCACCTAACAAATTTGGGCAAATGCAGGGCCCCTGGTGCTTAGGCAACCCATGGAATTTAGGTAAACATGTCCAATTGATGGTAGGCAGAGATCCCACTGTGATTCACCCATACCAGGGGCCCCTATACCAGGGGCCATTGTGTATATACATATATATATATATATATATATATATGTACATGTACCAGATTTTCACCATCAGACTTCTGTCCATCCATAAATAAAAGTGCATCCAGAATATTTTATTTCTAGAACTATATTATAAAAAACATGATTACAGTAACTAGGTGGTTCAGACTGAAGTACACTTACACACATGCCCCTGGCCTGCAGTCTACAGTTTGGGGCCATGATTAGAGATTGTATAACGTTTTAACTCTTTCAGACAGAGCACCTATGTGATGGAAAATGTGTGGGGAATTCCACCCGTGTATTACTGAATGCAAACAACATCAAAGGGTAAATCATCCCTAAATGCCTTTCTCATGCTCCCTAACTTCTAGTAGATTTGGGACAGGCCTACCCGAATGAGCATGCAGAATTCAAGTTGCTCCATGTGAGCCATACATTACATGTGGGGTTATTTTATATCCTGGATTTAGTGAATGAAGTCCTTACGAAGAACATGTAGTCTACACGGTTTACTACACGTTGAAGTTCTTGCTAGTATTTATGTTACACGGACCTTTTAACCCCTGATTTCCTCAGTAAGCTAACATTCACATACAAGCTGTAACAGCTTGCGGGCGCCGTTACTATATCCTGCTGCTCAATGAATTATATTTGTGTGGGCACAATGTGCCATTCAGTATTCTGTGCATACTTCTATCTCGTTCACTCTTTCACTTCCATGCCAGCGTCCCAGCCCAGGACTTATTTCCAGCCCTCGCCTCCTCCTATGTCATGGGAAAAATATGTGAATCTCTAAGAGGTGGTTCGGAGTTTTAGTTCTGCCGGGAGCCGGGAAGGCTATGTTAGGACAGACCCACATTTAGGAGACAGGAGGGGGAAGCGAAACTGAGCCTCTTTCTGGTTCACATGATTGATTCATATTCCAAATCCCTTCTTCCGGAATGGCCACATTTCTGTTTTTTCACGGATAACCGATAATAACTGATAGAAAAGTGTTTTGTAATGCTAGCTGGGACATAAGGAAGCCGGCTGTGCTTTACATAGGGATTTTAATAAAACAAATATATACTTCACACATAAAACAGTCATCCTGGAGCATTGCTTCTGACTTGTACATAAACATCAGATGACTTTCTTCTAGAGAAGAAATTGCATTGAAACAATAGGTGTTCGTACTAAATGCTGTATTTATAAATCCCACCCTCACTTTCTTGCTATCTATATTCAGCTGTTCGTGCCTATCAAAAGTCTTCACCTGAATGTGTTCAGCCTGATGGCAGCTTAGGTTATTACTAGTGTTGAGTGAATTTGCGGTTTTAAGTTCCTCACACAAGGTTCGGGTTATCTAAAAAATCAAGTTATGGTTCGTGGTAGCGGAATCCATAACAGAATTCTTCGATTGAAGAAAAAAACGGTCCAGCTTCTCTGGAAAACTTGAGGCTTTATTAAATCCCGTGCAGATAAAAACCAACGTACAGCAATGCAAGAAATCAACCGGTTTCGGATTACTATAGGTGCGGATCCTTAGTCATCATGACTAAGGATCCGCACCTATAGTGATCCGAAACCGGTCGATTTCTTGCATTGCTGTACGTTGGTTTTTATCTGCACGGGATTCAATAAAGCCTCAAGTTTTCCAGTGAAGCTGGACCGTTTTTCTCTTCATTCTGGGACCTATTGTGCGCCAAGGGGTCCCTCCAGACAACATACAAGTAAGATGCCCAAGCAATGCATTATAGAGTATTTACCAAGCCTGTAACTATGTTACAAGTTATATACAAATAGGTTTCATACTTGGATCATAATATAAAATGCATGGACTTCAAGGGAAGCTGTCACATTAAAAGTGCAGTGTAATCCACAGACAGCATATTATAGAGCAGGAGGAGCTGAGCAGATTGATATATAGTTTTATGAGAAAAGATTCAGACTTGTAATTTATTTGTTTAACTCTCTGCTGTTTTCATGGTTAGGAGTCAAGTATGTGGTCCTATCAGTGATTGACGGCCTTCCCTGTATGCTTAGGCATGCAGTTAGTTATGACACCGCCCATATGACTCCTAATCATAAAAAGAACAGAGATTTAAATTATTAAATTGCAAGTTTTCCTGAATCTTTTTCCACAAGACTATATATCAGTCTGCTCAACTCCTAATGCTCTACAGATTACTGTGCACAGCATTTTAATGGTGACAGGTTCTCTTTAACCTTTTAGTGACCACCCATTTTCTAAGGCGGTGACTAAGGTGCCTTAGGCTGGGCCACCGCTTTTTTACAGAAGCCCAGTCGAAGCGCTGCACGGGTCCCTCGTGCAGCGGGGAGCGGATGCCCGGCTGTTACATGAGAGCCACGGCCCTGGTCTAACAGCCCGGACCAGCAGGAGTGCCGATCCGGGCTGTTTAACACTTTACATGCCATGGGCAATGGCGCACGCTGCATGTAAATTGCTGACAGAGGGAGGGGACTCCCTCTGTCTCCCATCAGCACCCCGCAAATGCGATCGCGGGGTGCCGATGTGTGTGAAGGCTGGCAGGGGTCTGATGTAGGCCACAGAGCAGCCTTGAGTAATTTCCAGCAGGCTGCGCCTCTCTGGCGCACCCTGCTGGTCAATGTCAGAATAGTACTGACATTAAAATGCACTGCACTATAGGTATAGTGCATTGCATTTTAAAATCAATAAAAAAGCTGTCTGTTATAGTCCCCTTCTGGGACAATTAAGTGGTCAAAAAAATAATAAACAAACACATTTATTCAATAAAAAAAATCCCATAAAAAATTAAGCCTTTTTTCAATTGGAAATATGCTTTTCAATATAAAAAATAGCAACAAAAAAAAATCTTCCTCATATATGTGGTATTGCCATGTCCCCGTAAGGACCCGGACTACATAAATATCATTTAAATTATATCCTGCGGTGAACGTTGTAAAAAATAAATAAAAAACAAGACAGAATTGCTCATTTATTCTTAGTTGGCACCAAAAAAACGTAATAACAAATGACCAAAAAGCATAATTTACTCCAAAATGATACCAATGAAAAATACAAGTCGTCCTGCAAAAAGCAAGCCCTCACACCACTACATAAAAAGAAAAAGAAAAAAGTTATGGGAAGCAGCAATGCCTTTTTAAAAAAAAGGGGTTTTATTGCAAAAAAGTTGTAAAACGTAAAAAAAACTATATGTATTTGGTATTGCTGTAATCGTACTGACCCAGAGAATAAAGATATTATGTTACTTATGCCAAAAAATTAACGCTGTAAAATTTATAACATAATGCAGTGGCAGTATAGCTGTTTTTCCCATCTTCCTCCCAGAAAGAGCTAATAAAAGTTAATCAGAAAGTTATGTGTATCCCAAAATGGCGCCATTAAAAACTACAACTTGTCCCGCAAAAAACAAGCCCTCATAAAGCTATATAGATAAAAAAAATAAAAAGTTATAGCTCTTGGAACGCGACGATGAAATTTTCTTGGTCAGTAAGGCCCAAAACAAGCTGGTCATTAAGGGGTTAAGGGGTTGTCCTAAGATCTAAACTTAACGCCTATCTACAGGATTGATGACAAGTGTCTATTCAGTGGGTGTCCCCTGTTCATAAGAATGAAGGTTGTGTGTCTCATTTCTGCAGTGAGGGAGATGCCATGGATATGACTTAGGTCTGGGATGCTCAACCTGTGGCCCTCCAGCTGATGCAAAACTACAACTCCCATCATGCCCTAATAGCTGTAGGCTGTCCATGCATACTGGGATTTGTAGTTTTGCAACAGCTGGAGGGCCACAGGTTGGGCATCCATGACTTAGGTCATTTGTTGAATGTACCTTCGGAAATTATAATAGAGGTCTGTGAAGCATGTCTGACAAACAAGAGAAAATGAAAGAACACAGGATATGAGCTCATAGAGTAGGAGGAGTTACAAAATGAATGACTTAATGAATTACAACCTAGATAACTTACATAAAAGCAAATATAACAATGGCTGCTAGGTGGCAGCAAAGTAGACTAAGTGTAGTGGATAACAAATATAACACAGCATACAATAATATGAATTCTAGTTCAGAACCATTACCTGGGACAGCACAGTCTCCATTTATGAACACAGTAATCATCAAGCATGCACATTGCTGCTCCATTCAACTCAATGGGATTGACAGAGATAGCCAAGCGTTGTACTTGGCTTCTCCTCAGCAGTCCCTTAGAGATGAATGAAGCCTCCACTTGTGATCAGCTAATGTCCCATAGCCTGTTGATACGTGATAAGTTTAAATCCTTGGACAAACCCTTTAAATAAAGATTCAATTCAGGGGGCTGTATAGTTGGTGCTCAGCACCCACTGCTATGAACATAGGTGAGATTTGCAAGATGCTACAGAGATGTGTTTATCCATGTCTAACTATAGAGGGTGTCTTTTTATGATAGGTGAGATCTGTGCTTGTGCATGCTACATAACAGTCCGTAGTTATACTGTGAATCTTCTCCAAAAAAAAAAACACTTCTTTGAGGAGAGCAGCCCCTTATCTAAACTAAATTTCATGTCATAGATTTTCACTTCTACCACCTATTGTGCATTCTGGCTATATCCTTTGAGAAGACCATTCCCAAAGAAGACCACTTAATACAATTTTGAACGGTTATATGAAAAAGGTCTCAGTGTACTTATCATTAGAAATAAAACATGTTAATTAGTATGTGTTAATTAATTTGTAAATAGTGCTATCATTTCTGATAAATCTGCTACACGCTGCACTGTGTTTACTGCATAGACATCTGTTTGCGGAACGGATGCAGACCTATTCATTTCAATGAGGCTGCAAAAGATGCGGACAGCACACTGTGTGCTGTACGCATCGGTAGTTCTGTTCCGCAGCCCTGTAAAAAAGAGAAAGCATGTCCTATTCTTGTCCGCTTGGCCAGCATCCGTGTTTTGCTGATACGCAATTTGCGGATCCGCAAAACACTATGGTCGTCTCAATGAGCCCGAACTCCCATAGAAATAGAAGTATTCAGGGAGTTGTAGTTTCAGAACAGATGGAGTGCCAGAGGTTGCTGATCCTTGCAGTAGAATAAAGGAAGTCATGCAGGAGGAAAATCAGCTGCTGGACAGCAAAGGGCCCACATATTAAAGCCTCATTCACACATCAGTGTTTTGGTCAGTGATTTGCATCAATGATTGTGAGCAAAAACCAGGAGTGGAGCCTCCACAGACATAAGGTATAAGGCCACATGCACACGAACGTATTTTCATTCCGTGTCCGTTTTGTGTATACAGAACCATTTATTTCAATGGGTCCGCAAAAAACGGAAGGTACTCCGTGTGCATTCCGTTCCATATGTCTGTATTCCCGTTCTGCAAAAAAATAGAACATGTCCTATTATTGTCTGCATTACGGACAAAGATAGGACTGTTCTATTAGGGGTCAGCTGTTCCATTCCGCAAAATACAGAATGCTTACGGATGTCATCCGTATTTTTTGCGGATCTGTTTTTTTCAGACCGCAAAATACATACGGTCATGTGCATGAGGCATAAGGGAAAGATCTGCACCCGTTCTGTGTTTAGAGCCGCACCTGGTTTTGCTTCAAAATCACTGATGGAGATCACTGTCCAAAACACTGATGTGTGAATGAGGCATAAGGGGGAATATATCAAAACCTGGCTTCAAAAACTCACAAAATAGGGATTCTTTGGGTTTAATTATGCAGCATTTTTTGTGGCATTTTGTATTTTTAGTATGCTTTCACAAATATTTTTTTTCTGCCATTTTTCTATACGTTTGCATTTTTTTGGTCTGTCACATTTTTTTTTTTCACCAGCATTTTGCTGTAAAAAATACCAGGTCCAGATGTTAGCTTAAGGTCTATGGGAAATATGAAAAGCGGAATACAGATTTTTTTTTTTTTTTTTTTGCTACTTGTGTTTTTGTTAATTAGGTGTTTTTTTTTTTGTCTTTCTTTTCAAAAACACAGCATTTTGTAGATTTTGGCAGTTATCCAGGCGTTTTGACATTACCTTCTCTATAGGTGAAAACGACATGAAGAAAAAAGTGGTAAACACTGGAGGTCATTACACTAATGTCTTACACTAGTTATTTGGCATAGAAAGTCACACATTTTGTTACAAGTGTTGTTTTGTGACAAATTAGTGACTTTTTAGCAATTTCTGACACCTTTGACACTTTTCTAAAACGTGGGTCGGGAGTGGGCAGGAAAATGCAGGCCAGAGGCGGGAGCTTTACGCCCTGCCTACAGTATTTACCTACAGTATTATAGCATTACACAAAATCTACTCTAGCAGATTTCTGTTCTGGCGCACAGACAACAGAAGACGCAACAAATTTATTAACATTTGTGTGTCTCTCAATAAATTGTTCAGTCAGCAGAGTTTTTACTTTAAGGCCTCTTTCACACGGGCGTCACGTTTGACGTCCGGATAGGATGCGGGTGCGTTGCGGGAATATGCGAGATTTTTCCACGCGTGTGCAAACTTTTGTAATGCGTTTTGCACGCGCGTGTGAAAAATCGCCATGTTTGGTACCCAGACCCGAAGCCGGACTTCATCACTGAAGTCCGGTTTCGGGTTGAGTATTCTGGAGATTTTATTATTTTCCCTTATAACATGGTTATAAGGGAAAATAATAGCATTCTCAATAAAGAATGCTTTGTAGAATGTTGATTAAGTGGTTAAAAATAAAAAACTTAACTTAGCTTAGCCACTTGATCGCGTAGTTGGCGATCTCTCTTCTCTCTTTAAGCATTAGCTGCAGTGTAAAGGACCTGTGATGACGTCACATCACATGGTCCAATCACATGGTCCGTGATGGACCATGTGATGTGACCCGCCTCACAGTTCCTTTCACTGCCAGGCAGTTTGTTTCCATAATTAAGCAGGGAGCCATCAGCTCTTTCACTGAGCTGCAGCGCTCCCCCCTCAGGCCGCACATCACGCTGCTGGTTGTGGGAGGAGCGCTGGACACCCAGGAATCAGCCTCCTGCACAGCCAGCAGCACGACGTGTGTGTGGAAGTGCATCGTCAAGGGGGCAAGTAAGTATTTGTGTTTTTTATTTTCTTTCTTTCTTGTAGCTCGAGAGGGCACTTACAGGCTAAAGGGGGCCACAATGAGGAAATAACTCTGTGAGGGGACACAAAAGTGTGCATAACTACTGTGAAGGGGCACAAAGATAGGCATAGCTACTGTGACAGGCACAAAAGTGGGCATAACTACAGTGAGGTGCCACAAGGAGGACATAACTACTGTGTCGAGCACAAAGGTGGGCATAAGTACAGTGAGGAGCCACAAGGAGGACATAACTTCTGTGACGCGCACAAAGGTGGAAATAACTAGAGTGAGGGGCCACAAGGAGGACTTAGCTATTGTTAAGGGGCCACAAGGTGGGCATAACTACTGTGAGGCGGCACAATGTGGGCATTTATACTGTTAAAGAGGCACAATGTGGGCATAACTACTGTGAGGGGGCACAATGTGGGTATTAGTACTGTGTGGTAGCACCAAGGGTAAAATGGCTTAGATTACCCTGTTATACCACTACCAGCATAGCGCCCCCTCGTAGGTATTTACCAGGTACAGTTACCATCCCTTTCTTATGTGATTTTTTTTTTTTGCTCCATCGCCACAGGTCCCTTGTTCCGGATCCAGCGGACATCATGCCAACGCCAGCAACACCCTGTATGAGGTAGGACCAGTTGGTTCTTTTATTTACTGCTAGGTGTATTGGTACCATTGTGTACCCTATGATAGATTTTATTAAGTGGGACTGGGTGAGTATAGTTGTGCATTGGGTGGAGTTAGAGGAGTGGCTCAGTGTAAAAAAATTTGGACATGGTGCGCTGGGCGTGCTGCTTAACTACCCCCTATTTATGTAAATTTAAGTGGCACAGGGGGCAGACACAAATCTGAATCCTTGCCCCAGGTGCAGGAAAGCCTAGTTTCTGTTTGTGCTTGCCCTGCAAAACAGGTTATCAGTCTATATTACAAGAATGTTTTGCCTGAACTCTCCAAAATCCCTATTATATACCAACATGGAACTGCAATTCAACCTCTCTCGCCAAAATTTCCTTTGCTGATTTGAGCATACCCTGACCTGTATGGACAGAGCACAGAGGAGCCAGTATTCTGCAATCTGCAAAAATGCTAAGAAAGCTTCTGGAGTTTTTATTTCAAGTGCTTATTACAATGACAGTATTCCTGGGTCGAAGCAAGGCACAGCAAGTTACATGCTGTTTATGAAAAGGGAGAAAATATCTTGGATTGTATGAAGGAGACAAAACAATCACTGCCTGTAGAGGGAATGTAAACAGAGTTCCTGGGCAGCCTGGCACCTGGGTAACCTTCTGTGCCATCTTTGACATTGTAGACTGTTACTGCCACCCACACACTGCATATGTACATTCTGATCTCTGGATCCCAGACTGTCATCATTATTATTATTATCAAAGTGAGAGACTGGGATGTGGGCGCAGATCACTGTAGAATGTATATGTAGACACAAGTCTGATGTCTATAGATTTGCTTCAGTAATGGAGGATGAGTAGGAACAGAAATTGTATATTTAAAGGAGTTGTGTCACTTTAGCAAATGGCATTTATCAAGTAAGCAAAGTTAATACGAGGCACTTAGTACTGTACTGTGATTGTCAATATTGCCTCCTTTGCTGGCTGCATTCATTTTTCCATCACATTATACACTGCTCATATCCAGGTGTTACGACCACCCTGCAATCCAGCAGCGAAGGTCATGCTTGCACACAAAATGGAGCAGCGCATAGACACACATGAGCAGCTGCTCCTGTCCTAGCCACCTCTTATCTGCTCTGCAGTGGTGGCCGTAATCCCTGGATATGAGCAGTGGATTATATAATGAAAAAATTAATCCAGCCAGCAAAGGAGGCAATATGGACACAATACATTAGTAAGTGCCTTATATTAACTTTCTGTACATGATAAATGCCATTTGCTGAAGTGAGACGTACCGTTCCTGAGATAGTCCCAAAAAATGCATTAGCCAATAGAAGCCTGGTCACATGACCCTTATCAGCTAATAGAAGCTCGCAGACCCTTAGTCTCCACATACATACAGTTTTACACCAGGTTTCCATAACAACCAAGCCATTTTTCTGCACTGCTGTAGGTCAGCTTTAATGGGGCAGGGCGCTGTGGAAGACACTGTTAAGGGTACAAAGTGCTGTGGAGGTTACAGTTCAAGGGCAGGTAAGGTGGCCATTCAGGCCACCCTCTAAAGAAGGACATAAAACCCCGCCCCCATGCCCCGCTAAGCCACTCCCTGGTGACCTGGTTAGGCCATGCCCCCTCCCACTCCTCAGCTGACGGGGATTAAAAAAAAAGATAAAAATCAACTTCTGTAAGCTGCTGGGGTGGGAGGGAGGGTGACTTTTTCCCTGCAGCTCACGCTCAGACAGCACAGTTCTCCTGTCTGAGAGTGAGCTGTTCAAAAGGACATCCCTGTGTCCGTCCAGGCCTTATGCTGGATGGAGGACAAGGAGTCTGAAAGACAGACGGTCCGGCCTAAAACCGGACCTCGGGCCATCCTAGTAGGAGGCTGCTGTGGAGGTTATAGTTAAGGGGACAGTCCGCTATGGAGGTCAGTGTTAAGGGGCAGATTACTGTAGAGGCCACTGTTAAGGGATGGGCTGTTGTGGTAATCACGGTTAAGGAGATGGGGTACTGTGTAGGTCACTAATAGAGGGGCGGCCACTGTGGAGGTCATTGTTAAAGGGGAGGACTGCTGTGCAGGCCACTGTAAAGGAGGCGGGATGCTGTGGAGGTAACTGGTAAAGGGGCGGGCACTGTGGAGGTCTCTGTTAATGGGGCAGGGAACAGTGGAGGTCACAGTTAGGGAAAATCCGCTATAGAGATCAGTGTTAAGGGGCGGGGTGCTGTAGAGTTCACTGTTAAGGGGCGGGGTGTTGAGGAGGTCACATTTTAAGGTAACAGTCCTCTGTGGAGGTCCCTGTTAAGGGGTTATTGTGGAAATAACTGTTAACGAGACGGGGTACTGTGGAGGTCACTAATAAAGGGCCGTCCGCTGTGGAGGTCACTGTTAAAGGGGAGGGCACTGTGGATGTTACTGTTACGGGGGCAGGCCACTGTGGAGGTCACTGTTAAAGGGGCGGGGTACTGTAGATGTCAGTGTTATAGTGGGTACTGTTGATATCGTTTAACGACACACACAAACATTAAATGAAATAGATGAAATATACCAGTGCAAAGTCAGGTCCTTTTGCTAGTACATATATATAGATATATATATATCTTCTGTTAAGTTATTAAAGTGGCCAATCATTGAACTATTTTCTAGATTGCCCTGGAAAACCCCAAACTATTTTTCTTGTGGCTAATATAGTATCAACACATTCCACATTGCTGGTCTGAGATTTTTCTCGCCCATATCAGTTCTTGTTTCCAATGGGGCTCGCAATCTAATTTCTCTATCTTGCACACACTGGGGCCAATATCATTTGAAGCCAATTGACCTATCAGTATGTTTTTTCGAGTATGAAGGGAACCACAGAACCTTTAAAAAAGTTATACAAAAACAGGGTGAACATACATACATAAAGATGTTGTCCTTGGTCAGGTGAGCAGGTGTGATGCAAGAACCCCAGCGTTGCAAGGTGGCTGTGCTATCACAGTTAAAGGGAATATGTCATCATTTTTATGTTTAACATATTTTTAAAGAATTTTTGATGATGCTTAAAATTTTCCATGTATTACATTTATTTATTTTTTTGAAATCCTGCAGTTTTTGCACTGGCCACTAGGTCTAATAATTGTCCCCTCTTCTTTATCTGTACAGATGACTTTACTGCAATTAACTCATTCTAACTCATTCCTTACTGTAATGATATCACCTCTGTGTATAGATAAGACAGGATCTATTCTTTCCTTGTACAATGACCCTGCACAGGTCACAGAGCAGGCCTAGAAAACTCTCCTATAGAAGTCAATGAGGTCCCCTCCTGACCATTGTGTCTATGGATCATAGGGCTGTTGTAAAGCAATTTTTTTTAATGCTGTGCTGTGTAAATACTGTTAAGAACAGGTAAGATGGCAGCCCCCATAATCAGGTTCAGGAAATAGAATAAAAAATCTGTATTCAGAAAAAAAAAAAGATTATAAAAAAGAGATGTGCCACTATCTAAATTTAACTGGCGGATAAAAATGTTGGTGATACATTTCCTTTAACTCTGATGGGAAACAAAGACTGTGCCCTCATTTTCAGATTTTTATAAATAATGCTTATGGTTCCTTAAAGGGAATCTGCCAGTGGTTCTGAAGCCTCAAAACTGCACACAGCGCTGTATACAGTAGGTGATGGGTGGACCAGTATAAGCATACAGTGGGTGATGGTCATGTACGTAGGTTGTATGACCAAGAATATCAAGTTTTAATCACTGTGGCGCCATGATTACAAGTACCAAAAAGGTGGTCCCTTTGAGTCCGATGCTGTAGACTCTTTGCACTTAACACCCATCCGATGTCCTCTGCAGTGATTGACAACTCTACCACTAATCCATCACTCAGAGCAGAGGCTGGGGAGCGCTCAGAGAGTTCCGGACACTGCACAGCTAATGTATACATTTAAATAGTAGTATCCTGCAGTGAAAATGTGGCATCACATGGCACCCTGGATAGGAGACCAAGTAGACCATGTTGTTTGAGTCCTCCTGAGCAAGAACCATTCTGTCGGCTTCGTTAACATTTCTGTCGTGTGCTATCCGCATTTTCTGCGGACAGCACACGTACCTATTTATTTAAATGTGTCTGTTCACATTTCAGCATTTTTCTTACTGGCCGTGAGTCACGGGGACATGCGCTACTTTGATCCGTAATGCGGACCAAGCATGCCCATAGAAGTCTATGGGCCTGTGAAAATCACTGACACACATCCGTATTGTGTCCATGTTGCGTCAGTTTTTCACTAAAGACTAATAGGAGATTCTTTTGAAATTCATTACAGGGGCGGACTGGAAACTTAAAGTGGTCCTGGAAAAAATACTAAAAGTGGCCCCGTTTTGTAGTTGGGTCCAAATTGATGGAAGGCAGGGCCAGCAATACCATATTGTGGCACATTATACCAACCCAAGAGTGCCAAATACCACAGACTACTGCCAGCAGCACAAAATACATCCCCAAAACAGTTCACTGGCCGGCTGTGAGGAGGGCAAAGGGAGCCCCCTGAGCATCTGCCCACCAGGAAATTTCCCTGTAAGGTCTATGGCCAATCCGCCCCTGTATATATATTATATATAGGCCACAAAAAGGCCTGATAAAGGTGCTGGTATATTGCTGAAACGCATAGCCAATAAAGATTCAATTCATCCAGTACCCTCTGGATCATAGCGACCATCAGATAATCTGTTCTTTATAATCATCATGCTCTTGCTTATAATAGAAATCAGTCTCCATGCACTGACTTCCCGGTGAGCCTGTGATACACGTTATACACAGGAGCCAATCTGAGGAGGCAGACGTACATGGGAATGGAGAGGGCAGCAGCCTGAACCAATGACAAGAAAGGGGGTGTGTCTGAGACTACTTCCTATAGGCACTGCAGCTAAACTGTATTTACAGATCACGGCTCTGTTGAGAAGCCAGGCTGGGAGGCAGCCAAGCAGCAATCACTTAGAGAAATAAATATCAGGTATGAAAAACCTTTAGGAGCCGACATAAATAGCACTTGTGAGCACAACTGGACATCCACTTTAAATCTGCTAAATTTAAAGAAAAACCTTTCACTATTCAATCATTTTCATTAAGCGGGACAAAAAAGTGTTTACAACACATCTAATCCTTTACAGCTTTGACATCTTCTTAGCTGATTGTGTGTGTTAATATTTTCTTCCCCAGAAGCTCTTAACAGCATTAAGTGCAACAGTATGAATCTATAAACCCTGAATGTCCCGAATATAAAACAGCTTACTTTAGATTCTCTTGAAATAAGTTTTACAAAATACATTTCAAGGTGTTTTTTTTTTTAAATGCCACACTTGACAATCTCTTTGTTTAGTGCATGTGTGTTCTTATTAGAGTTAACAATAAGCCCACGCAGTGACATCACTAACCAGCCTTGGCTTTGGATGATCCTGATGAAAGTTGAAAGAGGAAAGGTTGAAATAATGGAACAAAAGACGTTGTCAAATGACACATTAACTCTGCTTTCCTCATTTCACCTTATTTAATACTTAACTTTCCTGCTAAACTGTCTGCACCGTGCTCAGCAATTCTGATGGAATGTTCTGATCAAATGACTGGATTTTGTGTCTTGTGATCTTCAAAGGCTAAAAAAACGTAAAATTCGGATCCTTGTACAACATAAGATTTTGGTCCCGAGCGGCAGTCTTCTGCTGTTCCTAAAATGTAATCTAACATTACTAGTGATGAACGGCATAGGCAATATTCGTTTATCAAGATTTTTCGCACATTTTTCGCAATTAATTAGCGAATTCTAGAATTTGCGATCTCCAGTCATTATTTTCGCGATTGCGCAAATCGGCACTAATGATGCACATTTGTTTGGCGCAATTCGTGCAACTTAACATTTTAACATTTTATCAGGTCTGAGTAGATATTACTGATTGGTGCACTAAGTATTGTTGTGACATCACAGCACTGTGTCTAACACCCTGCACTGGATTCGGCTACACTATATCACTATCTAACCTACCATGACTATCACCCACTAACTATCTGTATTACATATATGAGCTAACTAACTATCTAATGTAATTAAATAAGGATCCAGATGAGTCAAAGCAATCGCGATCAAGACTAAACATTACACCATGGGAAGCCATCAAGGATAATCACAAGGTAAAACATGTGTTGATACTATATTTTGATGCTTTGATTTGAATTAAATATTTTATAAATTTAGAGACTTGGGGGGGATTTATCAAACTGGTGTAAAGCAGAACTGCCTTAGTTGCCCATAGCAACTAATCAGATTCCACCTTTCATTTTCCAAAGGAGCTGTCAAAAATGAAAGGTGGAATCTGATTGGTTGCTATGGGCAAGTAAGCCAGTTCTAATTTACACCAATTTGATAAATTACCACCTGTATTTTTACCAAATGAAGGTATAGCATATATAGCTGGATGGAGTGTTAAATTATGCAGTTTACTGTTACTGACTCTACAAAAGTGTATTATAGTGAAACTGTTCCATTTGACATAAAGTATCTCCCTATAGATGGTCAGCTGGTAAGAAATCAAGTTGTGATTTATATATAGTTTAATGGTATATGATTTAGTTAACCTTGAGTGTGCCTCGGGGTTACATTATACTGTAAGCAGCGGTAACCCCAAGCCACACTCGGGATTACCATGAGTTAATTTGAACGGTGCAGGGATGGATGTGGACAGCACACAGTGTGCTGTCTGCATCCGCATATCCCAAGCTCAGAGCGAACTTCCGGTCGCAGCACCGGAAGATTGTACAGCTCCATGTACAAAATTAATGAAAACATCGTACCGCCGGGAGGTTAAAGAGCAACTCTAATTTTTTCATAAACCAATAGTACATGAAGATATGAAACTTTGTAAAATATCTTATTACAGTAAATGCCTTTTTCTCCACTTAAAAGGCTCCTTTCGTCCTTTCGTCTGTTTCCTGCACTGACAAATCACTCTAAATTTACTAATAACATTCGTACAGGGAAGTCTGTACACAGGAAGATCAAGATACAGCTATAGCTATAGTCCATAGCAGCAGATGATTTCTTTCAGCCATGTCTTGTCTCTGCAGAGTTTAACAAACAGACATCTTGGTTTCCTACTTTGAATCATCCTTCCAACTTTCTTAACACCGCAATACTGTAGCTACTTGTGCTTCCCAATACTATAATGCAGAAAGAGGTAATTCCCTGAAAGTACTAATACCATGCAAAAAGTACCCTCTTCAATAATTATTGGCACACAGTGCCCTAAAATATAACTGCACCCAGCAAATAGTGACCCTGACACTAATATTGTAAGCATAATGTCCCCAAAAATAATTGTGCTAAGCTGATACAGTGCCAGGGTGCCCCCTACAGTTATAACGCTCCCCAAAGTCCCACCAATAGAAATAATTATTGCCAGAGTGCACTTAGTGTTAACAGTACCCCAATAGTAATAAGGCCCCATTGAGCCCATACTAGTAATCATGTTTCCTGTAGTCCCCCAATAGCAATAATTCTCCTTGTAATGTGTTGCAGTACAAAAAATACTCCCTTACAATGTGAACCGGTACAAAAAATACCCCCTTTATAATGTGTGGCAGTACCCTCTTACCTTTCAGATCAGACCCCGGCCCCATATCAGACCTTTCATCAGTGCCTCAGATCAGACCCCCATATCAGACCTCAGATCAGACCCCCATATCAGATCCTCAGATCAGACCCCCGTATCAGATTTCAGATCAAACCCCATATCAGATCCTCAGACCCCCATATAAGATCTTAAAACCCCCTTATCAGATCCTTAGGCATTCATATTAGACCTCAGATCAGACCTTCATATCAGTTCCTCAGACCCCCATATCAGACCTCAGATCAGACCCAAAATAAATAAATAACTTACCCTTCTTGCTCCGCCAATACTCTCCAGGTCTGGCGTCCTCTCCTGCAGTCACGCTCCTTGGTCTTCTCTGGGCCCATGAATCTGATCTGACTGCATGCAATGTCAGGTCATAGTGCATGCCTACATCCTGATGGTGTATGCAGTCAAGACAGTGCAGCGCAGGCCCAGCACTTCACTCACCTCTCCACCTGCATCCATAATGGAAGCGCTCACTAGTATTTGCTTTATAAGATGAACTGTGTCTTATAAAGCGACAAATACGGTGATTGGTGGTGGGCTACCCTGGCATAGGGGTCCGGTTGTAATTACGACAGCTGCAACCCCTATAGCTACACCACTGACTCTATAGAGAGGGGATGAAAAGTGAGCTGCTGTAAAGAGTTCCTTGAACTTATGAGCCAAGTTCAGGAAAAACTTACAATTAGGGTCTGTTTACATCTGTCATACTTTCACACTGGAATAAGCATGAAGTCAGACAACAAACCATTCCTTATTGATTTCAATAGGAAATACACACAGTAGTTCATATAGCACATCAAGGATTTTTAATCTGCTTGGCATAAAAAAAAATGTAATGTGTATTAGCTGCAGATTAGAGGCAGAGATACACATCAAAATACACATAAAAATATAATACCAAAATGTCAAACTTCCTTAGTAAACACATTAATTTCTGATGCTGAGTTCCCTTAAAAATCAGCATCATATTTTCAGTCTGTAAAAAACATTTGAGATGGAGCCTACAGAGGGGAAAACTGGTAAAAAAGTTAAGAGGTTGTCCGGGTTCAGAGCTGAACCTGGACATATCCTGCTTTTCACCCCTCCGACCCCTCTAAGATAAGCATTGGAACATTTCTTGGCTGTTTTGTTTATATTTCACACTGCTATGTGGGCTTTAGCTCTGCTCTAGTCTGCTAAAGCCCACCCATTAGAGCAAGTGACGTCACTGGCAACACTGCTTGGCGGAAGCCTCCTTCTAGCAGAGACCGGTACATCACCGGATCTAGTGAAAAAACTCTTGCCCTGCATGATACAGCACAGAGCAAGGGAGAGCATCGGAGCATGAAATGCTCTGATGCTTGTTTCATAGGGGCCGGAGTGATGGAAAGGAGGATATGTCCAGGTTCAGCTCTACAGTAGGGCTATAACAGCAGGCTGAAAACTGATGGATTAGCTTCCTGCTTCCTACCTGCAGTAATCATAGAGATGTGTGCAAGGAGGGCATAGAGAGGACTGTGCAGCTGTAACTGTATGGCTGCACAGTTCTCTATATGAACAGCATTAAAATTCAGGTTTGCTTAGCCCGGTGATTAAGCTCTGAAAGTCTGTGTGGCAGGAGCTTTTTCCTGAGCAGGGACAGCTTCTGAGCTGAGCAACTGCACTGCCAGACAGTTTTGAGAAATAGCCAGAAATAATGTTATTCCGCATTTACACAGAAAATACAGAAATTTCTGAAAATTCACATGAAATGATTGGCACGCTTTAACTTAATTATGGACCAGGAATTTTGTCACATCTCCCACTCTCTCCTCCTCTTTTCTAGCCATTGTGTAACGTTTTACACTGAATTCAATGCAGAGCCAGATCTACGGCAGACTTAAGGGTGTATTGGACCAATCAATAATCGTCCTAAAAATCATAATATCGTTTATTATACACAGATTTTTGACATCTCAGCACGTAATAAGTCGACAACCTTTCATCAAGACATCATAGCAGGGGAGTGGAATCAGAGTGGAACCCCCAAGCGTTAAATTCTTTTAATGTAATAGATGCATTTACCAACGATTATTAACTTTAGAACGATTGCAATAACGATTACTTCTGCAATCATTGTCTTGTGTAATAATAACCAGTTCTGAACGATAATGACTCTACAACTATTCGACTGTCAATCGTCGTTGTTGCCAAATCTACCTGTCTAATACACTCTTTAGAGTGAAGGGCTAAAAATCAGTGGCATTTTTGGACAGGGCAATGATTGAGAAGTGAGTGTTGTCCTTTACTGATTATTGTCTCTCTACTGAGAATTGGTATATGAAATTTTTCTAAAGTCGATGACCCCTTTAATCCACTGGATGAAGTAATGAAGAACTGTTAGTAAATGAATGTCAGACATGCTTTTAATAAACATTGTAGGGAACCTATACAGCCATAGAAGATAGTAATAGAGCTAGCATGGAAGAGAATCACAATAAACTGTCCATTGTTCTTAACAGACAAGGATCCTCTTGTTTTAAACATTCATCTGCCGCCTTTGAAGTTAATTGCTTGATCATGGTGATGACTGGGAAAAGAAATGAATACGATAATAGGAAAATCTAACCTCAAGTGAATTAAATCATCTTACCCATTTATACTAACATTTATTATTATGTTTATGTTACTACTACGGTCAGGAATTGGTCATACTGGTTAAATGCTCAACAAAAGCAGACATTAGCAACGTGTGTGGAAAATTACTCATTAGTGCAGATATGTTTCACGTTTGTACCTAAGGTACAAAAGGGGAATGTGTCCTCCGAAAATTACCTATTGTTTAAATCAGGTTTTTATGTTAAGCATATTTTTTATAAATTTTACAATAACAATTACAATGACAGATATCACCAGGATCCACCATTCACAATAGGTGATTGTCAAAGCTTTACTACTCCCTCCTGACCTCTACATAGGTCACAGAGCATTCCTAGAAAACTCTCCAATAAAAGTCAATGATCCTCTTCACTCTATTATGTATATGGCCTATGGTGGTTGTGCAGTGGCCGGGTTTGGAATGGTCCCAATGCTACCCTGGGTGGGTTTCCCGGACACTGTTGAGGTGTCACTACGTGTTACTGCTCTCTGAAAGGGATACTAAGGCATGGTTCACCCCAATAGGAAATAAGTCCAGAGAGTCAGGGTCTGCAGCAAACCAGTGTGCTTCTTTATTGGAGGAATTCAGGTGCAAAACAATACAGTTGAGTCAAAGGGCTTGCTTCTCTAGTCTGTTCCCTGGCAGAAGAAGGGTTTGATGCTGAGGAAAGGCCTGAGCTAACTGTTCTTCTCTTTCTATCAGAAGGCTGGTACCTGGCCAAAGGCTGGAAGCCCACGGTCTGTAGCTGGAAGCACTGATCCCTAACTGCTAAACACTAGGTGACTGCTCTGTTTATATACGGTTTCTAGCTAGACTTGAACCCTCTTGTGGGAGGGGTGGAGTGGAGAAACTCAGCACAAACAATTACAAAGTTACCACTCCCATCTCTCATAGACTTTAGAGCTTCAATGATACTTAATGGCAATGACACAGCAGTTTTTCCGGACAAAAACAAGTTTCTAGACATAACAAGATAGCTAAAACCAGACATTCAAAAGGTCAGTCTGTCTGGTTTTAGTGCTAAACAAGTCTGGCTTTTTCCCTTCAAAACATGTACTACTTTAAACCCTATAGCAGCTGTGAAAATTACCAGCTTCTTTTTCAAAGTCCCAAAAGTTTCTCCGTATTCATGAACCCTCTCCACAGAACCTCTCAAATACAGTGCAAATGAACAGGATATATATCACAACATAGATATAAAATGTAGTTACATTGTAACCAATAGAAGTTAATGCAAGTTAACCCTTTAACCCTTTAAGTGAAATAAAGCAAAGAGTTGTAAGAGAGATGAATTTGCATAGGGGAAATAGGCAAATGTCTACAAATGTCCAGACTTCATATTCCCCTTTCTCCAGGGCACTACAGTCTTGGCCAAAAGTTTTGAGAATGACACAAATATTAGTTTTCACAAAGTTTGCTGCTAAACTGCTTTTAGATCTTTCTTTCAGTTGTTTCTGTGATGTAGTGAAATATAATTACACGCACTTTATACGTTAGAAAGGCTTTTATCGACAATTACATGACATTTATGCAAAGAGTCAGTATTTGCAGTGTTAACCCTTCTTTTTCAGGACCTCTGCAATTCGACTGGGCATGCTCTCAATCAACTTCTGGGCCAATTCCTGACTGATAGCAACCCATTCTTTCATAATCACTTCTTGGAGTTTGTCAGAATTAGTGGGTTTTTGTTTGTCCACCCGCCTCTTAAGGATTGACCACAAGTTCTCAATGGGATTAAGATCTGGGGAGTTTCCAGGCCATGTCAACGTTTTGGTCCCCGAGCCACTTAGTTATCACTTTTGCCTTAAGGCACGGTGCTTCATCGTGCTGGAAAATGCATTGTTCTTCACCAAACTGTTGTTGGATTGTTGGAAGAAGTTGCTGTTGGAGGGTGTTTTGGTACCCTTCTTTATTCATGGCTGTGTTTTCGGGCAAAATTGTGAGTGAGCCCACTTCCTTGGATGAGAAGCAACCCCACACATGAATGGTCTCAGGATGCTTTACTGTTGGCATGACACAGGACTGATGGTAACGCTCACCTTTTCTTCTCCGGACAAGCCTTTTTCCTGATGCCCCAAACAATCGGAAAGAGGCTTCATCGTAAATATGACTTTGCCCCAGTCCTCAGCAGTCCATTCACCATACTTTCTGCAGAAGATCAATCTGTCCCTGATGTTTTTTTTGGAGAGAAGTGGCTTCTTTGCTGCCCTTCTTGACACCAGGCCATCTTACAAAAGTCTTCGCCTCACTGTGCGTGCAGATGCGCTCACACCTGCCTGCTGCCATTCCTGAGCAAGCTCTGCACTGGTAGCACTCCAATCCCGTAGCTGAATCCTCTTTAGGAGACGATCCTAGCGCTTGCTGGACTTTCTTGGACGCCCTGAAGCCTTCTTAAGAAGAATTGAACCTCTTTCCTTAAAGTTCTTGATGATCCTATAAATTGTTGATTGAGGTGCAATCTTAGTAGCCACAATGTCCTTGCCTGTGAAGCCATTTTTATGCAACGCAATGATGGCTGCACGCGTTTCTTTGCAGGTCACCATGGTTAACAATGGAAGAACAATTATTTCAAGCATCACCCTCCTTTTAACATGTCAAGTCTGCCATTTTAACCCAATCAGCCTGACATAATGAACCTCAGCCTTGTGCTCGTCAACATTCTCACCTGAGTTAACAAGACGATTACTAAAAAGATCTCAGCAGGTCTTTTAATGACAGCAATGAAATGCAGTGGAAAGGTTTTTTGGGGATTAAGTTAATTTTCATGGCAATGAAGGACTATGCAATTCATCTGACCACTCTTCATAACATTCTGGAGTATATGCAAATTACTATTATAAAAACTTAAGCAGCAACTTTTCCAATTTCCAATATTTATGTAATTCTCAAAACTTTTGTCCACGACTGTACACTTGTAAAGCAAATCTCTAAATCCTAAAATGAAATAAATAAAAAAATCTGCAATCAATAAAAAAAACTGATTAGGAAAAAAGGATATGTGTCACTATCTGGTTTTAATTGGCAGATAAATTTATAGGTGACAAATTCCATTTAAATACCAGTGTACCAGTAGTGTAAATATCATAAATTCTCATTTATCTCAAAATATCAGAAATTCTAATAAAAAAAAATACAGCGGACAAATTCTCGGGATCCATTTGTATCTCTTGATCTGATATAGCCTAGAAAAGTAGGAGAGTTTTTTGCAGACACATTTTTCAAATTTTGAGTAGAATCTATTCTTTCTTAGGCCTGTTTGACACTTCCATTCTTAGTTCCGGCAGGCTTTTCCGGCAGAGAACAGCCTGCCGGAGCTCTCTGGATTCTTACTGGAATACCCCTGGTCCTATTGACTATAATGGGTTCCAGTGGACATCCACCTGGAACCTGGCAAATATGCCAGTATTCAGCCAGGCAAAAAAACGCATGGAAATGTAAAAAGAAGCCTTTGATGCTGGAATACCGTGCAGACACGTCTGTGATGGAAAACTAAATCAGGCGAGAATATCAAGACGTCCTCCAGGTACTTGACAACACAGGTGTAGTGGAGATCCCAGAAAAAAGCATTGGTTGTGCTATAACTTTGGTGCAAACCTCTTAAGACTTGATTTGCATTTTGCACCAAATAAAAAGATGTTTGCAACTTGCTAGAAACTTTTCAAAATAGTCTACTAAAGGGTTCATGAGGGCACATTTTTTTTGCCACAAATTACTGGTCAAAAGTATACCACCAAGAGTTGGTATAAAAAAGACAAAATGTGTAATATGCACATAGATGCACCAAATGTGATGATAAATCCTTTGTATCTGATTGTCAGGTGTAGGTTTATGCTGTCTATCTAATAGCCAGCAGTTGTAAATTTGCTCCATTGTGCTGCTCATGTAAGGCTACTTTCACATTTGCGGCACAACTCTTTGGCAGCCTGTTCCAACAAAAAATGCCAGGAATAGACTGGCCAAAAACAGAGATTTTTGTCCAGCTGGATCCCAGCATATGTGTCCAGCTGGGGAGCAGCCGGATCTCTGCCGGATACCATTAAAATAAGGATGTGGTGGGTGGGTGGCACTATTCGGCAATGCAGAATCTTGAGAACTCCAGCAGGCTGTTCTCTGCTAGATCAGCCTGCTGGAGAGCTGTGCTGCATGGCTATGTCAGGCCCTCCACAGTAAGAGACACTCTTTGTAGTAAGTCTGTTCTAGCAAAATACATGAGGGTCCTTTATGAGACCCCCTTCTATTAACTCAGATGTTCTTAATAGGGGAAAATGTGTTTTCTAAACTAGAGGGCAGCTTTAAAGTAATTATTTGGGACAAAATGTTTTCATTCCTACAAAACTGGAGAATAAAAAGCTACTAAACTAGATATCAATCGTGCATACAACTTACTATGACATGGCAGCATACATATTTGTGAACCTTACAAAATACCTTTTCATATTGAATCAACGTTTTCAGTTTGATTTAGTAAGTTCAGCTGCTCCCTCTTTAAAGCAGTTTTCCTTTCGAGCCGCCATACTTAATCCCTAGAACATGACTTCTCATCAACATGCCCCTGTCCTTCTGAAGGTTTTCTAATCACCGATAGACGTGTGTAGCCCCCTCTTTTTCTGCTTTCACAGCAATCCTTTACAAAGGCAGCAGGGTCTGCCCTTTTGCTACAGTTACGTTTTCCAGTCTGGAAATTTCAGTCACCTTGAATGACTTGGGAAAGTATCCAAGATCAGAGGTTACTAATGAAAAAAAGAAACTGTTTTTATTCTTGTAATACCGTGAAGTTAGGGGTTATAGCTACACCACCTGTATAAAATGGGAACGGCTTAACCTGGTAGTCAATAACACATTCAGAATTGAGCCGAAACTATATTTGTATGTGTTTATGTACAGTATACATACAATGTTTACTTGGCATATATGCCAAGAAAGCTCCTTATTTTTGAAACCAACTTTATTAACATAGTTGCATATGGGCGACATTTGACACGGTGGGGGAGATTTATCAAGACTGGAGCTTTCTTGATAGCCTCTGTGCCACCAGAGGACAGACCTAATTTATGTATGCCTATTCAATGTATGATGTACAATGCATATGTCAAAAGCATTCATCAGAGGTATACGCTGGGGAATTCTCCTTATGTATACCTCTAAAAAACACTGAAAATGCATTGTTAAAGTACCCTAATATAAGTTGGTCTCTACATGGGCACCCCCTTCTATGATCTTCATTTGCACTGTTATAGACAGGGTTGTCCTAATTTGTCCTAATGGGGTAACCCCTTTAACTTTGTTTATTACTCTCCAAAGAAGAGTACCTTACTACCTAAAAAAGAATGAATGTTGTGCTTCCAAGCTCATGGGATAAAAATTTAGCACTGGCTCATACCTATCTGAGTAACTGTATATGTACTGTCCGTTTTATTTATTTTGCGCTGCCCCATAGTTATTCACAGTTATGTAGGTTCTATTAAAGATTACTAAGGATCTGTATGTGAAATATGTTTACAAGGTTACCTAGATTTTTTTTTTACCTAGATTATATCCATGTATAAATTTTAGGCAGTTGTTTAAAGGTGAACAAGCCCTTTAAAGGGAATGTGTCATCAGAAAATAAGCTATTGTTTAAATGATATTTAATGTTGAATTTTTTTTTCTTTTTGAATTTTGGTGACTTTTTAAAAATTATTCCATGTCACTATATATATTTAAAAAAATGTATATAATCCTGCAATTTTCACACTAGCCACTAGGCCTTAAATATGTTAAAGCTTCCTGTTTTTTGACCTTGTGGTCAGTGTGAAAATTGCAGGATTATATACATTTTTTAAATATAGATAGTGATGGGGGGTGTGGTTTGTCAACCGAGTGTGATGGCCGCGTAGCTGCGGAGCTCCAGCACCCTAGCAGCGACTTATCCAGCTAACTAGCACGCACATTACTTCTAAGCCTCTTATTTTGCGACTCACAGAGCCCAGATGATGACCAGAGGCAAAAGGTCAGTGAAAAAACAAGGCAAACTAGAATTTTTCTTCAATCGAGAGAGAGACAAAGATGGTGCCTACTCCACTCCTTCCTCCGGTTCTCCTGCCTCAAGCGTGGCAGCAGCGTCTCCTCACAGATCCGCCCCAACCTCCCCGCTTTCCAGCCCTTTCTTTGGCGCAGCAATACTTACCTTATGGCAGACAGTAGATATAAAGAGGAGCTGAAACAAGCCGTGCTAGAATACTTCCATACTAATGTGGAATCTGTAGGTGATCACTGCACAATCTGGCACACCCACAAAGCCTACATTAGTGGAATTTTCATCAAACTAGGTCACAGAGCAAAAAAAGACAGAGAACGCACATTCACTGACACTTTGGGTAAGGTACGATCTCTGGAAGCTCTTAACAAACCATCCCAATCTCAAGTGCACACATATGCACTCCGAGTCCTTTGTATACAACTAAAAGAGTGTCTATTACACAAATATGAAAATAACTTAAAAATAACTAAATCCCTCTATTACTCCCAAGATCGCAAAGTTAGTAAGCTGTTAGGTCAGAGGTTGAAAGCCAGAACCTCTAACTCAAAAATCCCATTCCTATTGCACCACTCAGATGGATTAGCTTTCCTAAAGATATAGCCCAAGAATTTAAACAATTCTATGCTTCTTTTAAAGGTAGGATGCTACCATCCTACCTTCACAAACCTCAATAGATTCCTTTTTGTCGTCCCTGTCGCTTCCCAGCCTATCCCAAGAACAGCTGTCTCGCATTAACGAACCATTTAGCCTGGAAGAAGTTAGCAAGATCATCAGCTCTCTTCCCTTGCACAAATCCCCGGGACCCGATGGTCTCTCTAACATGTATTGCAAAACTTATGCGGATATCCTCCTGCAACATTTACCTACCTTATTCAATTTAGCAGCAAACCAAAGAAACTTCCCCAGGGAGATGCTCGAAGTTGCAATTGTCACTATCCTTAAGCTGGAGAAACCAATAGTCAGACCCCAAAATTTCAGACCTATATCACTACTTAATACAGATGTAAAGATATACGCCAAGGCTATTGCAAACAGACTAGCTAACATTCTGCCTGAGCTTATCTCTGCCGATCAGACAGGAGACAGCTCCATGAAAATACTGAGAGAGCAATTCATATCCTAGACTATGTAGAAAAAAGAGGAGAACAGGCGATTTTTGTGACGTTGGCCACGGAGAAGGCGTTTGACAGACTAAACTGGTCATATGTATTCGCAGTTCTGGGCAAGATGGGATTCATGGGTAATATATCCTTTCTTCCATCAAACCTTTATACTCCTGTCCCTCTGGCAGGGTCTTTGTTAAAACAATGTCAGACCCCTTTCTTATCACTAATAGAACGCACCAGGGTTGCCCACTCTCCCCGTTGATATTTATACTGGCTATTGAGCCCCTAGGCCAAGCCATCCGTTCAGAAAATATAACGGGTATTCACGTTGGTGGTTAACCCCACTGTATATCGCTATATGCAGCTGCACTGGAGGTGATCCGTAACTTTGGAAACCTCTCATATTATAAGATAAATGAATCCAAATCCCAAGCACTCCCTCTAAACCTTCCAGATCTGACACAGGCACAGCTTCAAAGAAATTTTACCCTAGATTGGCAAACCCAACAGATAAAATATTTAGGAATCACCATCACCAACTCTGTCCATTCCTTATACAAAACGAATTATCTCCCATTCCTTGATAAGATATTCTCAGACTTAACTTCCCTAGCCAAACATGAGATCTCTTGGGTGGGACATATTGCTATGTTTCAGATGTTCTCGCTTCTCAAGTTCCTATTTTTATTTCGAACACTACCCATTTTACTATCTACTGCCTTCTTTAAAAAAGCTTCCAAAATAATAAACGTCTTTATTTGGGCTAAAGGGAAACCCCGTATAACTACTAAACCACTGGTCAAGAGCCTTTTGGTGGCCTAAGCTTTCCTAACATTCACGATTATTTTATAGCCACATTGACATCCCAACTAAGAGAATGGTGGTCAACTAAGCCCCTTAATCCATGTGGGCAGAGTAAATCAGCTCTTGTACCTTCAGGCAACCTCCCTCCACCCTCCCTCCCATCCCTTATTACTTCAGCAATTACAAGCTGGAAACGCTTCCATGCATTTAGCCCACAAAAAATATTCTCACTCCTTGAGGAGACGTCAATAGAAATGTTGGAATGTTTCATTCTGGATCTAGACCATAAATCCTGAAGGCATAACTCCTTAGCTAAAATGTCTCAACTTTTCGAAGGGGAGACCCTACGATCATTCCAGGATCTTCACCATGAATACAAAATTCCTAATACGGATTTTTATAAATACCTTTATTAGGCATTTCATAAACTTAGAAGTAAACCTCCAGGTGAAGGCTAATCAGGATATCTTCCATTTATGGTCTAGACCCATTTCAACAGGCTCTACCTTACGGCCCATCTACTCACTCATAGGCGACAAAGATTCTGTCACCAAGTCAACTCCATTTCTCTCATGGGAACAGGAACTACAGTACAAACCACGTATACTGATTTGGAATGGTCCACTGCACTTCGGTTCATCTCCTCCAACTTGAAATGTACCTTGCATGTTGAATCATTTGTCAAAAAACATTTTAAGGTGGTATCACGCACCGGATAGATTGTGTTATATGTTCCCAGGTGTTTCACAACTCTGCTGGTGGAACTGTGGGTGTAGGGGCACCCTACTTAATATACTTTGGAAATGCCCAAGGTTAAACCTCTTGTGGCACCAAATTTTTGCAATAGCCTCTGACATCACAGGTATTAGCATACAGCCTTCTCCAGCTCTAGCTCTTCTCCTTTTAAAGGTAGATAGCATTCCACCGAGATGCCGGTTGGTGGTGGTACATTTGTTCATAGCAACAAAACTGGCAATAACGAGAAACTGGAAAAGCTGTCAAATTCCTTCTGAGAAGGAGCTTCTTCACAGGGTACATACTACCTTCCTATATGAGAAAACTATGGCCCATGTGACCTCCACTGTTCCAAAATTTGAGATGTGGGACGCCTGGACTTCCTCTAAATATGCATTAGTCGCATGAACTTTGCTCACCACTATTGTGAATTTGCATGTTTATCTTGCATGCTTATTATACTGGAACCTTGCATGGTTGTACTGTTTTTATTTATTTACCTTTTGCTTTGCTTTTGGATTATGTAATGTCATCCATATTTTTGAAATCTCAATAAAAATTTACAGATTTAAATATAGATAGTGACATGGAAACATTTTTAAAAATTAACCAAAAATGTAAAAAAATATTTAACATAAAAATGTGATTTAAATGACCGGTTAAAGGGCCATACAGTTTAAAACATAGTGGCTTTAAAGGGGTTAACCCAATATAAGAACTTAGAATCCCCTATTCACATGATAGTGGATAAATATCTGATCTTGGGGGTCTCACTGCTGGGGGTTCTGTGGTCCCCAAAGTGAATTGATTGTTGGTCATGCAAGCACGCTGCTGCTCCTTTTAACTCTATGGGACTGCTAAGAATAAGCCGAGTACAGTGCTTGGCTGCCTCCATTAATCCCTTAGAGGTGAGTGGAGTGGCAACACACATGTGACCACCGCTCCATGGCAGCACAAGTCCCATTAAAACATATAAGCAACAATTAAAACAATAAATAATAAATAAACACACCAGACAATTGAATGTGGATAAAAATTGGCCACAATGTTAATACATTATTTAATAAATAATTATGAACAACAAGAGTCCACCCAGCAAAAGCTGGGTGACAACACCACTACAATAAATGCTGCGACTATAAACAGGGAGGGTGGGAAGGTCACAATATTACATCTCTTCTACATGCAGATTGAATCCCCCACCAATAAACAGTCATGGCCGCAAGGTGTTAAAGGTGTAAATCTGTGTATGGTTATTGTTCTGCCCCAGCAAAGGTTCAGAATCATTACAGATCAATTCTATTTCTGTTCCTGTATTTCAGTGATTAGTTAGGTAACAGCACCATCTAGCGGTGGTGAAAATGTATTACACCTTGTGTTTCTTGTTAATAAAGATTATTGTATTTGTGGGAGTGTAATGCATTCTGGGAAGGAGAAGCCCAGTCTTCAGTCTCTTGCATTTCTCCTTCTTAAACTCCACAATCTTTGTGCAAGTATATCTGGGAATTGACATCTACCTCTGTCTCAGGAATATTATGTTATGCATTGCTGTTTAGCTAGGTATAAGTGTTACTCAGAGAAGTAGTTGTTATATTGTTAGATGAAAGACATGCAATTTATGTATCGACAGCCATTTTGGACATGTAGTGTTGTAGTACATGCCACCTATGCTGATACATGCTATGCTTTATTTGTATACATGTTATTTGTATTCTTATAGTTTTTCCACAATTCACAATTCTGTTGACCAATAAACAAGTTAGACTACAGAAAACAGTCCTCTTATTTGGAAGACAGGAATGGCTTATGCTGAATGTCAGACTGCACACTGTGTGAACGTGTATGAAGACAGAACAATTATAACAAATAGCAAACCCCAAATATAGAACAAATACCAACACAGTTAATAAGTACAAAAATAATTAAAAGCTTTATTAGTACATATCGCATAGTTAAAAATAGATCATATAGCAACGACATACTTATACAGAAGAAAAATGAAGTTATACTGGGCATATAGTGACAACAGTCAAATATGCACCTGGGCTTAATATACCAAAAATTGGTGTAATAGCTATCTCTACATATAAAGAGAGTAAAGTGCAAAGTGCAATAGTAAGGCAGCGAAGGCAGTGGGGCACTGTACTAGGCTAGTAAGGAGTAAAGCATAACTATAAAAGACAAGTGCAAACGACCAAATTAATCAGACAGAGTTCAAAATCTGGACAAAGCTTCAAAACCTAAAAAACGAATAAGTCAGACAGTGCAAAGTATAAACATAGCCCATACGTCTGCAAAAATAAAGGTAAAATGCCGACCAATATAGCTCCAACCCTGACATACGTTTCGCCTAAAGCTTCCTCATATTCCAATCAGATTCCACCTTTTGTTTTTTTAGACCTCTTCTCGAAAATGAAAAGTGAAATCTGATTTGTTACTATTGGCAACTAAACAAGTTCTACTTTAAAATAGTTTGATAAATCTCAGCCTCAGTTCTTATGATGAGACAACCACTATAATGTCAAACATTTAAGATAATATTCATATATACTGTATGTGTAAAGCTTACAAAAATATTTCAGGAGATGTAAGAGGATATGTCACTTCTCCTAACATTTCAGTTTTAGTAACTACTTGCATTCCTCTCTTTATAACAATTCTGGAACATCTGTTCTTATGACTCCTATATTATTCCTGCTAGAAGTTAACAAATAAATTGCTAGCAGTCTGCAATAAAGGTACTGCTGGGTGTTACCAATAGCAGATATGTCTGTCCAATCAGTTCAGCTGATGTCAGACTGTGCAGGGACACACCCCTGAAAGCCGCTGACAAGTGATTCATTACTTCTAGTTAATATAGGAACAGAAGAATGATACAACATAGAGTCAGAAGAACAGATGCTCCAGAATTGCTATTACATGAGGAATGCAAGGAGTTACTAAAACAGACATATTAGAAGGGGTGACAGGTCCTCTTTAAAGCGATTCTGTCACCACCTATAACCCTTCTGAGCTAAACATATGCTCATGTCCAGGGTAATGTTATGATTCCTAAGGTGGCCTTATAAAATCGATTTGTGGCTTTATTTTTCTAAAAAACTGGTTTTACTAACCTGTCAATCACAGGGGAAGGTGGTGCTGGGCACCAAACGGCGATGGGTGCGGCCGGGCACCATGGATCAATGGACCTCCCCTTGGGCACCTTAAATGAGTGATTGACAGCTTAGTAAAACCAGTTTTTTAGAAAAATAAAGCCACAAATCGATTTTATAAGGCCACCTTAGGAATCATAATATTACACATGATATGAGCATATGTTTAGCTCAGATGGGTTATAGGTGGTGACAGAATCCCTTTAAAGATTTAATGAACATAGAGTTTGAGCATTTACAGATATGTACAAAACCTATGAGCAGTATTTCTGAAAAACAGAAACCATTAGCATCTTTCCAGTTTAAAGTAATTACTGTCACATCCTATTCTATTTGCCCACCATAGCTATTGATACTCTTAACCTGCCATGGTGAACTGTATAAATCAATGACAAGCTTTCGAAGACAGAAAAAAGATGGGAAGGATTCACTTCAATGGACATTGGAGAGCTGTACAGTTATGTATTGTTGTTATTGGATTGATTTCTGCCTCTCAGGGAACCGTACACTGTAACCGCACACAGTGACATCACATAGCATGCATGTCACTCTCCAGCAGCTGTTGTGGCTGCATCTGTCATAGAGCGGGTATCCTTACAGCACCCATCCATCATATAACATAAACAGAGGGAATGAAAGAAAAGCAAGTTCATTGGCAATCTGGAGACAAAAAACATTAAAGTTTTAGTGACATATGTAGAGAAAGAGTTGCAGGGGTAAGATAAGAAATCTCTTCATAAATTGACATTTTCTGTTTTAGGTGGGATTTTTATATATAAAAATACTTTAGTATTCAATTATAAATTAGATTTTATTAAAAATATACTACTATTTTGTGTCTCCACTCCCTATGCAGACCCATGTACCTCCATATAGCATATACAGTGCATTGAAACAGTATTTATACCCCTGAACTTTTCCACATTTTTTCATGTTACACTCACAAACTTAAATGGCACGGCAGTGGAGGTGGCTCGTATGTACGAAACAGTGAGATCAAAGGCATCTATGAAAGCACCGTGTAACACGCATTACACAAGTCTGGAATGGTGGCTTGAAAAAAGGTGAAGAAGCCTCGACTTTAATATGGCCATAAGATGCGTCGGCTCGAGTTTGCAAAAAAGAACTAACAGTGGACAGTAGAAGATTGGAAACTGGTAATTGACTGGGCTCTGATGGGTGCAAGAGGGTCTGGAAGAAACAAGGGAAAAGGAGACTAACGGTTCGAGAAATTAAAGGAACTGTCAAGTTTGGTGGAGGAAGCCTGATGATATGGGGTTGTTTGACAGGCAAAGGTGTTGGATACTTGACCAGGATCGATGGTGGACTCAATGCTGATCTATATGTGAGTATCCTACAAGATGAGTTACTTCGTACACTCGAGGACTAAGGGTATGAAAAGGCTGATGATGTTCCAGCAGGACAACGACCCGAAGTATACGTTGAGATTGGCGAAGAAAGCGTTCAATGACAATGAAGTAGAGGAGCTGTATTCGTATTTAAGTAAGTCAACCAGTACGCATCAACATTGGGAACGTGTAAAAGAGGCAAACAGATTTTGGTTGAGACATGCTTGAATCTGATCGAGAGCATGCCCAGAAGAATTCAGCCAGTGTTGAAAGCCAAAGGTAGATTTACAAAATAAAAAAAATAAAATTTAGAATTTTAGGAGTAAAACAGTAACAAAGCAGTTACATGACAAGAATCTGCATAACTAATCATATGCTAAATAGTTGCAACTCCTGATGGTAGCCTCAACGGTTGAAGCTCTAGTGGATGGTGAAATATGAAGCCTGAAATTAGGCTCGGGGCTCTAGGACGGAAAGATACTGATCAGGATTATCCTAATGCATTCTGAATGGAGAGCATTCCGTTCAGGATGCATTAGGATGTCTTCCATTCAGTATGTGAACAAAAATCTGGAAGACATGCCGTAACGCCGGATCCGGAATTAATGCCCATTGAAGTGCATTAATCCGGATTCGGCATTAAGCTAAACGTCGTTTCGGCGCATCGCCGGATCCGACGTTTAGCTTATGTGAATGGTTACCATGGCAGCCAGGACGCTAAAGTCCCGGCTGCCATGGTTGAGTGTAGTGGGGAGGCAGGGGAGAAGCATACCTACCTTCCGAGTCCCAGGGTGCTCCACAATGAAGTCAGAGCGCCCCATGAGCATGGATCACATGATCGCATGGATCACGTGATCCATGCGCGTGGGGTGCTCTGACGTCATTGTGGAGCGCCCAGGAAGCTGCACGGACTGTAAGTATCTGCTCCCCTGGCTCCCCACTACTTACTATGGCAACCAGGACTTTAGTAGCGTCCGGGCTGCCATAGTAACACTGAAAGCATTTTGAAGACTGATCAGTCTTCAAATGCTTTCAGTTGTCTTGCGCTGTGATGGATCCGGCGGGCATTTCCGGCGACAAAAGTGCACGCCGGATCCACACAACGCAAATGTGAAAGAGGCCTTAGGTTATAAAGAAAATATCCCAAGCTCTGAACATCTCAGGAGCACTGTTCAATCCATCATCCAAAAATGGAAGGAGTATGGCACAACTGCAAACCTAAACAAGCCACCATGTAGGGAACACAGCAAACGTGGAATAAGGTGCTTTGGTCAGATGAGATTAAAGTTGATCCTTTTGGCCTTTTGCAAAACACTATGGGGAAGATTTATCAGTCCTTTACGCCTTAAAAGTGGAGTTAAAAAGTCACATCTCCCCTTTTCCGCCTTTCTCGCTATTTTTGTAAAAGGGGGTGTGACAAGGGCAAGGAAGGAGCGTGGCCAGTTGCAGTGAGAAATGTATCTCCATTTACACCAGTTCTCATGAATAAAGGAAGCCAGCAATCTACAACAGCCCTGAGCCTACGGCAGTAATCTACAGCAGCCCCGATTTCTGGTTAGGCGCATGGACTGCAGGAGGATGTGCCTAATTTATAACGAGACATGCACCTCTTCATATATTAGTTGGATCCTCTGGCTGTGCAGGGGTTATCAAGACAGGTGCAGAAAGCGCCAATCGTGATAAATCTCCCACTATATGTGGCGGAAAACTAACACCACACATCACCCTGAACACACAATCCCCACTGTTAAACATTGCGGTGGCAGCATAATTTCAAACAATGTGTTTTCATGTTCTCATTATGGGGTATTGAGTTTAGAATTGTGGGGAAAATTGTTTTATTTTATTTTTTATTTCAGCACAAGGTTGCACCATAAAAAAATGTGAAAAAAGTGAAAGGGTCTGAAGACTTCTGAATGCACTGTAATTTCCTCGCTAGATTAATCTCTTCCCTGGACAATATCATTTAATAACTAGACGGTTTAGTAAGATCTTAGAGCTAAGCATTCTATGAAAATCTCAAGTCTGGCAGCAGTTTATGGGCACTGTATCTTATTAACCAGCCACGCGCAGGAAACAACTGGACGATTGTTAATATATACTTCCGCCTCCCTCCCACTCTCTATTCAGCTGATGCCCGGCACCATGCTTTGTACAACTATTTTACAAACACCATAGAAAATCATGGCTAAGAACAGCAGACTCTTAAAGGGCAATTATCAGCAAGCTGAACAATAGTGTACAGCTGAATGTGTGTTTTTTCTCTGCTGTAGTAGTTTAGTAAAATTATAACACATTAAATAGCTAATGTCTATATTATTCTTGCACAGGCCTGGTAAAATCAAAATGCTAAAAGCAATGGTGCCTACTAAAATAGCTTTCTTTAGATAAACTGCATTAAAGAAAAACTCAGAACTTATACAATACGGGAGACTGTTTAAAACTACTGCAATGAAAAATGTGGATCCACTGCCCTCTCAGGCCCTTGCAGTATATAAACCGGTATATCACATTTGTCTGTAGTGTTTCTTAAAGGGAGTCTGTCACCAGGAAATTCACTGTTAAACCAGGCACAATGCCTTATAGGACTAGCTTAGTTGAATGTAATGATCCATTGATTTATTCTGGAGAAAAAAGTACTTTTAATCCATTTACAAATGGGCAGTTAAGTGCACTGAGGGCGGGCCCAAGCCACTCTGCAACCTTGCTCCGCCTGGTTCCTTTGCCCGCCCCCTACTCCTCTTCTTCATTGATAGGGCCAGGGGAGATGCAGGAACTTGACCTCTTCAATAAAGAAGGAGAAAAAGGGGCTGGAAAAGGAAGCAGGGAGAGCAAAGGTGCACAGAGTGGCTTGGGTCCGCCCTCTGAGCACTTAACTGTTGATTTGCATATGGATTAAAAGTACTTTTTCTCCAGTATGAAACAGTGGATCACTAAGTGAAAAGTGTCATTACATTTAGATGAGCTAAGCCTACAACACAACATTGTGCCTGGTTTAATAGTAAATTTCCTAGTAACAGACGTGTCCTTTAGTGTACGGCTACACGGCACGGTCACGCGATACAAAAAGGTGACATTTCATATAATGTATTTCAATGGTGTCACAATGCGACATGTTTGTGATGCGACCGTCACTGTCGCACTGCAGTCACAGCATGTCGCTTATCGCATTGTGACACCACTGATAATCATTATATGAAATGTTGCAGTGTAGCCATGCCATTAAAGCAGTTGGCTCACATAGACAATCACATTCCATATTCCCTAATGGGCCATATGGACATCATAGAAGGTGTCCACCTGCTACCTCTCTAGTATCCTGAGTGAAGTGCTGCTTGGCTCACTGAAGGGAAAATGTATGGCTGGCAACAACTTTCCCTGTCAATGGCAGCTCATCACTAGGGGTTTCAAACAGGGGTTGCCTGGAATATTAAGGTGGCCCTGGAAGAATACTAAAAGTGACCTCATGTGGTAGATGCCTCCAAATTGACAGAAGACGAGGCCAACACAGATAGGCAGGGTCAGCAATACCATAGTACAGCACAAAATACTGCCCCTGCAAAGCCAAATACCACTGTGCAGCACAAAATACTGTCCCAGCAGCACAAAGTACCTCCCAGAAGCTGCCCATCTGTGGTGGCCAGTGCGGGCTGCCTTGTTGTGTCCTCCTCCTCCACCAGTTATCTTTACATTATGGAGGCGGGAGCTAGAGGTGAGATCCAGGGCACAGTACCAAACCAGACCTTACTGATCATGCTGCCTAGTTCTTCAATGCTACCAAACTGAGGGCTTTATTACACAACAGATTATCCAACAGATTTTCTAACCAATCATTGGTCAGATGGCCATTTACACACACATATCTTTTGTTATACACACCAAGATCTGATTGGCAAGAGATTGGTCAGATAATCTGGTGCAATACAGCCCTAAATATCTATTGCATCCAGTGATGTCTCCTCTGATGCATACTTTCTCTTTCCTCGTCTTCTCTATGCATTCCATCATCCTTCTTCTTAACACAAATTTCCAATTCTGGTGCCTGAACCATGTCATCCTGCTGTTGTCCCAATTTGTGTGTACACTGCTGTCCCCAATGCCCCCAAACAATAAACTGCAGAAAAAAATTGTGGTAATATGCTCCTGCAGAGTGGTAATAGAAATAAAGCCTCTACAGTGCCCCCAGTAGTCATAAACCCCCTCTATAGTACCCACAGTAGTAATAAAGCTCCCTATACTGCCCTCAGTAGTAATGACCTCTGCAATGCCCCTGTATTAATAATAATTCCCCTATAATGTTACCAGTAATAAAAATGTCACTACAGTGCCTCCAATAGTAATAATTCCCATTATGATGACTCCAAAATAATAATGCTCCTGTATTGTGCCCCCAGTAATTGATTCTATAGTGCACACCAATAGTACACTCCCCAAGTGACCAAATAAAATAAAAAATTACCTCAGTCGGATAGTCCCATTCCATGCCACCATCGGTGGTGCCTAGTGGCCTGTGACCTATGAAAGTGAATGGTGGGGCAGCTAGCCATTGGCTTCTGTACTCTGCCACAATATTCAACTGAAGTTAGAGTGCAACTCAGGAGAACAACTGCAACTGCACTACCCTATGCTGCTAGCGTTATGTACTTGGCCGGTGGCTGTGAGGAGGACGTTGGTGGCTCTCCTGGGAATCAGGGGAATTTTCCAGTAGGGTCTATGACAAGGTTTCAAAAGCCAGTCCTCTTCCAATCAGCTGATTACTGGGCCAACATCATTTCAAAATAAGACAACCCCTTTAAATGCTGGTTTTGTGTAGTTATTTTATTATCTTTTATGTAGCACTGACATATTCATCAGCGCTTTACAGACATCATCACTCACTGTCCCCAGTGTGGCTCACAGTGTAAATTTGCTATCATTATATCTTTGGATTTTGGGAGGAAACCGAAGTACCTGGAGGAAACCCATGCAACACGGGGAGAACATACAAACTCTATGCCGATGTTATCCTTGGTCAGATTTGGACCTCATGTGTATCCAGTAAAGTCATTAGATTTCTTTTAATGGCCCATCAACAAAAGAGCAGCAAAATGTTATCATGATTTAATATAATTTATCATCAGGGTATGGCCACACGGTCAGGTTTCCTGAATTCAAAAAAGAGAAATTGAATCTATCTTTTATACTTTCTCTCCTTTTTATGATCCACTCCTGATTTGGCTTCATACACTATGTCAGTAAACTTGAACTTCATAAATTGTCATAATGCTGCAATATACTCTCATTCCTGAGCACAGCCTACTTATTCTACTTACATGTAAGGCTACTTTCACACTCGCGTTTTGGGCAGATCCATCATGGATCTGCAAAAACAGATCCGTTACAATAATACAACCGTCATGAACGGATCCGTTTGTATTATCTGTTACATAGCCAAGATGGATCAGTTTTTGAACACCATTGAAAGTCAATGGGAGACGGATCCGTATTCTATTGTGCCAGATTGTGTCGGAGAAAATGTATCTGTCCCCATTGACTTACATTGTGTGCCAGGACGGATCCGTTTGGCTCAGTTTCGTCAGGCGGACAGCAAAACGCTGCAGGCAACGTTTTGGTGTCTGCCTTCAGAGCGGAATGGTGCATTCTGAGCGGATCCTTTTCAGTTAAGAATGCATTAGGGCAAAACTGATCCGTTTTGGACTGCTTGTGAGAGCCTTGAACGGATCTCACAAACGGAAAGCCAAAACGCGAGTGTGAAAGTAGCCTAACATTTCCATACCAGAGGATCACAACAAGTGAGATGAATGTATCCTGATCTCCGCAGGCACACAGGAGACATGTAATGAAGACTTTGTAACAACTTTTATTAATAGATCTGTTTACCTTACATAACATAGTACATAGTGCTCAGAGTGGATAGCGAAATAAGTGTGACAAAAAAAATTCTGGAAAGTTGCACGACTGATATAAGTATCTGACATATAGCAATCTCATTGTTATGTTCTAATTTACAGTGTTAGACTGTACAGTATATAGGACAGCATATATTGTATGGAATTTACAAAACAAAAGTCACAGATTTTTGAGCAAGCAGCTTTTCCCAGCAGAAGATGCTTAAATCTGCAATTTTTTTTAGAAAAACGTGCTAAAAAATTAGCAACTTTTTTAACCAGAAAACTGGCATACATCCTTGACATTTTTTCCCATAGAGCTTTGTTTTACAGGGGTATAGTCAGTTTTGGCAATTTGAAATAACCTTAACACAGCTTGTTAGTACTTAGTAGGGTTCCTATACTTGGGTTTGGAAGTAGTTCCTCTAGATTTACAGTGCAGTGTACTGGCACTTGTTTTTGGACCAGAATCAGACTACCCGTATTTATCCGATTCTTGACTAGGGGAGCTTTGTGTCTTGATGACCAGAGCAAAATTTAACTTTTGTTTTCTTAGTCTAGCCAAATAATTTATTTTCTTCTGATTGTGTGAACACATTTCTAATTGTTCCAAATGAGGACTTTAACCTGTTAATTTAAGTGACACAGGCACAAATGGGTTAAAGTGAATCCATTTTAGTTAAATATATGTCTGTACTGTGTAAAAGCTTCTCTCCATCATCTGATCTCACTGCAACAGGACTCATGAGAAGACAAGAGTTTTATGGGATTGACCCCAGTAACATTTGTTGCTACAAAAAAATCTAGTAACTTAGTAAGCATCGAAATTGGTTATCATGGTGAACACAAGATTGCGATTTGCACCAGTCGAGTTACTGAATCTGGAAACAAATTATCACCGGCGTGGTGTAGGAGGGGAACTCCACACCAAACACAAGGGGAGAGGGAGAAGGTATCAGGCCTGGAAACTAGCGAAAGGAAAAGGTTACTACCTAATGAAATCCTCATCCTAGCCCTGGCTGCTAACCGAATGAACAGACCTCAAATGTAGGACTGTTCATTCACAGGAACCTAACGCCTGGCTGACCCTGTAAAGGCCCTGGGGATAGTGACTGGGCCACAGACAACCTGTTTCTTCCCAGCTGAAGGAACAGTAGACTACCTCAGGCCTAATACCAAAAGACCGGGGAAACAACGCAATACAAATATAAAGGAAAGAGACACTTAAAGGGGTTCTGCAGTTATTTTAAACTGATGATCTATCCTCTGGATAGGTCATCAGCATCTGATTGGCAGGGGTCCGAGACCCGGGACCCCCGCCGATCAGCTGTTTGAGAAGGCAGCGGCACTGGCAGTAGCGCTGCAGCCTTCTCGCTGTTTACCTCAGGCCCAGTGACGTCACGACTAGTATCACTGGCCTGGGCGAGGCTAAACTCCGTTTACTCGAATGAAGCTTAGCCCCGCCCAGGCCAGTGATACAAGTCGTGACATCACTGGGCCTGTGGTAAACAGCGAGAAGGCTGAGGCTCTACTGCCAGTGCTGCTGCCTTCTCAAACAGCTGATCGGCGGGGGTCCTGGGTGTCAGACCCCTGCTGATCAGATGCTAAAATTACTGCAGAACCCCTTTAACTTCTGCAGTAAGATGGACGAGCAGGCACACCGGAGAAGACAACACACCAGCTCTTCCACAACCAAATGAAGCTATCCACCGCAGGGAGTAATGGGAGTAGCTAGACTAAATAGGGTATTAATAATGACCACTATGCTGCACCTGAGACTAGAGGTGGGGTCATTACCATCAACGACACTGCAAGAAGTGAAACCAAAAGAGACTGTCAGATGACATCACGTGCGGACAGTCTCTCCGATCTTCTAACTCCCGTCAGGGGAGGGACCATGACACAAATGCACAGAACATATACTATCCCCAGAATAAAAGGTGTGGACATATAAAAGCTAAGCAATAAACAGCTGCACCCAAAGTTAACCAGGCTAGGCTGGGCAATGAGCTAGCCCAAACTCAGATGCATGGCAGTTGCATAGTAATGCTATTAAATAGGTGAATGAACATGAGACAGCGGGAGAATTCCTATCACTTCACTTTAGAGAATCAGGCATATACTGCATTACACAGATAGCCGACTGATTTGAATGGTCCCTGTGTAATGCTTACTTTTCACTGTGGTGGTGCTGCAGGGGAAATGAACTTGCTGCCAGGTTCCCCCCACAGAGAACAGCTGATAGAAGAGGGTCCAGCAGAGATTGCCCAAAGTGATCAATCCCTTTAACTATCCACATTTCACATTAAAGACCTTTCAGTAGATGTTACCAGGGACAGACTGGGAACTGAAAATCACCCCGGAAAAAAACCCTAAATGTGGCCCCATGTTCTAGGTGCGTCCAAATACCACAGTCAGGGCCAGCTCAAGGTTCATGTGGGCCCTTGGGCGATAAAGTCTGAGTGGGCCCCCTTGTGGCATTACAGTATCATAATTATATATATTTGAAAATAAAACGGGACGAGCTGTAGTTTTTACAATTTTTGCATACATACACCTTTTTTATTCAGTAATAAAGCTCACCATAATGCCCCCAGTAGCAATAATTCTCCTTATAATGTAGAAAAACAGTAGAAAAATGCCCCCTTAAAATTAGACAGTGAACAAAAAATGCCTCCTTATCAATTGTGCCACTGCAAATCATGTCACCTAATAATGTGAACTAGTACAAAAATGCACTCATTCTTTGTGCAGGTCTAGTGCCCGCAGTGTATCAGAGGAACGGGGAAGTGAGATGCCTCTCTGTATCGCTGTCCAGAGGACGGCGATACAGATGAATGTAGAGAGATGAGCACTTCCACAATGGAAGCGCTCATTTCCCACCACCCTGCTGGTGCCACCCCTGCTTACTTTCCACCAAAGGCAATCGTCTCACTTTGCCTAATTGACGGTGCGGCCCTGTGGCCTTCCCAGGAGCAGTGGGCGCCAGCACTTGCCCGGGTATCCTGGGTGCTAACCTTGACGTTGACCACAGTGCAGCAGAAAACACTGCCGCCCACTGCAGTATTCAATTGTTTCACCCTCCTGAGGACAGTGATGGAACTGAATTCAGGAGGGCAAGTGCAGGTGCCAGCCAGAAGCATAGGAGCATAATATCATTATGTACCTGGCCGATGGCTGTGAGAAGAGCTGGGCAGCTCCCTAAGCATCGGCCCACTGGGAAATTTCCCTGTAGGGTCTATGGCCAGTCTGCCCTTGGATTCTACATCTAGAATATAGATGGTTAAATAATATACATGAACACTTGCCTGAATGAGGCCTTAAAGGGATTGTCCAAATCCTTGGTGTGGTTTAAATAACCCCCCACCCACCTAGTGCAGTGATGGGAAAAGTGCGGCTCTCCAGCTGTTGCTAAACTACAACTCCCACCATGCCCTGCAGTAGGCTGATAGCTATAGACAGGCTTTGCATGCTGGGAGTTGTAGTTCTGCAACAGCTGGAAAGCCGCACTTTGCCCATCACTGACCTAGTGGAACCTGCCAAGGTAAACATTTTTACCTGCCCCCTAACATTACCAGCTCACCTAACCTGACATTGCACCACTTATTCGTGGGTACTTTACAACAAACTGGTGAAGTACAGTGTGAGCATAATAGCTCTAAAGAGAAAACCGTGCCTGATAACTTCATCTGCAGACATGTACCCCATGAGGACTGTGAAAAATTGCACTTGTGTAAGAACTGCCAGTCCATGCCTGCTGAGAACTCCGTATAATGCATTTAAACTTGAATCCTCAGTAAAGAATTGTTTGCTGATAACTTGGCTTGATTATTTCCACAGCTGCACCTGAACACTTTCCAACCCCAAGAAGTCCTCAACCCACATTAGACAGGAAAGCTCCAAAACCAGATAGTGCCCCAAAGGTGTGCCCTTCCCCAGGTGAGTCTGTGCTGTGAGAGAACTGTGAGTACTACTACTCTCATCTGGCCACACTTAACGCCAGAGCGGCTTGCTGCAAATGTAAAGTGCCAGCACAGAGCGGGGTCACCTGCATCACTGCAGCCACTGGCCTCAACAGTAATGTGTTCCCATGCAGCACATCACTGCTGCATCATGATTCAACAAACTGGTGCATGTGACCCGGTCCGAAAGATTACACACCAGGGACAGACCCCAAATGAGTGAGACCAGATCCTCAGCAACTTGTTTAAGTTATGTACAGCAATGTCTGGGGCCCACTAAAAACTATGACAGAATCTGGATAACATCTTTAAGATGGTCATACACATTAGGTTAAAGGGATTATCCGAGATAATTAGAAATCTCAGACAACCTAAATTAAAATAAATCATGTTATTACAATAAATTACACCAAGCACAAAACATTTCTTCTTTATCAGTATAATACTGTACATGTTACTCAATGATGATCCTATTTTATCCTGAAATTATAATCATTGCCACAGCAGATGATTGGTGATATGTTACTTCATTTTATCACTGCATTATTAGGTGTACTGCAACTTATTTTGAGCACATTAAAGGTTAAAGGTTTGTCTTACTGTCACAATCCTTTTTCATATACCCTATTAAAGCCAGTGGACCTCTTGGAAATTCCCTTCTCAGACCCTACTCTACCTAGCAGCGGTCTTTACCAACACCAAAATAACTGAATATCAGGTCAGAGTCAGCGCAACAACTTTTAACTGTATCTGCATCCTCAGGACACAGATACAGTTGCGGACAGGATCCCGATTCCCATTATCAGCCCATTTGACTGCTGCTGGCTTTGGCCCCTGCCCTGCACTAAAGGAGTGATGTTTCAGTATGTATGGTGCAGTGGACTGGTTGGAGTAATGTGTCACTTATGTGCAGTTTGCAGGTGCGGTGCCCTGGGGTGGCTGAAATATAGTAGTAATTTACTAACTACTCCGCACGTAATGTCACTCTGGCTTGGACACAGCGAGGAGGACACTGACAGTTTTTAGTACCTCACTGTGAGTGAAGACTAACGCTCAGTCACAGCCCGGAGTGCAGCTTGTAGAATGGCTTCCACCATTACAGTCCAGGTAGAAAAAATCTCTATGGACCACTTCAGGTGGCTGGGGGTCTGGGCCATACATACACAGAGTACTTGTAGCCTGGTATTCATAATTATGATTGAAATGACATTTCTGAACCCTAGATGATATACAGTTACAGTATATACAATATACACCTGCTGACCTCTACATAACTTATGTATGTAGACGCATCAAGCGCCACTGCAGGGTTACTAAGACCGCGTCTAAAACACCAGTCTTAATAAATGACCCGTATATGATGTTGCTATAGTTACTGTTCTACGATTCTTGGTACCACCGGTCCTCCTGGTGCTGCATGTTTACAAACTGCATGGATGACATGCATTTATACAGCACATGACTACTACTGCCCTCAATGGCATGTCTTTGATTAGGGTTCCAGAAATAACTGCTTGTGATGTCAAATCTGCCTCTGTGAGCCAAATAATTATTGTGTGCATGTATTAAAGGCGGCGCAGAGTGCACATGCCATCTCCCTTCTCTCTTCCTGCTTGCTGCTGCTATGTCTATGGCAAAGCAGCAGCGAGCAGGAAGAGAGACGGGAGATGGCACGTGCACACTGCATGCTCCTTACCTTCATACAGCTGATCGGAGGGGGTGCCGGACTCCCGCCGATCAGATATTGATGACGTATCTAAGGATAAGCCCGGAAAACCCCTTTTACTGGATGGCCATTTATTAATGTGTTGTTATAAAACAGCAGAAGAACAGAAATTACTAAGGCATAAGAGGAGACCAGTATCATCCTCATTTGTTGCAACAAGGAAGGCTGGAATGGCATTTTGAATTGCACTTAATTGTCTTTCTCACACAAGTGCACTTCATAGTGTGATAGTTGTTCTTGCACAGAAGAAATGCAAATGTCCTCAATAAACTATACTTGTCATAAAATAAACAGAACTTTCTTAGTAGAAAAAAAAAAAAAACATGAGCATGAGACCGGCATTGTCCTCACTTGTGTTATGGCGCTGTCACTGTATTAGGGTTATTTAAATGGCCCTGTGGCTGTAAGCCGGTTTACCTGATGACCTCTGGAAGGGAGTATTGTCTTCACTTATGGCGCGGTCATTGTTTGGGGTGATTTTATTGCACTTTAGCTGTGGGTCAATCTGTGGAAAGGAATATTTTCAATATTGCCAGTTTGCCTATAGACATTATACAGAATGCCTAGGACAGTGATGGTGAACCTTTTAGAGATCAAGTGCCAAACTGCAACCCAAAACCCACTTATTTATCGCAAAATGCCAACACGACAATTTAACCTGAATACCAATATAGTATCTTCCATGTATTTTATCATTTAACTATAATAGCCTGCCTACATTCAATGCGCTGCTTGTGGCGTTCATAGCGCGCCCGGCACTGATGAATGGCAGGAAAAGTTTAAGGCATATCGGTACACCATAGACTTTTTCCAGGGTGCGGGTGCCTACAGAGAGGGCTTTGAGTGCCGCCTCTGGCACCAGTGCCATAAGTTCGCCACCACTGGCCTAGAAAATGTGTAAAATATTAAGTGTTTCAAACTTTGGCGTAATACTGAGCATTTTGTACAATGCCTGATTTCATACATTGCCTGTAAGATATGCACTGGGTTTACAGTATAGTACTTGTATTTACTGTTCTGTACTTGCATAAACTAAGAGGAATGTAAACTATGTACTGCCATATGCTCTACTGTATCTCATCACAATCTCCCGACATTGTGGTCTATGATTATACAGTGATTAGTGAACTTTAGGCCATACCCCATTTCCAGTGATGTAATTTTCCAATAAGCCTTACCCCCTTTTCCAGCAAGACTAAACCACCAATTTGCACTATTTTTAGACAGATTGTAGGCACAGACACATTAGTAAATCTGGGTCCATGTATATCCCAAGCCAAATTCAGTCAGCGACCTAAATCATAGCAGAATCCCAAATGTTCTGATTTATGAATTAATTTCATCTTTATGCTGGCCAAACAAGTTATTCATTCTATAGGGGATGCCATGTTAACCTTAAACTGCATTTTCTTTTCAGAGTTAATTTCTCTAGCTCTAGAGAGGCATTTATCGTGTTTGTAACAACTTCCTTACATCTTTTACATCCAAACTTCAAAGGCCATTATCTGATCATTGAACACTTGCCCTGCAGGAAATTCTAACGCTATCAAGACATCATATCATTTGTTCTGCTAATACAAATCTTCCTAATACTAATACTAAATACTAAAAAAAAGACATATATATATATACCAATTAAAAAAATGTGAGCAGCACAGCACAAAAGGTTGTAGAGGGGTGCCAGCGGTTGTGGAAGCGATTCAACCTCCAAAATTACAAAAGAAAGAATTCCACAGCACTTCCCAGGCGTATATAAATTTTTTTATTTCAATCACCAAACAGCAACGTTTCGGTCCTCTCACTGGGACCTTTCTCAAGCAGTGACAATATACATAGGTGATCAGTGTATATAAATAGGGTTCACAATATAACTCATTAATTAATATAATTAAATATAAAATGTGCATAAACATGATTAAAATAAAAAGAAACATGTGATATCTTGGTGTACATAATCAAATATCCTCATTAATTCTCATGTTCGTGATACAAAAGTACAATTCATATAGGTGTCTCTGAAATTCATATAGTATCCTAATTGCCAATCATATAATAATGAAAGTGTACATGTGCAAAATTAAAAACAGATGAATAAAAACATAGATGTATGGACACTTAGCCAGCATGGATCCCGGTACAGCCGGTGGTTTTCGGCGTGGCGCTTAGTATACTGAGCATGCGTGACAAGCGCTCATACTTCCGCCGTCCAGATGGAACGCATCGGTGAAACGCACATGTGATCTCCAGGCCCGATCACATGACGCTCATGTGATTTACAAAAACAGATCACATGACCAGTAATATCGTAACAATTATTGAACCATGACTTCATTTAGACAACTAAGTATAAATGTATGTTGTGTTTGACATGGGCCAGTATCGATATAAAAAATTAAAACAAATACATATTACTAGATTATCAGACAAGAAGGGACAACTACAAAAATACTATTACACTATAATGGTGATATATAAAATTAAATAGTATGTCATTAATATATGTTTCAGAGGGCAGCACTAGTTACTCATTATCTGGAAACCAGACATAGAACATAACTGTGCAAACCACACTTCCCTTTTTCACCTAGGGGTACTTTCACACTTGCGTTGTTGGATTCCGGCAGTTAAGGCAGTTTCGTTGCCAGAACTGCCTGCCCGATTCGGCAATCTGGATGCAAACGGATACCATTTGTAGAGGGATCCGGATGCGGATCCGTCTCACAAATGCATTGCAATACCGGATCCGTCTCTCCGGTTGTCATCCAGAAAAAACGGATCCGGTATTTATCTTTTTCACATTTTTAAAGGTGTGCGCATGCGCAGACCGGAATACCAGGTCCGTCAATGCAATAATTTTAATGCCGGATCCGGCACTAATACATTCCAATGGAAATTAATGCCGGATCCGTTATTCCGGCAAGTGTTCCGAATTTTTGGAAGGAGAAAATACCGCAGCATGCTGCGGTATTTTCTCCGCCCAAAAAACGTAAGAGGGACTGAACTGATGCTTCCTGAACGGAATGCTCTCCATTTAGAATGCATTAGGATTAAACTGATCAGTTTTTTTCCGGTATTGAGCCCCTAGGAAGGAACTCAATAACGGAAAAGAATAACGCTAGTGTGAAAGTACCCTAAATTGTGTATTCAAAAGGAAAAAATTCATTATTCATGTGACAGGTAGAATACTCTCTTCATATCCCAAAACAAGCTCCAATGGCCTAATAACTACTGGGTCATGTTTTTCTGAGGGATAAACTTGTATAAGTTACCCAACCCCTATATATATATATATATATTAGGACTGCACGATATGGGAATTTTGCTAGAGGTCTATTTGCTTGGATTTTCAAGGCAAAAGCACACACAAATTACTGATAATGCTGAAATGTAGTTATGCTTAACTCAAGAACTGAAATGCACAGTGTTTTTTAAAATAAAACATCTTTTACTAAATTAAATAACATATTTACATTACTGCAAAAGTACAAAATACAAAACTTGCCATTTTCTTAATAGCACTGCACAGAACACATAAATGAAATAGAATAAATATAAGAACATATGTTAAACGACTTGCATCCAGCCCCTCCTCCCTCCCCGCACTGTAACTGATGTATCGCCGGCCGCGGCTGGCGATACATCAGTGTCAGCCATATAAATATTTTTGCATTCCCCTTATGTCTGAAATCACATAATAAGGCAAATATGCCTTTATAAAGAATGTTGCATCTGACGTCTATCCAGCACAACAAATTAAATAAATAAATGAACATCCATGTTGGTTTTACATTGTTTCTTTCTGCAAGAGATAAAAAATAAAATATCAGTATAAGGAACACCAAATTAAGGGTGCTTTCACATTTGCGTTCTGAGGATCCAGCAGGCACTTCAGGCCCGCCGGATCCGTCAGAACGCAAGTCTCCTGAAAGCATTTGAAGACTGATCAGGATCCTGATCAGTCTTCGAAATGCTTTCAGGTTACCATGGCAGCCAGGACGCTACTGAAGTCCTTGCTGCCATGGTACTCTGCAGCAGTGTACTTACCTGCAGCCGCCGGGCGCTCCTTCATGACGTCACAGGTCCCCTTGGCGCATAGATCAATGCGCCGCCCGGACCTGTGACGCCATGAAGGAGCGCCCGGGGGCCGCAGCGCAAGTAAGTACACTGCTGCGGAGTACTTACCCTGGCAGCCAGGACTTCAGTAGCGTCCTGGCTGCCATGGCAACCAATCGGAACTGCTGCTGCGCATGCACAGAGCTAAACATTGGATCCGGCGATGCGCCGAAATGACGTTTAGCTTAATTCCGGATTAATGCACTTCAATGGGCATTAATTCCGGATCCAGCGTTACAGCAAGTCCTCCGGATTTTTGCTGGAGGAAAATCCGCAGCATGCTGCAGATTTTTTTCCGGCCAAAAATCATTTGGGTACTGAACGGGTGACATCCTGATGCATCCTGAACGGATTTCTCTCCATTCAGAATGCATCGGGATAATCCTGATCAGTAGTTTTCCGGCATAGAGCCCCGACGACGAAACTCTATGCCGGAAAACAAAAGCGCAAGTGTGAAAGAGCCCTAACAAACACAAGATGATAAATGAAACAGAATCATAAAAATAGCAGAGGAACACAGTAATGTAAAACTCCATGGCTTTAAGTCTACATTCAATCCCTGTGGTTTAAGTGTCAATTTTTTAAAGCCATAGCCCTATTTCCCCCTTTGCGGGACACAGAGATATGGTCAATAAGCATGCATTTGATGTCCAGTTCATCATGTCCATACCCTGAAAAATGCTTTGACTCTGATAAATGCACTTTTTTCGTATAGTATACCTATGCTCATTTAGGCGCGTTTTGAAGTCTAATGTGGTTTCACCCACATATAATAGCTGGCACGGACGCCATAACACATAAATCACGTATGATGAATCACACGTTAGATAGAAATAAATTTTGTATTTTTTTTGAGTCACAGGATTTGTAAAGGTGTTAGCCCTGTTTAAATATTTGCGATTAATGCAGTTCAAACAGGGATAAGGGGGACGTAGGAAACTTTGACCAGTTTTCTTTTGTGGGCCTATGTCTGCGTAAACCAGTTTGTCCCTCAAATGTTTTGGTCTTCTATATGACATTAAAGGAAAGGACTTGAATTCCTCAACTGAGTCCATTCCACATTTCAGAATGGACCAGTGTTTATTTATAATATTTCTCACTTTATAGCTATTTTCAGTATAAGTAGTCACAAATGGAATTCTGTTCTTATTCTTTTTATTATGTGTTTTTTGTTTAAATAGCTGTTCTCTATTGTGCTCTTACTCTAGCCAAATGTGTATTAAGAATAGTATTTGGGTATCCACGTTCTCTAAAGGATTCCTTTATGTTCATTAATGTATAATGTAGTTGTTCTTGGTTGCTCACTATACGTTTGGCTCTAAGGTATTCAGTATTGACTGAATGGTAAAGATTTCACCATGGTTCTAGGGTGAGCGCTATCGAAATAAAGTAAAGTATTCATATCAGTAGGCTTAACATATACGTTTGTCTCAATGTGATTATCCCTCAAACTACTACTTCTGTCCAATTAGTGTCCATTAGTTCATCATACGTGATTTATGTGTTATGGTGTCCGTGCCAGCTATTATATGTGGGTGAAACCACATTAGACTTCAAAACGCGCTTTAATCAGCATAGGTATACTATACGAAAAAAGTGCATGGATTTGCCAGTGTCAAAGCATTTTTCAGGGTATGGACATGATGAACGGGACATCAAATGCATGCTTATTGACCATATCCCTGTGTCTCGCAAAGGGGGAAATAGGGCTATGGCTTTAAAAAAATTTTTTAAATTGAATGGATTATAAAACTCAATACACTTAAACCACAGGGATTAAATGTAGACTTCAAGCCATGGAGTTGTACATAACTGTGGTCCTCTGCTATTTTTTTTTTTATTCTGTTTGATCTATCATCTTGTGTTTGGTAATTTGGTGTTCCTTATACTGATATTTTATTTTTTATCTCTTGCAGAAAGAAAAATGATTGTGTACTCAACAATGTAAAACCAACATGGACCCCTGTACAACATAAAATAATTATTTACTATAGAGGTGCTTCATTTGTTTATTGAATTTGTTGTGCTGGATAGATGTCAGATGCAACATTCTTTATAAGGGCATATTTGCCCTATTATGTGATTTCAGACATAAGGGGAATGCAAATATATGTATAGGTTAGGTAACCTATACAAGTGAATCCCTCAGAAAAAGTGGTTATTAGGCCATTGGAGCTTGTTTTGGGATATGAACAGAGTGTTCTACCTGTCACATAAATAATACATTTTTCCTGTTAAATACACAATTTAGGTGAAAAAGGGAAGTGTGGTTTGCACAGTTATATTCTATGTCTGGTTTCCAGATAATGAGTAACTAGTGCTGCCCTTTGAAACACTGTGGTCATATTTATGGTGTGACTAGGTAAGGATGATTCCATTTATCACCGATATACTGTTATCTCATGGTGTGACTAGGTGTGGATGATTCCATATATTAATGACATACTATTCAATTTTGGATATCGCTATTATAGTGTACTAGTGTTTTTGCAGTTCTCCCTTCTTGTCTGATAATCTAGTAATATGTATTTGTTTTAATTTTTTATATATACTGGCCCATGTCAAACACAACATACATTTATACTTAGTCGTCTAAATGAAGTTATGGTTCAATAATTGTTACGATATTACTGTTGTGTGATCTGTTTTTGTAAATCACATGAGCGTTCCATTGATGGGGTCCATGTGGGTGATGGAAGTGAGGGCGGTCATGTGATCGGGCCTGGAGATCACATGTGCGTTTCACCAATGCTTTCCATCTTGACGGCGGAAGTATGAGTGCTAGTCACGCATGCTCAGTATACTAAGCGCAACGCCGAAAACTACTTGCTGTACCGGAATCCATGCTGGCTAAGTGTCCACATATCTATGTTTTTAATTATCTGTTTTTAATTTTGCACATGTACACTTTCATTATTATATGATTGGCAATTAGGATATTATATGAATTTCAGAGACACCTATATGAATTGTACTTTTGTATCACGATCATGAGAATTAATGAGGATGTATAATTATGTACACCAAGATATCACATGTTTCTTTTTATTTGAATCATCTTTGTGCAAGTTTTATAGTATAATGTGTTTAAGTTTAATGTATACTACTAAATGGAATGGCTCTACCCATGGATAGATTTGAAATTGCCGGAATCCCAAGCAAAAGTACTTGTCTGGGGGCCCATTTAAACATCTAAGCTCCACCCTGGCACACTGCTAAACTCCACCTCTGTCGGCTTACCATGCCCCACACTCAGTTGACCAGTGGAGCCTGGGCACTTCAGCTACTGGTCTACAACAGGGAAGGGCCCTCTACTCCACAGGACCCCTGTACAGCTGAACTGGCTGCACAAATGGTATATGTCTGCCCTTGGTTTAGTAATTTTTTTTATTCAGGCCACCACTTGTGGCCTAATCTTTGGGGCCCTAAGCATTTTCTTAGTTTGTGTGTTAGTAAAGTCTGCCCCTGGCTCCACCTAGTGCTATATTACCCACCTGGATGATAATCCTATGAATCTACCCTTTGCTACAATATACGGTATACTGCAACTGGATTATCAGTTTATAGCCCTACCCTGCACTATATATGCTACATATATTGTGAACTACCTTAGAACAGTGAAACCTGTGGTGTGGGTTCTATAGAAAACCCATACATAAATGTACAATATGTTTAACTGCCTTGTTTACGTGAATACATTTCTTTCTTATATTTTTCAAAAATGTTGGAATAAATGCCAGAGAAGGGAGAGGATGAAGTGTTTATTTGGGAGTCAAGGAAGTTCAACTTGCTGTAGGAATCTTTGACTTATCTTGGAATTCAGCACATCTTAGGAAACCTGAAGTTTTACTGAATGGAAGGGCAGAGTGGGTGGACAGTGTGCTCCGGGAGATAGTCGAGTTTAATAGTTCTTGTAACAGCTGGTCTTTCAAGTGGTTTAACTTGTTTGTAAGAAAAACTGAGAAGTTCCTTTATCTCCTCATGACAAACACTGTAGGGGCTCAAGGATTTTTACGTAGATGGATATTCTATTAAATGGTTTTCACTAGAATATGCCATCCCTTATTGATCCTGGGGGTATGACCTCCCTAATCTCCATGAATGTGAACACTGAAGTAGCACTAAACTGCCTTCATTGTATTTTCCTGTACAAGGTGCCCCAGCCATCCACTGGTCTGGAAATTGTATCATGGCCCCATTCAAGTAAATCTGAGATGCCTGTTGTCCCCTGCATAGTTAGGTTCCAGGACGACCACCGAGCAGTTAATACTTAGAAGGGGATACTGTGCTAAACCAACGCTACACTCAGGATTGTTGGGGGTCTTGATCATAAAGTGACTTAATATATGAGCACCATTATCACAGTATCACCTGATATCATAGGCAGGGACAAACCTTAAATAACATGTAAAATTAGTATGGCAGGATCTGCTCAAGTCTGATGAAAGACGTAAAAAGATTCTGACTTTTATTATCTGTACATTATATGATCTATTTTATGGCCTGTACAAAGTTGCAAAAAACATTCCATTGTGAACAAGTAGATAAATCGGTGGGCGTCTATTTTCCCTGAGAATAAAAACTGTGGAAAAGTTTTAACCTACATTTGCTCACACCAAAGGAAAAGAACTTACCCTGGTACACAAAGTCACAGTGTGAAGGACGTCATATGGAGAGGACCGTGCAAATATTTTTAGTAAGCAGAACAGGTGTAATTGCCATTCAACCTTGTGCACACCTGGGAGGGTGACACATTATAAGCACATTATAGAGGGCCTCGTGTAAAAATTGTCTCCTTGTATGAGCAAGCCTTGATACAAATGCTTCAAGGTAGTATACAGAAGTACACCAGGATAGAGCCCAACGGTGTGGCCAAGCCACGCCCATGAGCGGCAGCCAGGGGCATCCATAGATCTCATAGAAAAACCTAGTAAGGGCCCCCAGCTCCACCCAGTTTCCAAGTACAAGTGTGTGCATCAATCACTCCCAATGCAATGCAGGATGCAAAGTGCAATGCCTTAGTTTTCTGATGAATTTACTTTTTTATTAAAGGGTCTGTCCGGTCTTTTACTATCAATGAGTTATCCTCAAGGTAGGTCATCAATATCAGATCGGCGGAGGTCCGAGACCCCCGACAATCAGCCGCATGAGGAGACGGGGCACGCAATGAGCACATGCCATCTCCCTTCTCTCTTCCTGTCCGTTGCTGCTGTCTATGGGAAAGACCATAGACTGGATATATTTTTTGCAGTTTCTCCATATATTCTACTTCCTGACCTGGCTCTTAAGCTTCCCCAATTGAGACCATCACTGCAGCCAGAGAGAGTTGCCCTGTAGTGACTCGATTAGAGCATCACACATTACACTAATCAGTGCAATGCTCCTCTGTGGGCATCTTTATCTAGGCATAACAAGAGAACCAGAGCTGTCATACTGTCATCCTTTAGGAGGATTACCCTTTGGATAGCGCCTTTCCTTCACAGCGGCAGTAAGCTGACAGTGGATTCCCTATCTATTTAGGAGGTCTACAGAGAGACAATATAGTACTACCAAAATGAAAAAAGAAAAACAGCAAAAAATTTGTTTTCAATTAATATTGAATAAAAAAATACCCCTTTCTGATGTACGTGTCCCTTTTATTGGTAATAAGGAAGGAATGCCTTGGAGGTGTTTGCAGCACAGTACTTGCAGTGCTGCCTCGCATGCTTTACCTCTGAGTCTCAGCTAGCTATTCCATCTGGCTGGCTCTTCAGAATGATACACTGTTTGCATTAAAAAGTCAATATAAAATGTTATGTGATTTGAATCTTCCTCCGGAAAGACTGTGCTGTGAAGATCACCGTGTGCCTGCATGTGGACTGTCTACACCCCACCTGTGTTCCCTTGATTTTCATTTATTATTAGTTCTCATTGTTCTTGATGTTAATTAAATATGGGGAACACTCGTCGGTACACAGTGTGACTGCCCAGTTTTGTTATTAGATAGATATTCTCAAAATTCACACAATACATTCACTAGAATAATGTTGCTGATTTTATGATCACCACAATCTGGAATGAAGCTCTTGTTGAGCTACTGCTCTATGCAAACTCTATGGGACGGCCAGAGATAACTGAGCGCTGTACTCAGCCTTCCCCATTAGTCAATAGAGTGGCAGTGTGCTTGACCACCACTCCATTCAAAGCAAGTCATGGTCAGTGGGGGTCCCAGCTGTCAGACTCACACAGATCATACACTTATTACCTATCCAAACAAGTTGTCATTCGCTGGAGGTCCAGTTCCCGGCACCCCTGCCGATCAGCTGTTTAAAGAGGCTGCAATGCTCCAGTGAGTGTAGCACCCTCATCTGAGGGCATTGATCTCACATTCATCGGTCACATGGCCTAGGTGTGGATCAGTCCTATTTAGGTGAATAGGGCTGAGCTGCGATACCAAGCACAGGCGATATGTAATGTACAATACTTTGCTTGGTAAGCTGCGAGGAGGCTGCGGTGCTCATTGGAGCTCTGTAGATTCCTCAAATAGATGATCTGCAGGGATCCCGGGTGTGAGACTCCTACCGATCTGATATTGAGGACCTATCCTGAGGATAGGCCACCACTATGGGAATCTTGAAAAAGGGAACAAGTATAATCATAGTACTCATAGTACAGACAAAATAATAAATTTTTCCATGTTATAAAATAGCAGTTGTAGTTGCTTGTTTCTTCACGTGCATTCATGTTACCCCATTATTTCCTGGAGGCTGTTTAGTGACTTTGTCTTTCTGTGCTCTATTTTAACGCTTGAGTTTTCCCACCCCTGAGCTGTGTGACATCACTGGATTGTTTCTGTGAACTATCTACAGATATAGAGGGGTTATTCACATGTACTATCACTAAATGTCTCTGCGGTTCGAGGCTCAATCTCACTTACTACAGATTTTGTTTCACTGGTGCCAGTGACAGGTGTCACAGACAAATGTAACAGGAAGTTAAAGAACACCTAAACCTGTGGCTGCACTAATACACAGGCACTTGTTTTCATGTACAAAATTAAAGGGGCTTTCCAAGATTTTGATATTGGCGGCCTCAGCATAATCCATTAATATCTGATTGTGTCCGGACATTATGCATCCCTGCCGATCAGCTCTTCCCAAACAGTGCCAGAATTACTCAGTTCTATCCATTGTGTAGTTGAGAATAATGGGAGAAACACTGAACCTACCAGTCCTGTCCACTATATCATGGGCGGAGCTTTATAGTTATAGAGCTGGTGGCCGGCACCGGATCAGCAGGGGGAAGTAGTGTAGGACCCCTGAAATCTGATATTGATGGCGAGCAGAAAACAGTGAAGACAAGTCAGTGCTTGTATCCAAACAGCTGATCGCGGGGGTGACAGCAGTCAGACCCCTGCCGATCAGACCAGGGCCGTCTTTAACGTGGGGCAAAAGGGGAAGATGCCCCGGGCTTAGTTGCTCCTGGGGGGCCCAAGGCAGCTGCCTCTTGAGCCCCACTGGCCACTGCCCACAAATTCAATGACATCGTCGTAAAATATCTTGCCTCCACTCCGTCGGCTCCGTGTCCCGATCCTTTCCTTCACTATGTGAGCGGCATGGCTCGCATAGTGAAGGACTTGCTTGCTTCTCCTCCCGACCTCCCCTTTCCTGAACTGCAGAGCGGTGCCCACTTCCAGCCCTGAGCCCAGATGCCCAGAGCACTGATCCTTCTCCTTGACCTGTCTTCTGCCTTTGACACTGTCGACCACTCCCTTCTGTTACAAACTCTCTCATCTCTTGGCATCACTGACCTGGCCCTCTCCTGGATCAAATCATACCTCACAGACCGGACATTTAGCGTCTCCCACTCTCACACCACCTCCTCGCCTCATTCCCTCTCTGTTGGTGTCCCGCAAGGCTCTGTCTTAGGACCCCTGCTCTTCTCTATCTATACCTTCAGCCTGGGACAGCTTATAGAGTCCCATGGTTTTAAGTATCACTTTTATGCTGATGACACACAAATCTACCTCTCTGGTCCAGACATCACGACCTTACTATCCAGAATCCCACAATGCCTATCTCGTATATCCTCCTTCTTCTCCTCTTGCTTTCTAATACTTAACATGGATAAAACAGAATTCATCATCTTTCCCCCATCTTGCTCACCCCCCCAACAGACCTATCTATCACAATCAATGACTGCACACTATCCCCGGTCAACTGAGTGCGCTGCCTTGGAGTGACCTTGGATTCTGCCCTCTCCATCTGACCACACATCCAAGCCCTTTCCACCACCTGCCGCTTCCAACTCAAAAACATCTGCCGCATCCGCCCTTTCCTGAACTTTGAATCAACAAAAATGCTTGTACATGCCCTCATCATCTCCCGCCTAGACTACTGCAACATTCTCCTCTGTGGCCTCCCATCTAGCACTCTCGCACCCCTCCAATCTATCCTCAACTCTGCTGCCCGACTAATCCACCGCTCACCCTGTTACTCCTCTGCCTCTCCCCTCTGCCAGTCCCTGCACTGGCTCCCCATTGCCCAGCGAATTCAGTTTAAAATACTAACCAGCACATACAAGGCCATCTATAACCGGCCCCCTCCCTACACACCCGCCTCCAAGATTTCTCCCGGGCATCCCCTATACTCTGGAACTCGCTACCCCAACATATCAGATTCTCACCTACAGTGGAATCCTTCAAAAGAAACCTGAAAACCCACCTCTTCAGACAAGCCTACAACCAGTGACACTGCTGTCTCTATACCGTGACCAGCTTCACCCTCGCCTACTGTCTCCTTCCCCCATACCGTGTAGATTGTAAGCCCTCACGGGCAGGGCCCTCTGTCCTTCTGTACCAGTCTGTAACTAGTCTCGTTCATGCTTAATGCAATTGCCTGTATTATGTATGTGCACCGCTTATAATATGTACAGCGCTATGGAATGAATGGCGCTCTAATAATAAATAATAATAATAATAATAATACTTTTGTGCTGATTCTTTTTTTTTCTCTATATTAAGGGACACTATAGTCACCAGAACCACAATAGCTAAACGCAGTAGTTCCGGTGTCTATAGCATGTCTTTGCAAGCTTTTTAATGTAAACACTGCCTTTTCAGAAAAAAAGGCAGTATTTACATTACTACCAAGGAAAACCTCTAGTGGCGACTCATCAGATGGCCACTAGAGGTGCTTCCTAGTCCAGTGTTGCACAATGTGCAACACTAGCATTCACGCTAAACACTCCTCATAGAAATGCATTGATTCAAAGCATCTCTATGAAGCCACGCATGCGCAATAGCCTCCCAATGCTTTCCTATGGGAAAGCAGTGGGTTGGCTATGATATACTCACACACTGCACATTTGTGTGCATTGTATACGAGGTGTGTGGATTTTTTTGTGTGTGTATTGTGGTTGAGGGCGTGATTGCATGCTAGGGTGTGGGAAGGCGGGATCCAGAAGGCCCAAGTAAATTCTTGCCCAGGATCCAATCAATATTAAAGACGGCCCTGGATCTGACATTGAGGATAGGTTATCAATATTACAAAAATGGACAATTCCTTTAAGGACCAATAACATTTTTCCTCCTTTGTGTTTCAGCAGTCATAACTGTTTAATTTTTTTTTCAATTTAACTGTAGGAGACCTTGAATTTTGCAATTTTGAGTTGTAGTTTTTAAAATCTATTTTCGGGTACATATAGATAGTCATGTACCAAGCTAAAATAAGCCTAAATTCGCCCCGCTCACGCCAGTTCTAAAATTGTTGGCGTGGCGTGGGCGGGGAAGGACCGGCAGGCCCGTCTCATTCACCATTTTCTACTCCTGCTTTAGGTATCGAAAATAGTCTTAATGTAAGACAGCTCAGATGCTGTCTTACATTTAGAACTGGAGCTGGATGTGCCAACGTTATGGAGAGGTCTGCGCCTCTTCATACCTTCGACGGATCCTCCGCCAGCTATGGCCCTTTATTAAACGTGCCCCATAGTGTATTAAATAACTTTTATTTTTTTATTTTTACAGAGTTCACTGTGTGGTATAAATAACATGATAACTTTTTTCTGTAGGTGAGTTTAATTATGATGATGCCAAATTTATATTTTTTTACTTTTATTACATTATACTACTTGCATAATAAACACTTGTTTTTACAAAGTGCCGTAAGTGTCGTTGCACTCCAAGACCCAGAACATTTTTATTTTTTGATGACCTAACCATCTGATTCCTCTCTAGTGATAATGGTTATCATGAGAGTGGATGATTTTTCCATCCTATACTACAGGCCGTCAGCTAACCCACAGCCCCTCTTCCCCACCACAAGGCTGGCTGCGATCACAGCCAGCTGATGGGGGTGTTGCTATAGATATATATATATATATATATATATATATACAGTTGGTGTGTGTCACTCAATAAATGCAGGTGAATGCTCTTGGCTGCAATGTGCCGCTAGACATGGAAATGTTGAGCGACACGTTGCGCCATTTTGTCACGGGGACACTTTCGTTGGATGCTGCTGTGGCAATCTTAGTGCCACCTGTAATAGTTACACTAATTCATTTTACATTTTCTTTATTTATATTCTAATCGTTAGCATTTAAGATCCCATTGATGCCTCGTTTCATTACTTAATTGCTGTTTTGCCTGTAGGTAAACAACTACAGTGTTTCCATAGTTGTTTTACACGCCCCCCCCCCCTCATTGGGGTTAGTTGCGGTAGTGTCACATGGCCCGCCCCTCTTTCTCCCTGTGTCAGGTGGTGCGTCTCTGTCAGCACGTCCCCGGTCATGTGGACGATGACTGGGAGGAGCGCCGCTCTTGCGCCTTGGGAAGTGTGGCGGGTCATTCGGCCTCACACCTGCGCGATTCAAATGGGGGAATGCCGATACATGCGGACCTAGCTAACCACCAACGGTATGCTGGTTTGAGATATGTATAATTATGTAATATCGGTCAGCTGTGTGGTTACTGGCTGGACCAATTTTAACCCTTCACTAGCAGAATGCACAGGCACTTTAGTATCACTTCAGCTATTTATATATTCATTTTGTGAATATGCACTTTCTTGAGATTCTTATGGGAAACTTTTATGTGTTCTTTTTGTAATCTTTTGTGAATCCTGTATGTATATTTTGTAACTTATATCACTTACCGATCATGTGAGCAATTGTTTTGATGTATCATGTGTTTAATTATTCACTTATGTATCATCTGATCACATTCAGATATTTATACCCACTTGTGACACTATCACTTTGCATGACAAAGGCCTCATTGAGTAGGCTGAAACGTTGCCTGGGAATAAATCGGGTCATCACCATTCACCTTTATTTGGAGTGCTGCCTCATTATTTGGAAATATTGCACTGTGGAATCGTTGTCTGCCTTCCCTAAGGAGTTGAATCCTATTCACCTTTTAAACTGTGCTGCTGTTGTATTTGGCATATATATATATATATATATATATATATATATAACTATATCAACACCATTTCTCTTTTTCACTCACTTACTCGCTGGAGGACTTTTTTCCCTTTCTGTGAGTGGTATCTAAAGTTACAATCAAGCACCTGCATCTGCTGCAATGGAAGTAGCTTTTTTCCTCCACTGCTGGCATACTTCAGCTCAGCTCCCATCCACCAGAACAACCACTTTAAGACTTTAGTGCTGTCTTTTCAATGTAAATAAAATCCTTGGTGAAACCATATGGACCCCATTATGTCAGATGTCACTTGTAGGGCTTCCATTAAAAAATGCTAGCCACAAGGCAATTGTGAACACCTTTAAAGAAATCTTATTTTCTCACTTTTATCATTTTACAATGCTATTTGCTTTGACACCCTGTACATATCTGGAACACAATGTTGTTGTTATGCTGTTCTTACGTCTTTTGCACAATTACACTTGATGTACTTTAATTATTCTATTCAGTGTGACTAATTCGTTTTGTATGCATTGATTAATTAGTTGGGTGTAGAATGTTAGCAATCTTCCAACCTGTCAGTACTACTTATTAGTCATGTATAATGGCTGATTTGGGGTCACTTTCTTCCTGCTTTTGCCATCTAGACTGATTAACCATATAATCCCAACTGAATCCAGTAAAGTAATATTTAGGTGAATAAAACTTACACACAACATTAAAGTTTTAAAGGGCCAGTCCAGTCATTTAGAATATCACTAATAAAAGAATAGGTTGCAAACAGTATAAAATGATAAGTGATAAGTCACAGTCTTCCTGGTCCCTCTCGATATTCTGGAAATTGGCATTCAGGTATTCCTGCATGTCGAGAGGGACCAGGGGATTGGTATGGTAAGTATGACTTATTATTTTACACTATGAGGAGTCTTTTAAAAGATGTAAATGGATGGACAACTTCCTTTAACCTGCTTTAACTATCTAGAGTCTAGACTAACTAGAAAATATTAGATCAACTAAAATTGTAATATATAAAATTGAAATGTTAAAATATTTTCACTGAAACAATGTACATAATGTATTATGGCAGTCGGTGTGGAACCACTGTGTCAACCAAACAGATTTGACTTGGGGCTACTCCTGCCAGTCCCCTGGTCTTTATCCATTAACCCCTGGATTTCTCTGCAGGGGAACCTCCAGGCTGCTACCTCCTCGAGTAGTCTCTGTTTGGTTGACAGCTGACCCATGGTGATCAAGAGACACCAATGCAGAGCACTAGGGCAAGCAAAGTATGTGCAATCTGAGAAACAGTCTGCGGTGAAAGTGGGCAGCACAGGATCAGACCTGGAAAACAGGCAGAAGTCTGTACACATGCGGAGAAACTTATATTAGCACACTTTAGCAGGACACTAGAGAACTAGGAACCTATTGCTCAGGCACCCTCCCGTACAGAAAGGTGACTAAAGTACCCTAAGGTGGCCAGCCATTGTTGGTGTGAAATAGGTTGCGCACTGGACCTTTGAGAGCCAGAAGGAGCACACGCACACCCTACAGGCAGAGGAAGAGAGGCCTTGCCAGCAAGTAGGCCGCAGCCTGCGTGGAGGAACAGATCAACCCCTGGCAGCTAGGACTGTCAGGAAGGAGATGGTGGGAGGTTGGTTTATGCTGCCAGGATTCAGAAGACCAGGGCAGGCGAGCAGAACAGTAGTGGCTGTGGGACACCACTGTAACTATACAGTTATGATATGTATATGATAAAATGATATGCGATGACAAAACACATTTCTTAAAAGCAAAAGGAAAGTAAGAAGCCTTTAGGTAATGTTCCTGATAATAAATATGCAAAGAACTTTTCCCCAAGAGGAGGAATCCTATCATTGGATCATTTGCATGGCTTACCTCGCTGATAATTCTCATAAGTAGGTTGTCAGTTGAATGCTCTTTTGGGCAACAGGTATTTCCTGCTTCAACGTAAAACATGCATACATGCGAGACGTACATGTTTAGTTCCTTAGAGAGAGGAGTTTAAGCTGCTGCCTGACCACTGACATCGATAGGTGCCTCCCCGTGTACATGAGACTGCCAACCAATCTTACTGTTATAGGCAGGTCTGGTTACGTTTTCTCTCATGTATGTGGTCAGTTTTACCTTAAAAAAGGTTCTTAGGATATGATCAAGGTATCATATAACCAGAGACAACCATGGGTGATCAAATCTGCTATGGTTTTGATCTCATTGCACAGTTCAAGTTTCTGCTATGTTATATAAGAGAACAACCTCACTGGTAGAGATAGCTAATTTTCTGAAATTTTTTTCAGGTCTGATTTGATTGGTCTGAATAAATTTGATGCAGGGGCAGACTGGGAACTTAAATTGGCCCTGAAAAAAAAATAAAAATAAAAGTGGCCCCATGCTGTAGGCGTGCCAAAATTGACAGAAGAAGGGGCAACACAAGTAGGCAGGGATTACAAAAGTAGGTCGGGCCTGTAATACCATAGTGCAGCATAAAATACCGCCCCCGCAGAACCAAATAGCACAGTACAGCACAAAATACTGCTACCCTTGCCACAGTATTTAGTTGAATCCAGGAGGGCACCTGCAGTCATTGGTGGATGCATAAGTAATTGATGCTCCCAGAATTAAAGGGTCTGTCTTGGACCCGCACCTATATTGAGAATGGAGCCCCACAAGTGAAGGAGGGCGCACTGCGCATGAGCAGCCGCACTCCATTCATTTTTTATGGGGCCGGCGAAAATAGCCGAGCACTGGCTCGGCTATTTCCGTCGGCCCCATAGAAATGAATGGGAGCGGGGGCCGCGCATGCGTGGTACGCTCCCATTCACTTCTATGGGTAGCCGGCTTGGTGGTGGCCAAACCAGAGTCGTCCAGCCACCACCTTGTGGGGCTCTATTCTTGAAGACAATGGGGGCAGATTTTAGGGATATGCCCACATTGGATATGATGAGACAACCCCTTTAATTAATACTGAAAGCATCAGATCATTATGTACCCGTCTGGTGGCTGTGAGGAGGGCTGGGGAGCCCCAGCTGCTGCAGTCTGTCACAGCGATGGCTGCCTGACACTAACACTGACTACCCAAGTCTGACTCCTATCTCTCTCTAAAATCTATTCTTTTCTTATCACTATGAAACACATTCGCTGACACTAAAATGTTTTTCTCCTTTTACTATCTCTCATTCTGTTTGACATCCACTCTCTCCTGTGTGTATCCCAACTAGGTTCACATATGTGTTGTGAATTCCAGCAGAGGAAAAGACTGCCTACGTTCACCATATCTGGCACAGCTGGAGACTGCCAAGAACCGCCAAATCCCAATTGACTATAATGGGATCTGACTGCTTTCTAGCATAAGTTCCAACTTTCATATAGGACTTTTTGTCTAGGCAAAAGCCACCCTTTTTGCCGGAATATGGCCGGATCCCTGTCAGATCCCATTATAGCCAATGTGGATTCAGCGGTGCAAGGCAGAGTTTGACTGTGCTGGATACAGTGAATACCAGAAGTCTGTTTCTCTACCTGAACAGACTCGTGGAGTTCACAATGGATATGTGAAGCTAGCCTAATCAGCAGTGTTTTCTGAAAGGGATGCATTTATAGTGGCTATGACACCAATAGTCCCACTCCCTCATGATTGGCTGTGCTAGAGGGAAGGTCCTTTTTCATCTTCTATTCTGTAAAATTGTTGCCACCATTTTGAACAGTTCTTGCAGGACTAATCTAAAAAGTTTCAGATTCACTTAAATCCTAAGCTTTTGGGAAATTTGTAACAAATTTTATTAGTGCAGAATCAATTTGTTCGTTTCTACTCACCGGGATGCTGATGCTTACATAAAACCAGAAGGAAGGTGCGGAATAGATAAGTGTCTCTGGTTTGCTGATTCATAAATTATATCCTAGGAGCGATAAATTATGACTTGGTTTGCCAATACTCAAACCATGTTCCTTCATCTATGACTGCTATAATAGTACGTTTGTTTTTTTTATTCATATGACATGAATTAATCTATATTTTCTATACTTCAACTATTACAAATTTTTGTCCTTAATGGTAATCAGATTAAATCAAATTGGATTGGATAAAAAAAAATTATAATAAAATGACCGGAAACCATCATTACATCTGATGGAGATCTGTTTCATATCACAGAAAATGTATCTCATCTGCTCAAAAACTGTAGCGCAAATGACTGTTATCACTGATTATATTGTGTAATGTGATCTCGGACAAGACCCCATTATGTAGAATAGGAAAAAGGACGGAACAAATAGTTTTCTGTTGAAATATATATATATATAATTTATTTTTTAACAATAACACTGATTGTATCAGCATTTCTTTTCAGTTAAATGTATCAATGTCGAGTAGAAAACAGTAGAAGTAAGTTCGTGTAAGGTCACTCACAGTTGTTGGCACAGGGACAAAAGTAACAGTAGATTAAATAGATCCCTTAATGAAAAATATAAGTGAAAGCTCCATAATTAGCCCTACACATTTTATATTTTTGGAGGTGCACTTTGAATTCTTTCAAACTTCTACATCTTACTGTTGTATGCAAAATAACCCTGGAACCCCAGTTATGGGTCTTCAACACAGTGAAAGACATAAATCCCTCCCGAGAAGGTGAAGGGGTGTCCCCATTATAGGGATCACCAGAAAGGTCAAGATTCAGCTCTGTTACAAGCCTTAAGAATGTGACAGGGGAAAACCTAAGCCAGTTATCCATCCACAGACAGCTGTTTTGGGGTGTTGCCCCTCATCAGTGTGTATTAGTATTCTGGCTAACTGGGAGCAAGTCTTTGGAGACTACTCAAACAAAACAATAGTCGATTTTTGGGAGACCAGCTACAAAAAAAAAAAAGCAGAGCGTCATTTTAGAGTCTCAACGCAGCAACACGTCTTACTGTTGGAAGTGTCTGAGAAATTGCCCCTTTCACCTTCCTCATCCTGGTCATTATGTGTCACGCTCTAGTGTGGGAGGGAAACCCTTCACACCGAACATAGGAGGGAAATGGAAATAAGGCTTGAAAACTAGGGAAGGAAGATGGACTCCTCCTAGTGAAAACCCTAATCAAAGCCCATACTGACTACCAGTATAAACAGACCCCAGAGGTAGGTTAGTTCATACACAGGAATACCTAAAGTCCTATCTAACCCTAAAGGACCCTGGTACTAATGACAGGAATGAGACATCCTGGTCCTCCAAAAGGAGGGATGAACGGGAGACTCTCTAAGGCCTAATACAAAACAATAAAGAAATACAACACAGAGAAAAGCCAAAATACAAAGGGAAAGGTAACACTTAACTTCCAAGAAGCTATGGCAGCACCAGGAACTCAGCCCAGATCCAAACATTATCTATCCACTGAAGCTATAGATCACACAGCATTGTGGGAGACAAGGGAAAGGGAAAGTTAAAAGACCACAATAGCAACACCTGGAGGTTAAGGGTGTGGCCAGTACCAGAAACAACACAGATGCCTATTGATCCATAAGGTAAACATGTCAAACCAAACCACGTGTTGTCAGTCTCAAAGATCTCCTGTCACTCACTGTCACGGGGACGTCCGTATGTTTCGGTATGTTCGTGACATTATGTCCTGTTGGATGTTGTTCAGGGACATAAAGGGTTATTTGATAGGTTTGCGAATATAATTTAATACAACTTACTAATATGGCTGTGTAACAAGGACCTATAGGGCCCCATAGCAAAACTTAGAATGGGGCCTCACTCCACCATGACCATATTCAGTAGCATGAATATGAAAAGCTTATAATTATGTTGGTTTTCCTAATGCACTGGCATAATGCACACAGTGATGTCACAATGGTAGGCTAATGCATACTGTGAATTTACACAACAAGCATAATGTTCATGATTACGTCACAGTATGGCAATAAGACTCACAGCGATATCACAATAGTATGGTAATGCACAGGGTGATGTACAAAAAAGAATCAGTTATGTCCCAACACATAAATAATGCAAAAAGTAATGCACTCTTCCATTGTCTATATATTGTACATCACAAACTGCACATATCTCTCAGCAGCCTTAGGTATTGGGGTCCCATAGCAGCTGCTAGCCTGCTACCCTGGTAGTCCCCCCCCCTCTGCTAATATAGTTCCATTAAGAAAGCTACACTGCTGCCACAATGTCAGGGCTGGCCCACAGTCCAGGAAGCTTCACTTCCACATTCATTCTGACACAGCAGTGGCGGGCTCTAAGGTGGTTGTCTGTCTGGATCAGTTCATTAGCTAAACCAACCCCCTTCTCTGTCACAGCTGATGTAGAGATGGAGAAAGATGTTGGCTTAGATGTGGCATAGCTATAGGGGTCGCAGCGGTCGCAATTGTGACCAGGCCCCTAATCCAAGGGGGCCCACAGGAGTGCACCACCAATTACCACATTTTTTTCCATTATGGAAGCACTGACTGCAGCAGGTGCGGGTAGTGAAGCACTGTGAGCGGTGTACTCACCCCTCCTCCCTGGTCTTTTCAGGGTCCATGTTCGTGCTGCACTGTATCAGCTGTCCGCACTATGACCTGACGTTGTACACAGTCAGGTGACAATGCAGAGAAGGTCCGGAGAAGAGCGGGGAGTGTAGCTGCAGGAGAGCCGGACCTGCAGAGTAGTGGTGGAGCAGGAGAGGTAAGTTAATTTATTTATTTTGGGTATGATCTGAGGTCTGATGGGTGTCTGACATGGAGGTTTAAAGGGGCTCTGATCTGAGGTCTAAAATAGCATTCTGACATGGAGGTCTGATGAGGGTCTCATCTAAAGTTTGATATGGGGATCTGATTTGACGTCTGGTATGGGGTTCTGATTTGAGGTCTGATATGAGAATTTTATTTGAGATATGATATGGGAGTTCTGATTTGAGGTCTGAATTGAGATCTGATATGGGGTCTATTTAAGGATTGATTTGGGGATCGTATATGGGGGTCTGATCTGAAAGGTAAGGGTGTATTTTTTGTACTGGCGTACATTATAAGGGGGTATTTTTTGTACTGGCACACAGGGGGCATTTTCTACTGGGACACATTATAAGGAGAATTATTACAACTGGGGGACCATGGGGAACATGATTACTAGTATGGGTACTATGGGGGCATTATTACTTCTGGCACACGTGCACAATGGTGGACATTATTACTATTGGGGCACTGTTAACACTATGCACTCTGGCAGATAATTATTTTTATTGGTGGGACTTTGGGAAGCACTATTTCTGTGGGGGCACCCTGACACAGTACCAGCTTAGCAACTTATTCTTGGGAGACATTATGTTTATAGCAATATTACTGTCAGGGGCACTATTTGCTGGGTGCAGTTCAGCATGTCTGTTAAAAAACATTGTTATCCCAGAAAACCCCTTTAAACTGAGCCACACAGCCTGCCCCCTTAAAAAACCAACCAAATAACTTGGACAACCAATTTAATTCCAAGTGAAAAAAATGACTATATGATTAAATATGTGGAAACGGAATGTGATAGTTTCCAATATTCTATTGATTTGGAGGGCTTCACTCATAATTTTATTAATAAAAAGCATTTCCACAAATTCCTATTAAAGATAATATATTTTCTAACAGAAATTAAATTCTCTTAGATCCTCTGGATTCCTATGAATATTTTTTTTCACCTCTTTAAAAATGAAATGATTGTTCAACACCATGACAATGGTTTGAGAACAAGAAAAGATATAACACCAGGGCGCTCCATGTCTGTAAATGCTCACTGTTCAGATGGATTGAGCCTTTAATCTGATATTTCAAATGTCACTGTGGCCTTTACAGTGCAGTCTGGATTCTTATGCGAAGAAACACATTCTGAAAAGCAGATAAAATGCTCCACTGAATCCACAAGTCTGCTCCCAGGAGACAGGCGCTGTGTGGTGGGTCTATGGAAGCTTAAGGCACCCAAACTATATTCTTGGATCAGAATGTTGTCTCCAAACTGTAGGGTTATCTGTAGCTCACAAGTGGAACAATATACTATATCAGCGAGTGGCAGATAAGCAGTACAGTAAATAAGCAGCGATCCTAATAATAAAAAGGGCTTGTGATATTCACCGAGTGTCTGCTCAAGAGGTCAGTCTTTGCTACAACGTTTCACAGAAGCCAAAATAAAGTCTAGTTTGTCGTGTGGGGAAGCAAAGCAAAAGCAAAGAACATAGTTGTGTTGTTTTCGTCCCCTCCGAGAGGCCCTGTGGAGCAGTTGCAGCCCTCTCGATAAAATTAAAATGTGACTGAGGGCTGGAATATCTGAGTGAGTTCAGAGACCATGGTCAACAGCTATTTTAAAAGTGCTCTTTCAGTTGTTGGATGCAGAGGGGCGTCCGTCGCTTAACAACCAGATGAAACTAAGAATGGAAAGAAGGACTGAACAATGTAATGCAGATATTCAGAGAATATATTCCTGACATATTGATCAGACATGTAACCTCTAAAATATACCCAAAAAATGTACTGTCTATGCCAAGAAAATAAAAACTTTAATTGCAATTGGAAAATAATTTCCTCCCCAAATTTTAATGCAGATTATTTTTTTTTTGAGCAGCACAACAATGTTATTATTTTCTAATAAAAATGCACCACTGTTCTGCCTAAAAACATACAAATGAAACGTTTTCTGAAAAATGAAAATTATGACTTTTTGTCCTGAAATGAAAGCAGATATTCGCAAATTAGTAGTAAACATAAATTGAAAAGGTCCTATTACAGGATTGTACTAATCTTGGTTCATGCATGCAGTAGAGTCATGCACTGCCATACAGGCTCTGCCAGGTGAGACAGTGTTCAATAGAACGTGGCACTTTTTTCTGTTGGATTTATGTGGAGGTATAATGAATCCAGTGCTGAGCCACGCCCCCTGCACTGATCACATGACAGTGACGTCACCCCAGGTCCTTCGGCTGTTCAACAGTTCGGGTTGGTGGCAGCCGCCCCTTATGGATTCCATATGCCGCTATAGTGGAATCCATAACGGGATGCGCGACTTACCACAACCCGAACGCCGAACACCGGACTTTTTTTTTAAAGTTCGCTCATCTCTAGTAGAGACCCCATGCTATGGCAGCCTTATTGCTCTAAACAAAAGTGCTGCAGATCACCAAAGAAACCAAATAAACCACCAAAACGCTTGTTTGTTGGGTGACCTGTTGTTTATGCAGCACATAACATCGTTTGGATGGCAGCACATTTTCCTATAGTCATGTGCTGCCAAAAAATAATGAATCTGGAATGGGAATGATTCCTGATCATTGCCCTGTGTATTAGCCCATGTAATTGGTCCCTAAGACTGTCTGTGTGAGGCCTAAGTGCTCATTTACACAGGCTGATACACAGGGCAATGATTGGAAACAAATAGTTAATTCCCAAACCTTTACAATATTCAATAGATCATGTGCTATTTTTATAGAGCAGGTTGTTACGGACGCGACAATACCACATATGAGCTGAGCTCTGCGATTGGCCAGCGCTCCAGGCTTGGAAGAAGGAGACGCCCAGGGCAAAAGAAGATGTCTCCGCCCCAGGCAAAAATAGGAGAAGCGTGCGCGCCGGTACCAGGGGCTACAGAGGACGAACAGAGCGGCGACCAGGGATACAAGTAAGTGCAGGGTCATCCCTGGGTGCAGCTCTGCATGTATATACATTTGCCTCAAAAACTGTGGACCAGTGAAAGGTCCTCTTTAATGCAGGTTTTTCCCAAAGTATTCCTTGTACTGTTTGAGATCTGGACTGTGAGGCAAGCAAGCGACAAGAGGTGAGCTGGATAAACACTTTTTTATGGTAATTAAGGGGGTTGTGCAGTATCAGGATATTGATAACCGGTCCTCAGGAAAGGCAACTCCCTAGCACTCCAGGCGATCAGCTGTTTGAAGAGGCTGCAGCGCTTGTTTGAGCAGTGTGCCCTATTTGATGTTTACCTGCACACCATCTTGTTGGATCGGTGGTGCAGTGTAATTCCACCTTCCTCTCCCATTTACTTGACTGGGACGAACAGTTGTATTTATACTACACCACCATTATAATCTAGACGGCGTGCAGAACGCACAGTGCTCGCACAAGAGCCATGGACTCTTTAAGACAGCTCACCATGGGCGGATTAAGTGCATGATAGGCCCGGGGCTGTCTACCCAACTCGGCCCCTCCCTCAATTTTAGGTTAGTTTTTTTTTTCTATATGAAGAGACTGTGGTGCTTCGTGAGCGCCACAGTCTCTTCCTAGGCCATATGACATCACATTCATCATTCACGTGGTCTAGGTGCAGCTCAGTCCCATCCGAGTAATTGGGGCTGAGCTGCAATACCAAGCACAAAGCTATCAAATGGACAGCACTGTGCTTGGTAAGGAGCAAAGAGGCTGCGGCGCTCACTGGAACATCGCGGACTCCTCAAATAGCTGATTGGCGGGGTGCCAGGAGTCAGACCCCCACCAATCTCATATTGATAACCTATGCTAAGGATAGGCTATCCATATATAAATCCCAGAGAACCCTTTTACCTTTTGTTATCTGTAGTGTTAGATAGGACTGCAAAAATACCCAGGAGCCATTGGCTCCTAAACTGAAAAATTTAGGAGCCAAATAAAAAAATTTAGTTGCCAAATTTAAAATACATAAATTATAATAAAAAAAAGACTTGGAAGAGAAGATGAGAAGCAAGTCACAGTAGTGAGCTAGCACTTCATATAGGAGAATACAGCACCACATACCTCTTACATCCAGTGACATCACCTGTCATGTAGATCTTCTCTTTCCACTTCTCCTCCGTTTGACCAGATTGCCATGACTAATTCTTTCAGTCGCATCTCGTTTCTGCTGAGTTTTTTACACAGACACGTTAGATTTCTCATAATTGGGGTCATTAATCAAGTAGAACTGGCTTAGTTGCCCATAACAACCAATCAGATTCCACCTTTCATTTTCCAATGGAGCTGTCAGAAAAATTAAAGGTGGAATCTGGTTGATATGGGCAACTAAGCCAGTTCTACTTTACATCAGTTTGATAAATGACCCCCAAGTGTCCCTATGGTCTCTACAGCAATTGTAATGTCCTCTAGAGTACCCCCAGTAATAATAACATCCTATATTGTGCTCCAGGTAATAATATGCCTATATAGTGTCCCTGAAAAATAATGTCCTCTAATATGTCCATGTAATAGAAATGCCCCTATAGTTCCTCCCCAATAGCAATGTCCCCAACACTACCCCCATATAGTAGTTTGCCCCCACAGTAATAATTTTCCTCACACTGCCCTTACAGTTGTAATTTTGCCCACACTGCCTCCACAGTAGTAATTTTCCCCAGACTGCACCCACAGTGGTAATTTTGCCCACACTGCCCTTACAGTTGTAATTTTGCCCACACTGCCCCCACAGTAGTAATTTTCCCCACACTGCCCTTACAGTAGTAATTTCCCCCACACTGCCCCCACAGTAGTAATTTTCCCCAGACTGCACCCACAGTAGTAATTTTCCCCACACTGCCCTTACAGTAGTAATTTTGCCCACACTGCCCCCACAGTAGTAATTTTCCCCAGACTGCACCCACAGTAGTAATTTTCCCCACACTGCCCCCACAGTAGTAATTTTCCCCAGACTGCACCCACAGTAGTAATTCTCCCCCACAGTATTAATTTTCCTTCAGTAATATCCTCCTGTGCTCTCCAGTAATGTCCCCCAAAGTTGGCACACAAAAAATTAAAAAAAGCTAATACTTACCTATGTCCCAGACTCCTGGTGCTCGTGGCGCTCACTCATAGATGGTAGGCAGGAACGCATACGTCACTGTGCTGCGTCCCAGCACAGGCGTGCGATGATATCATCATTCCCTTCCTGTGCTCGGATTTTACTACCGCATATGCTTCAGGCCTACTAGGCCTGAAGCCTATAGCAGTGATCTGCGGGGCAGGGAACTATGCGCTCCCGTGCCCCACCGTAGTATGTGGGCACTTGGGTCGGCATTGGGCCCCCCAGCAATGCTGGCCCCAAACGCCCCTATTATAATTCTCCATTGCAGCTGACACCTGGGAACCCCACTGATCTGATGACCGATCATGAGGACGACATTTGCCATGTGGCATAACTAGTGTCACTGTTATTCTGTGGGTATGATTACAGAGATACTATATATGTATAGTTTTATGTGTTTTTACTATTTTTGCACAATAATAGCAAATTGTAGTTTTCATTTGGTATTATTTTGGTGTACATGAGACTTATTAACATTTATTTTTGAGTACGGGATAAATAGGAAAAAATCTATTCTGTATTTTTTATATTTTTGCAATGTTGTTATGGGGTAGTAAAAATTAAATGTTATCTTTATTATACAGGTCCCAGAGGACATGGTGTAATATCATATATGTGTTCATGTGTGGTTTTTTACCAGTTTTACTAAATAAAACTACTTCATATAAATTATTTTATTTTTTAAAATAAACTTTACTTTCTAACTATTTATTAATTGTATTCTTTTTCGTCCCATTAGGAGACATCATTTTTATAATAAAATGGTATATCTTGTATACCAATGCATTATAGCTCTATCTATCAGTACAGCATGTGAGACCTGTTCAGTTACTACCGCCTGCACCAGGAATAATGGTGCGGGCCCAGGGACTGAACAGACTAGACAGGCGGCGTGAACACAGTTTTCCAGACCAAGGAAAGTCTCATGCATTGAAATGTGCCTGTACAGGTGTTATTGCAACCTCTGATTACTAGATTTCTTGAAAAAGATTTTTGACCCAAGGAATTATTCTAATTGCCAAATTTGGAGTTGGGAAGGATTTTTTTCCCTTTAAGGGGGTCCCGTGCTGTAGGAGGGTCTGACTGAAAGGTCCCCCAGGTTGAACAACCCGTTTAAGATGAGGAAAATTTATTTCAACCTCAACTAGGAAAAGAGAGAGTCTGCTGCAGTATTTTTTTTACCTAAGTGTGTGACAGGGGTGCATCCAGAAATTTAACTTGGTGAGGTTCCTGAGATGACTGACTTTGCCACCCTATTGTCTTCTAAAAGGAGAGATGCAGGTATGTAAGCAAAGTTAGTTATACTCACTATTATCAGACCATCATTCCCTCTCCACACTGCAGTTCGCACTGGAGTGCTTGTCTCCTCATTAAGCTCTGCAGACTGGCTGCTGTGACAAGCTGCATGCAATTTAGGGGGCATGGACACAAACAATGGTACCCCACACTCACTACCAGCCACATAGGTACAAATTAGGCATAGGAGGCATCAAATCCCAGATCAGAACATAACATAAATTCAGACCTCAGACTAAACTTTAAAATTCATTCAGATCTCAGATGAGAAACTGAAAAACATCAGAATAAACTCCTAAACTTTTGGTATACAGATCCCAGAAAAAGAACTAAAATTAATTCAGTTCTCAAGAGACACCGACATAAATTCAGACGTCAGACCAAACATAAAAAATTATACAGATCACAGTCTAAAATTAATCAGAACCCAGACCAGACAGATAAAATGTATTCAGCATGCAAATTAGAACCCAAAATGAATTCAAATGTCAGACCAAACAAAAAATAACCAGATCAGATCCAAACATGAATTCAACCCTCAGACCAAACTCCTAAATAAAGACACTAGACAAACAATTAACACGGACCTTATAACATACCCCAAAATTTGTTCAGACCCAAAAATTGATTCGGAACCCAGACCGGACTCCCAAATTATTTCAGACCCCAAACAAGATTCAAAACTGAATTCAGACCTCAGACTATACCTCTAAATTAACCACTTCCAGACCAAGTCATTTACCCCCTTCCTGACCAAGCCTAATTTTGTGAATCTGACGTGTAACTTTATGTAAAAATAACTTTGGAATGATGTTACTTATCCAAGTCATTCTGAGATTGAATTTTCATGACACATTGTACGTTATATTCGAGTCAATGGGCCAGATTTATCATTAGCTAAAGTCACTTTAATGGAGTGAAAAAGTAGCAAAAAAATGCGCAATCGGTAAAATTGCGCATTATTTTGCGACTTTTTTATGCTCTGCACTAAGCTCTCCAGTTTTGTGAAAGTGGGTGTGTTGTCTTATGTAAATGAATCTCTAGACAGATTTACTATTGCAACCATTTAAAAAGTCGCAAAAAAATGGTAAAAAAATGCGCAATTTCACTTGAGGGGGGACCATGCTTATCTTATGCGACTAAAAACATGCGACTTTTGTAAAGCCGCTTACTGAAGGATAAACTGCTACCGTCAAACCACATTTATCACATTATTAAAGGACCATTAATAAATCTGACTAGCCAAAAGTGACTTTGGGCATATGTAAAAGTGGAGTAAGATGTGAGTGTAATGATAAATGTGGCACAATATGTTTTACCTTTATTTATAGAAAAAACACAAAATTTACAAAAAAAATTGAAAACTTGAGTATTTTCTATATTTGAATCTCTCTACTTTTAAGACAGATGGTGATAACTAATAAAACACTTATTAATTAACATTTTTACCATATGTCTACTTTATGTTGGCATCATTTTGGTAAAGTTATTTTATTTCTTAGGACATTAGAAGGTTTAGAATTTTAAAAAGCAATTTTTTAAAATTTGGAAAAAAAAATCAAAATCAACTATTTTAAGGACCAATTCAGTTACCTTTGAGAAGCTTACATAATAGAAACCACCAATAGAGTGTCCCATTTTGGAAACGACACTCCCTTAAATTATTCAGAACTGATTTTAAAAATGTGGTTAACCTTTTAAGTATTCCATGGTAATTTAAACAAAATGGAGATTAATTTTCAAAATGTAACTTTTTTTGACGATTTTCCATTTAATCCATTTTTCCTGTAACACATCAAGGGTTAACAACAAAACAAACCTTAATATTTATTACTCTGATTCTGCAGTTTACAGAAACACCCCATATGTGGTCGTAAACTGCTGTATGGGCACACAGCAGGGCTAAGAGGGCAAGGAGCGCCATATGGTTTTTAGAGGGCAGAATTTTCTGGAATGGCCTTTGGGCACCATGTTGCATTTGAAGAGACCCTAAGGTACCCCCACAGTTAAACCCCCCCAAAAGTGACAACATTTTGCAAACACCACCCAATGAAATTTTAGTGGTGTAGTGAGCATTTTAACCCAACAGTCATTTCATAGAATTGGCTGTGAAAATGCTAAATTTATTTATTTTTTAACAAGAAAATGGTGCATTAGGCCCAAACTTTATTTTTCAAAAGGGATAATAGGAGAAAATCACCCCACTATTTGCTATACATTTTAGTATAGCAGTACCCCATTTGTTGTCGTAATTGCTGTTTGGGGATATGCTAGGGCTCAGAAGGGAAGGAGCAGCATGTGGATTTTCTAACATGGAATTTGCTAAAATGGTTTTTAAGAGCCATAAAAAAAAACAATTTTTTACTTTACTGGGTGAGGACTTATTTTTTGCGGGACAATCTGTAGTTTTTATTGGGTACATTTGGCTTTCTGACCACTTTTTATCTCATTTTTGGGAGGTGAGGAGGGCAAAAATTGAAATTCTGGCGCAAATTTTTATTTTTTATGAGGTTCACAATGTGATATATATTATTTGATAACTTTATTCTGCAGGTTGATACAATTATGGTGATACCAAATTTATGTTTTTTTTCATGTTTTACTACTTTTGAATAATAGAATGCCTTTTTATTAAAAATCTGTTATATTTTGTATCGCCATATACTAACATTCATAACATTTTTATTTTTCTGGCAACGTAGATGTCCGAGGGCTTGGCTTTTTAGGATAGACTGTACTTTTTATCTGTACCATTTTGGGGTACATAAAACTCTTTGATGGATTGATACTATGTTTTTGTGGAAGCGCGGTGACAATTTTGGCATAATGTTTATATTTTACAGCATTTACTTGATGGGGTAGATCATGTGTTTTTTTAAGTTTTACATAATAAGAGTTTTTTTAGAAAAAAAAAGTCATGTTTTTGTGTTGTCATTTTCTTACAGCCATATTTTTTTAAAGAATTCTGGCTATGGTCTTGAGTGAGGGCTATTTTTTTGCAGGATGAGGTGACGTTTTCATTGGTACCATTTTGGGGTACATATATACGACTTTTTGATCACTGGATATTATGATTTTGGGAGGCACGGTGACAAAAAAAAAGCTTCTTGGCGTAATTTCTATTTTTTTTAGAGCATTCATCTGATGAGGTAGATCATGTGATATTTTTGAACATGGGAGCTGTGAAAATGCCCTCGTTATCTTTTGAAATACAAATCCATTAGATTATTGCCTTGTTAAGAATCTTAATAATAATGATTTAAAAAAAATATTCAGAGGGGTCAACATGCTGTGAGTTGGAAGTGAGAGTAGCAACAAGTAGACAACTGATTAGTACAGAGAACACAGTACTAACATCACACCAGGATGAGCCAGCAAGGGCAACAAGCTTGGCAGTTATAGCATTCTCAAAAGAGGTAACTGGCTTAGTGGTTACAGTCGCATGTTTGACAACAAGAATGTGGTTACAAGAGTAACTTAATAATGGCAAGTTAGGAAGGTACACTGCATCAAAGTGGTAACAGGCTTACAATGTCTATCTCTGCAGGTTTTGCAACCAACTCTTGGGTTACAACTCACTGCCATTCTTCGGGGGTCTCCCTCTGGCTGACAGCAAGGAAGATGGCTAAGGCCAAGGCAGTCTCTATTACAGGCCATATAGTAGAAAATAGACCACGGCACTCTAGTTGCGGATTTGTCAGAAATAGCTTTTATTTAGTTAATTATATTTTAGCATTCATCCAGAAGGTGAGTATATAAGTAAATACTGGCCAACGTTTCGGTCAAATCAGGACCTTGATCACTGCCTGGTATAAACATAGAACAGAATTTTTTGTCAACATACAAGGTATATAAGGGCATAAGGACATATAGTGTGAAAATATGAAGTCACATGGTGTCACAGTATATGGAATTGGAACACGTAGGATTACAGCTTTGAGCATAAGTAAGGTATTTATATGATGGGTAGATTCCTTGTGGGTAAGTAGTCTAATTTGCCTTGGACTATAAAGATCCTGTGAACAAAGTAAATGTATTAGAACATCTAAATAGTTTAGAGGTATCATTCCTGAAAAATTCCTAGAATGCTTCATTCAGGCTTATGCAATCATTATGATAGTCGTCCAAGGGACAGAAGAACAGAAGAGAGAGATCCCGGACAGGGGATGTGTGTGGAGTCCGAATGGAGGAGAGAGAGTGCGGGAGCAGGGAGAGAGGATCGCATGTTGCCTTACCTTAGTATATATGTAGAATGGTTTCCCTGGATGGCGTGTTGGCGTCCATAGCACGCCGGTATTTATGTATGATGCAGCTTGTGTGTGGGGCCCGGCGTGTGACATCATCGGGGGTGGACGCCGCCCGACGTGTGACGTCATCGGGGGCAGGCACATGCGCAAAAGGAGAGAAGGAGTCTAGTAAGGGAACTGGCAACACTCAAATTGATAGTAAGGTGTCAGCGCTCTAGGAGAAGACCGTGGGTATTGACGTGACTTGTGCTGTGTGTTCTTTTTTTTATTTTTATAATTGTATATTTATTGAGGTATAAACAAATCAAAGAATATAGAAAGGACAACGCCGATCCACAACAGATCGGAATATAACAATACAAAGTATAGAGTGTACAAAAAATGGACACTGCAGAATATACAGCCGAGTAAAATAGAATCTACAAATGATAATATCAAAGCCAGGAGGATTATCAGGCATGGTGGCAAAAAACGAGCGGATTCAGCATAAAGTGTATCAAGACAACCCTACATCTATGTAGAGAAACAATAGCAGAGAACCGTAACACAAGACAGACAACAGACACAAAAGACAAGGACAAAGACAAGGGGGGGGGAAGAAGAAAGGGAAGGGGGAGATTACGTTGCAGACCCCAGACCACTAAGGGAGTCTCGTCGCCCAATAGTCATCCCAGGGATCCCATATAGCATTGAAAACTAGAACTTTGTCTTGGAGCACAGCTGTACAATATTCCAAGGAGCGAACATCGATCACCCTAGCATAGAGGTCAGTGACCTTAGGCGGTGCAGGACTTTTCCAACATTTGGAAATCAAGTAGCAGGAGTAGCAGGAGTTTAGCAGGGTGCTTCCCAAGCCTGGAGAAATGTACATTAAGTAAAAAGGACAACGGGTCTGGGCGGAGGTCTACCTTAAAAATATCACTTAGAAGGGAACCCACCTCAAACCAGTAGGGACGAATCTTTGGACAATCCCAAAAAATATGAGGTAGCGTACCTCTGTGTGACCCACATCTCCAGCATAAATTTGGAACTGTCGGGCACATTCTGTGGAGGAGATCAGGAGTGTGATACCAAAACATCAGAATCTTATATTGATTTTCCTGGTGCAATATTGACATAGAGGACTTTACCGCCCTCCTCCATATCAGGCGCCAAACATCGTCTGACAAGGACCTCCCCAAATATTCCTCCCACTGTGTCATATAGGAATGCCGTTGAATTCGGTCAGGGAAGGGAGTCAGCAGGATAGAATAGATCTCTGATATTACCCCCTTAGTGTGGACCCCCCCTCCTACAGAGATATTCAAAAGCAGTCGGGAGGGATACTGTAACCCCCGCAAAAAGAGATTGGGCAAAGTGTCTGATTTGTAAATGAAAAAAATTGGAGGATGTGGGTAGACCGTACTTGGATTGAAGGGCAGAGAACGGTAACAAGTCCCTAGTAAAAGGATCCACAATATCAGCGAACCTAAACACCTCCTTTAGAAACCAAGTCCTTGTCGCAGCAGTAGTGAGGCTGGCAGGGAGTTGAGGGTGGTACAGGAAGGAGGTCATGGCAGAGTTAGCAGAAACCAGAGGAAACCTACCACTACACAATCGCCACACAGATCTGGTGCAGGCCATGGGTCCCAATAGGTCTCTGTTTGGCTGGGATTCATGCGGTCCTGACCATAACATGGAGTTGGGGTGTACCGAGCAAGCCAGAGCCTTTCGATTTGCATCCAGACAGAATACGGGTGTAGGGACGCCCATGCTAAAACGCAGCGCAGCTGGGCCGCCCAATAGTATTTGACCAGATCCGGAACCCCAAACCCCCTTGACATTTTCTAGCTAATAGGACTGATCTGGAGATTCTATGACGTTTCCCGGCCCAGATGAACCTGAGGAGCTGGGACTGCATGGATCTCAGATCTTTAAGGGCACTGTAACCGGAAGGGTTTCAAATAAGTATAGGAGTTTGGGGAGGATTGTCATTTTGGTGGCAGCAATACGTCCTAAAAGGGAAAGCGGGAATGTATGCCAGTTATCTAGAAGGCTCCTAATCTCAGCATATATACGCGGGAAGTTAGCTTTATACAGCTCTCTATATCGGGGAGTAAGGTAAACACCCAAATATCTCAAGGAATCCCTCTTCCAGTGGAAGGAGAAATTCTCCCCGAGACGGGTCAAAGTTTCATTTGAAATGTTAAGAGGAAGAGCCTCAGTTTTATGGGTGTTAACCCTATACCCCGACAGACGGCCAAAGTCCTGCAAAATGGAGTGAAGGTTCGGCAAGGAGACATGTAAATTGGTGAGGGTAAGGAGGATGTCGTCCGCATAAAGGGATATCTTAAACTCCCTGTCCCTGACCATAATACCGCTGACATCTGGAGAGGCTCTAATCCTGGCCGCCAAAGGCTCAACACACATAGCAAACAACAGGGGAGAAAGGGGGCACCCCTGCCTCGTCCCATTTGCAATGCGAATAGAGCGTGATTGGACATGAGGTAGTTTGATTGTCGCTGTGGGGGAGGAGTATAAGCCATGAACTGCATGAGCAAAGGGGCCGGAGATACCGTACGCCCGCAGAGTAGCAAAAAGAAAGGGCCAGCTTAGGCGGTCAAACGCCTTTTCAGCGTCCAGGCTAAGAAGCAGCGCCTCCTCCCCAGAGCGAGATACCACATCAATGAGGTCAATGCTCCGCCGCGTATTATCAGCCCCTTGGCGACCAGGAACAAACCCTACTTGATCCTTATGGATCAGGGAAGGAAGAAAGGCATTTAATCGAGAAGCCAAAACCTTAGTGTAAATTTTAAGGTCCGAGTTAAGCAGGGCAATGGGCCTATAGTTTTGACATTCATGGGGATCTTTCCCCGGTTTTGGAATCACAGTGAGGAAAGAATGAGACATGGAAGCAGGGACCGAGTTGCCTGCCAAGAAGTGATTAAAAAGGGTCAACATATGAGGAGATAATTCCAGCTTAAAAGTCTTATAATATCTATATGGAAAGCCGTCAGGGCCTGGAGACTTGCCCTCCGGTAGAGTATCAATGGCTATATTTAGTTCCTCCGAGGTAACAGGACTATTGAGGGCGGTGAGGTCCGAGGCAGACAGGGTGGGTAAGTGACACGAGGTTAGATAAGACTGGAGAGCCGCGTCCCTTCGGTCAGCATCAGAAGAGAGTTCCGTAGGGAGGTTATACAGGGCCGTGTAATAATCCGAAAACTTCTCAGCAATTACTCTAGGGTCATAGTGAATCGCACCATCGGACCCTTTAATGGCAGATGGGCCCGCTGCAGGGGGGCGATTTCTAAGCTGTTTGGCTAGTAGGGAGTGGGGTTTATTCCCCCATGCGTAGTAGCGCTGCCGGGTGTAGAGTAATAGTTTGTTAACCCGCCCTAACGCTAAACTCCGCAACCGAGCTCGGGTATCAACTATTTGCCGCAAAGTGCCTCGGGAGGGGCAGTTAGCAAGCTTGGCCTCTAAGGCACGCAAGTGGGACGTAAGGGATTTAACCAATGCAATGGAGTCTTGTTTTAGTCGGGAGCCTATGGCAATGCAATGACCTCTCATGACCGCCTTATGGGCTTCCCAGAGGGAACGGACGTCATCCACTGAGCCAACATTAATGTCAAAATAAGATTTCAGGTGATCACGTAGTTCATCTCTCAGGACAGGCTGCTTCAGGAGGGACTCATTGAGTCTCCAATGGCATTGGCGGACATGGCCCGAATTACTATTGATGTCGACTGATACAGGAGCATGATCAGACCAGGTTATAGGGCCCATATTTGCCCCTTCCAAGAGCCTAAGAGTCGAGATGGTACCAAAAAAATAATCAATACGAGAGTGAGAGGCGTGCGGGGCGGAGTAAAAGGAGAATGACCTGTCTGTAGGGTAGATGATACGCCACAGATCATACAGAGCATACTTCCTCACTAATTTACGGAACTCCCTAGCATGACGGTGCTGTATAGCACGGGCCGCCCTGCCTTGTGGGGATAGATAATCTATCGATTCAGAAAAAATGACATTAAAATCCCCTCCTAATAGGACCAAGGGGGTCGGGGAACCCCTACACTCGGAAAAGGCCTTAAGTAGGACTCCGCCCAGAAATCGTATTTGCGAAGTATTTGGAGCGTATACATTACACAAGGTGATGGGTTTATCCGCTAGGTGACCCCGGAGGACAATGTATCGGCCCTGAGGATCCAGAATTGAAGATTCAATTCTGAGTGGGCAGTGAACGGACACCAAGATGGCAACTCCCGCCCTCCGACAACTATGGGTAGCCGAATAGGCGGTGGGATACATATGAGAAAGAAAGCGGAAGGAGGAGTCGGCATCAAAGTGAGTTTCCTGCAAATACACAATGTCCGCCTTTAGGGATTTCCACTCCAAGAGCAAGAGTCTCCTCTTAGCGTTGGAGTTGAGCCCCTTAACATTAAAGGTCACACAGCGAACCATGAGGTTATGTAATAGTAACCGAAATAGAAATGGTACAGCTCACCAGGGGAGGTCGTCAGGAACCAGGAGGGTCAAGCGCACAGATCTTGCACACTCGAGTGGTCAGAAACCTATCGTTGAGTAGGGGACACAAGAGGGAGGAGAGGGGGGACAGGACAGGACAACACCAAGACAAACAGATAAGTAACAGTAAACAACAATTCCCAGGGAGATATTCCCTGCAAGAGGGCAATAACAAAGCCCTCCAGGGGTAAGAGTGTCAGAGGTCCGCAGGAGAAAGACGATCAGAGAACAATACAATAGAAAGTGAAAACAAGTAATAAAACGATCAGAGAAGCTCCATAGGAAGCCCGCATCAGTGTGGAGCAATAGGAAAAAACAAACAATAACTGGCCAAATAAAGCTAACGTGTAGCCCGGTCCATAAGCCCCTGGAGTCCAGGGGCCTCAAGGGCTTCAGAGATCAGGAACAAGGACCCCCACGTCCCAGAGAGGGTATTAAATCAAGTAGGCAGAGAAATCCAGACGATGTAGTGAACCGCGGGGAGGAAGACGCACTGGAGGTAGATCTTCTTTTCTCAAATTCCCAATCGGAGATGTCCGGCACAGGCACCCCTAACGATTCACAGAAGGGATGAAGATCCTCGAAGGAGCGGAGAGTCTCCGTTCGTCCATGGTGACGGACTATGAGGGAAAAGGGGAATCCCCAGCGGTAAGCAATCTGACGGCTCTGGAGAGATGCAAGAAGGGGTTGGAGGTGCCTCCGCTTCTGAAGAGTGAACCAGGACAAATCCGGGAACAGCTGCAGAGAGGCGCCAAAAAATTCAACGTTGCGTAGAGAGCGTGCCTTGGCCATGATGGACTCTTTAAGGGCAAAGTCGTGTACACGGCAGATTACGTCTCTAGGACGAGCAGAGGAGCCTTTCGGCTTGAGCGCTCTGTGGGCCCTGTCCAGCTTGATCTTATGTGAAGACGACTGTCCCAAAATCATGTTGAAAACCACCTCCAGAGTGGCAAAGAGGTCTTCCTCACTAGCAGCGTCTGGGAGCCCCCGCACACGAATGTTATTCCGGCGACCCCGATTATCCAGGTCCTCTAGGTGCCGTCCCATGCCGCGGAGGACCGCCGTTTGAGCCACTATAGATTCATGAAGGGAGGAGACATATTGCCTGGTGTCCCCATGTGCAGTCTCCAAAGCGTCTACCCTATCCACCACTTGTTTAATATCGGTGCGGACTGCTGCAATTTCAACCCTGCATGCCTCCGTAACTTCAGAAATCAGCGCCTTAAAATCTTCCTTAGTAGGGAGTTGTTGAAAGTAGCTAGCCCATGGTTGCGGGGGCTCAGGAGGTACCGGGGAACCCATGTCAGGTAATTGTGGGGGGTTCTGTGATCCCGCCCAGAGCATGGAGGGAAGTGGAGAGCTGCTATTCCCCGGATCCATGGCAGGTGGGGATGCAGAGGCTGTGTCTAGCCAGGGGGCCCGTGCAGATGGGCTAGGAGGGTCAGGCAGTAGAGCTACAGGGTGGGACACGGTACCTGTGGGCATTGGTGCCCTCTGCAGTGTGTACGTCGTCCCCTGTGCCGGTTGTAGATCCGGGGCCGCCATCTTGTGGAGTACAGGTCCAGCTGCATGTGCTGTGGGATCCATGGAGGGTGAGTGGTGCGGAGACCTGGAGCAGTGCCCACCTACCGAAGAGCGCGATTCAGGATGGCGCGCTGGGTCCTGAATATCTGGATCCGGATCGCAACCCTCCTCCTGTGAGCGGTGAACAGGAGGAGGAAGGGAGGAATGGCGGGAGGCCCTCTGAGAGCGGGCGCAGCGTGGTGGAAGCGCTGGGCCCGGCGTCCAGTCCCAGCACTGATCAAGAGTCCGGGCAGGTGAGGAGGTGCAGGGGGAGGCAGGGGCCCTCTTGGCTGTATTTTTCTTCCCCATAAGGACCGGGGAGCTGAAGAAGCAGGCCTATGTATGCGATGCGGGCAGGAGCAGGTCTTTCAAGCAGCCATCTCCTGCAGCGTCCGGACACGCCCCCCCGTGCTGTGTGTTCTATAAGAGAAGGGGAGGTATACGCGTGTGGAGAAAAAAGGAGCAAGTAGTGATAGATAGTAATAAAGTACTAAATAGAGAACAGATGGTAGAAATAGTATTAGGGCCAAGGTATCTATTTTCCTTGAAAATATACTGACTCCACTCATCAAAAAAATCCGCTCTTTTCTACTTGACACTTTCTATCCATTATCACAAGCCTACAGAATATCCCTTCCGAAAGCATCCTTGTGACACTAGACATCAATAGTCTATATACTTCTCTTGCACATGAAAAGGGCATTCAGGCCACCAGGACACTTTTACTTACTTCTTTTTCTGACTTATCCCCAGCGGCCCAAAACTTCTGCATAGATCTGTTGTGCTTTGTTCTACAACATAACTACTTTATGTTTGGCGATAAATTTTATATCCAGAGGAGGGGCACCGCAAAGGGCGCAAATGTGGCACCGCCCTATGCCAATGCCTTTGTGGCATAATTTGAAAATGACTGGGTATATCCCAATACTTTATTCCAAAAACATGTCCTAACCTGGTACAGATATATCGATGATAAATTCTGTATATGGCAGGGCAACCTAAATACCTTCACCGATTTTTTCCTCTACCTAAATGGGATCAACCAAGACCTTCAATTTACATCTCATACTGACCTACACTCCATTAGCTTTCTTGACATGGTTGTCATAAAAACACCACAAGGTACCTTGACCACTGACCTCCACGAGCTTTGAATCGGGACTTCGATCTTCACTTCTCGTAATTACCAATTCTGTGATTTTATGCCCATTATTCTTTCTCATTTTCTCCTGCTTTCTAATGTAATCATAATGCATCTATATGCTCTGGCCCACAGTCTATTTGACTCCTGTTATGATCCATTGGTTTATGTGCGCCTTCAGCATTTTCATTATACGTAACTATACATTTGCTGACATCTTATTTTTCCATGACTAATGTTCTTCCTTCTTTTTATTTCCTACAGACGAAATGACCTACTGCAGCCAGGTAGTATTCTATTATATAACAGTAGTACATAGGTATAGTATAGAATTGTAGTACCATAGATACTATTGAATAGAGTACTAGATATAAGTTTCTATATTACCTTGGCCCTAATACTATCTCTACCATCTGTTCTCTATTTAGTACTTTATTACTATCTATCACTACTTTCTCCTTTTTTCTCCACACATGTATACCTCCCCCTCTCTTATAGAACACACAGCACAAGTCACGTCAATACCCACGTTTTTTTCCTAGAGCGCTGACACCTTACTATCCATTTGAGTTTTGCCAGTTCCCTCACTAGACTTGTTCTCTACTTTTGCGCATGCACCCGCTCCCAATGATGTCACACGTCGGGCAGCATCCACCCCCGATGATGTCACACGCCGGCAGCGCACACAAGCTGCATCATACATAAATACCGGCGTGCTATGGACGCCAACACGCCATCCAGGGAAACCATTCTACATATATACTAAGGTAAGGCAACATGTCATCCTCTCTCCCTGCTCCCGCACTCTCTCTCCTCCATCCTTGGACGACTATCACAATGATTGCATAAGCCTGAATGAAGCATTCTAGGAATTTTTCAGGAATGATACCTCTAAACTATTTAGATGTTCTAATACTTTTACTTTGTTCACAGGCTCTTTATAGTCCAAGGCAAATTAGACTACTTAACCACAAGGAATCTACCCATCATATAAACACCTTACTTATGCTCAAAGCTGTAACCTATGTGTTCCATTGCCATGTACTGTGACACCATGTGACATCATATTTTCATACTATATGTACTTATGCCCTTATATACCTTGTATGTTGACAAAAAATTATTTTCTATGTTCATACCAGGCCGTAATCAAGGTCTTGATTTGACCGAAACGTTGGCCAGTATTTACTTATATACTCACATTCTGGATAAATGCTAAAATATAATTAACTAAATAAAAGCTATTTCTGACAAATCAGCAACTAGAGTGCCGTGGTCTACCTTCTACTATATGACCTTAAAAATACCACTGAGCACCGTCTGCACAAAAGAGGAGTGCCGTTCAACTTTTCCGCTCTATTACAGGCCATGCTAACTTTCTCCTTGTGGTGTATTGACACATTCTGTGCAGGTGTCTATCAGGCCACAGTCTCTCTCTCCTTGCAACACACTCTCTGCATGCAATTCCTACACCACTACTTTTATAGACATATACTTGTTGCAAGCTAGCTAGTCTCTTTATCTCAGACCTGGCTTCTCCACAAGTCCTCTACTTCTCCAGGGTATGAAGCCTAGGAAGTGCAAGTCAGCTACTCTTTCCACTATAGTGCTCAGATGCTTGACCCTCTCCAGACCACTCAAGAGGTGGTGGGAAAATTTACAAGCATCACCACCTCCACTTGCTAGCTAGCTATCATGCAGCTTCTACCAGCACACGCTCCCTTTCTGTGTCTAAGCACGAGATCCCATCATCCACCTCTATATATGTGCCCTCAGGAAAGCATAGTCTTCTATGCTGACCTCAGACTCAGCTCAACATTGCCGAATGTATGACTATTAACCCCTTATGTACAGGCCCATGCCAACATTATGCAGCACAGTCTATAAAACAGAGTTCAAATCAGTGTTACTACCCTCGGTCAAAAACATGACACATTCAATAAACATTCAGGCTTGAGTGCATTCTCAAACTTCAAGTATTCCAGTTTCAAGCGGTGCACAGCTCTACTATGCAGCACAGTATTTCAGTATTAACAGTGCATTTCTTACAATAAATAGTATGGTTCATATAATATCTCGTTTTTGTACACATCATCGTCATCCTGTCTGCGAGTATCTAACCGCCCTGTATTAATTAACCATGAATCAAGCTATTGGAGGAACTGAGCAATTAAAACAAACAGCCCATACAAAAAGTCATCATTGTGTAATGAGTCTGCTTTAAGATCCGTCAATTTACAATTTTTGAAAACAGGTGAAAATGTTTAACAAAGGTGGACTGTCTTAACACTGTCTTCTGTATGAAAATCTGGAATGCCTTTCCGAGACACAATATGCAGTTCATAAGTACTCCTGTCAGGGTACAGATGCCTGCTGTTGGGCTAAGGGTATTTTCACACTAGCGTTATTCTTTTCCGGTATTGAAATCCGGTAAAGGGTCTCAATACTGGAAAAAAACGCATCAGTTTTGTCCCAATGCATTCTGAATGGAAAGCAATATGTTCAGTATGCATCCGGATGTCTTCCGATCCGTCCCTTGTATGGTATTTGACCGGACAAAATACAGCAGCATGCTGCAGTATTTTTTCCGGCCAAAATCCCGAAATACTAATGCACTTGCCGGATCCGGCATTCATTTCCATTGAAATGTATTAATGCCGGATCCAGTACCAAGTGTGTGTAGGTCTTTCTAGCTTTGAAAAAATTAAATACCGGATACGGATGATACCGGAAAGACGGATCCGGTATTTCAAAGCAAAAGCATAACTGATCAGGAAAAAAAAGATATCAGTTTGCACACGGATTTCCGGATCCGGCAGGCAGTTCCGGCAATGGAACTGCCTGCTGGATTCTTCTAATGCTAGTGTGAAAGTACTCTTAGTCAGCTTTGTTTCCTATCTAGAAGATCAGGGGTTAACCAGAGGTTAAACATGCTCAAATCAATAACACGCCATTAAGTGGCTCTGCGGTGTATGAACTGGTTTGTGTGTGCGAGAGTAAACACACCTTTCGTTTTGTCTGAATAAGGATGTTGAGCAAATCCATAAATGGTTGTGTTTGTATGACCACACTGTCTGGGAAGGGAGATGAATGAATATAGTAATTATATCTGCAGATTACTGCTAGGGTGTGTTCATATTTAAAGGTGAGGAAGGCGCCAGCGAGAGTGGCACAAAGAGATGCCACCTTCGATGCATACAATTGCAACTGAAAGGCTGTATGAGTAAGAAGCAGAGAGAGGTTAAATTGTTTGTGAGTACTCGGATTTGGGTGGTGGCAGTAAGCGAAGGGAGCGCCCGAAATTACCTGCCAAGGGGAAAAAAAAAACCTCCAACCAGCCAAACCAGAGGAAAACAATTTTTGTTTGGGTGAGAATTCTGCCTGGGAATGTTAGAACGTGGAGGAGAAAAATCCCTGAAGTGTTTGTGAGGGGAGGGAGGAAGGGGGGGGGGGGATGATAATAATGATAATAGAAATTAATTTTTAAAGATTAACCCTTTCAATATCACTGAATAAGAGTTTTACAGCAGACCATGCTTTTAACTATAGCTCTTCCCCATCAGTATGAGCTACGTTGCTGCAGCCCTCTCTCCAATTACTTCATTCACACATCGTCTGCAGGAGACAGAACTTGACCAAAAGTCTATTCTGCTAATCACATTTAAGGCATATTAGCTACATAACCCATAGCAATGACATAGATTTACTTTCAACGCAAGCACTTCCCCCTCCCCTTAGTTATGTCTGTACTCGGGGAAGCTGCATCACAACTAGTATGGCTGCTAGCACCGTACCCACACAGTTGGCACTATTGAATATCTGAATCAACTTGGTTAATGCAGTGATACATCTCATCTGCAATTGCTGCATAAATAGGTCAAGTTTCAAGACTGTAAGAAAGCTGGGTGAATGTGGGCGTCGGAATGGGCCATATTACTTGCCACCCAGCTTTCCTAGAAATACACATAATTGAGGCTACATAGAATCTGACAGAAAAGGGCAACTGAAGGGCACTCAGCCAGCAATCCATAACTGGCATGAAGCTATCTATTTTCCATGTGGTTGATTTCTTACTAGCGAAATGAAAGACGTAATGATGTCATTTATGTACAAGTGACATTCATTCTACTCCTGCTATTATAACCCAGTTATTAGTACTCAATCAGGACGATAAGAGATAAGAAAAGCACACAGTACACAGTTCATAGAGTTCTGGAACTGAACCAACCTACTTGTGAATTCAGATTCGACACCTCACACATGCTTCTGCATTTAATGGCTTACCGTAAGTTTACAACAGAAGGGATTTGGCAGTCAAGCAAGGACATTTAACCCATAGCTAGTATTGTGTCTACCGCTAAAGAAAGTGGACCCAGAGGCATTAATGACCTTTGTGCTTCACAAATTCCATTCTCACACCGCTCCTTAAAGACAACTGTAAATGTTTCGGAAAATCTCTGTGGTGTCTGTCTGCTTTTTGTATAGTTTTTCCCAAATGAACGTAATGTGGAATATACAGTCATATGACAAGGGGTTAACAAAGCACTCCGGAGATTTTTAAAACAAGCCTTTTGTTCCAATTGTAATGTACATGAGGTAAATAGTAGTGCCGTTCATTTTCTTACCGCTGGCGCTATTCCTGATCCGTTCCTCCATTGTACCACGTAACCCGCACTTTGACGCCTCGAATACACAGCATTTTTAGAGTGGACAGGAAGTCACCCTCTCTATACATTCCTATATGCCGATAAGATTGTCACCACTATGGGTATTTTAAGTCACTTTACAGACTGAATTAGTGAAATGCATAAATAACAATTACACATAAAAATTTATTACCAGTATTAAATTAAAAGAGCTGGCAGAGCATGTGTTCTGGGGGCTGGGTCCTGGTGGGCATCAAACCACTCTGCCTTGGCCATGGAGTACAATATACAGCAGTAAACTGAATTATTTTCTTCGGTGAAGGAAAGCCCAGCTGGGACCCTGCATTCTAATGATAAAAAAAACTAAGCGTTGCATGAGATTTCAAAACCCTTTGGTTACCTGCAAGAACCCTGGACAAGATACAGAAGCTGCTCATAACAGCCTATGTTCTTTGATCCAACTATAAAAACAGACCATGGAGATCTACTGACATTTATAGTGACAGCCTGTACACACACTGCACTGAGATACCAGTGTGAGGGTATAGTATCAGACAGTATAATAAAAAATATATATATAAAATATATTGTGTTCTTTACCTACACCTCTGTAAACCTGCTACCGATAGTGGGGAAGAATGGACTGGTCAAATTTAGTGTAATTTGATTCGGATTCAATTTGAGTCTGAATAAATTCAACCCAAAAAAGTACTGCATTCCAATAGCCCTGAAAAGTCCTGAATGACACTCTGGGGTCTTCTAGGACTGTATCCAAATCCTTTAAAGCTCTTTAATACCAAGGCATCTTAAAGTGACAGCAACATATAAGGCTATGAGTAAAAGCATGGTAGCCGGATGTAACAAACTGCACTGTAGGATTTATGTTTTTTTTCTTTAAAAATAGTTTGAACACGTTTTGCTTATTAGCAGCAAATGCCTGCACATGGGTATACACACATAGCCTGGGGTCATGAGATCCTCCTCCATCTTTCCTGTCTTCTGATCTGAAAAATATCTCATGCCATTTTGAAAAGTTTGTCCAAATTGAATCACCAAAAATTCAGATTTGACCCACATTTTTGGAAAATTCAGGTTGTATTTAAGTAGTTCAGCCTCAAATTCATAAAATTGTCTGTCACTTGCCAATGTCCTCTATAAGGAGCTAAGTAATAAAGTTTAATAGGAGTTGCTCTTTAAGAATGTCTCCCCATATCTGGTCTCAGACTGTGTCACTGTCCTCTTTTTGTTTACTACTCTTTTCCATGTGCATCTCATCTGCCACAAATTCAGATTTGACCCTAATTTTCTGAAAATTCAGATTGAATTGAATTAGTTTAGCCTCAGATTCGCCCAATTGACTGTCACTTCCCAATGTCCTCTATAAGGAGCTGAGTTAGACAGTTTAATCAGAGTTGTTCTTTAGGGAAGTCTCCCCAGATCTGGTCTCAGACTGTGTCACTGTTCTCTTTTTTTCTACACCTTTTATTTATTTTATGCACTTATATGCTAATATTCCGCCGCACTTTACAGACATTAGCATTTCTTGTGCATTTGTCACAAGTCACATATAGAAAAACAATTTTACTGAGAACCTACCATATTTTTGTTTGTGTGGCTTGTGTACAGAAATGATGAGAGGCGATACATGTAACAACAAATACACATATTACAGGAGGGATGCAGATTACTGTTTTATCGAGATCTGAAAAGCAGGGCTATAATTGTGAAAGTAAAAGAGGTTTCAGGGTCACAAATAATTTCATGTTATATGTAGATTTTTTCTTTACATCATTTTAGTATTGGACAATGGAAACGCACATGAATTAGTTAGAAACATTGTCTAATCTTCAACCAATGCTCACAGTCGTACCTTTTGTGGATGTGGGTATAACAAGCCAGTGCACTGCATTCACTTTAAGCTATCAAATAATATATCATATGATTGTTCTCCTAAAGTGATATTTGGATTTGTTGTTTTCCCATGTGATCCGTTATGGAGTCTATCCTGGAAATTTTTGACATTCAAAGAGAAATACCCAAGAGTTTTTGGGTGACAAGTGCAGCATGACTCTCAATGTATTATCTGTATTACTGCAGAATGTACAGTATACATTTTAAGGTGCAACGGAAGAGACAGCACCCCCCATGAATGGAAGTCATTGTGTGCAGAGAACTCAATTCCTGATTACATAAATTCATGGCAAGAAATAAAGAAAAACATTTTCATTTAAATCTATAGGATGTCCCTTAATAACCAATTGACTAAAGCCATCAGAAATTTACAAGGCAAGATATTTAAAATTTAAATATGAAGATATCTGAACACATAAAGAAGCAACATGGCAGCCAATTTGTTTTCTAAAGATGACTGTAAATGTAACTGTTTGCAAATCGGTATTATCTATGTTATGTCGGTAGTAAAACAGCTTGTAAAATGTGGTGCAATTAAACATTCACTCCATCAAACACTTCTGTATATTACTATTTCTGCTTTTCAGCTCAGTTTACGGATCATTCTTTATGTAAATATATATAGAAGATACTTGTAAAAATAAGAGAAAGTTTACAGGCAAATTAATGTAGCACATGTGTAGGAAAATACGACATGAATGAAAGTCAGACCAAACTGCATATTGACTGTGTCTCACAATTAGATTTATTACTCATTCTTTTAAGGCATGGGAATGCTGAGTTTTTTAAAGATCATAATTATAAAGGTAATTTTCTAAAACAATAAAGTTTGTCATCATCTTCTACTACAGAAATATGCACCCTCTAATAGATATAGAAGAAACTGATCATAAGGGCATGTTCACATATGGCAGATTGGTTGCAGAAATTTTTACAACTGAAAATCTGTTCCTGAATGGGGCTTTACCTCAGCATGTGCATAGATTTTGACAAACCTCATTCAGATGTCACCATATGGAAAATTTGTTGCAAACCTTTTTACAACTGCTCTATGTATGAATGGGGTTATGTACATGCAGTCACAGTTCAATGTATTTATCAGATTTCACGTGGCATACATTTCTGTAACTAATCTGCCACTTGTGGATATAACCTAAGTAAAAGTTTGCGACTTTTGAAAAAACTATTTCTAAGAATTCCCCAATAGTCCCCTAGACTATTGGAGAATTACTGGTGTCACAACATTCTCTAGTCGGTTTTGTCAAACACAGTGTAATTTTCTTCCAACTTCCATTAATTGCCAACTTATATGTATATATTGTATGCATTTCTTTTTTTTTTTTTTATAAAAATCACTGGATGGATTTTCTGGATATATATATTTTTTGCAGCCACTGCATGTATACTAGCTCCTGTCCTAGCTTTTGAACTTCATATCTGTCTGGACCTTTAGAACAGCAGAAAGTCCCACTTGGTCTACTTTCACACTCGCGTTTTGGCTTTCCGTTTGTGAGATCCGTTCAGGGCTCTCAGAAGCGGTCCAAAATGGATGAGTTTGCATTCTAATGCATTCTGATTGGAAAAGGATCCGCTCAGAATGCATCAGTTCAGTCCCCATTCCGCTTTGGAGACGGCAAGCAGCGTTTTGGTGTCCGTCTGATGAAACTAAGCCAAACGGATCCATTTTCACTGACACAATCTGGAACAATAGAAAACAAATCCGTCCTCCATTGACTTTCAATGGTGTTCTAGACGGATCAATCTTGGCTATGTTAAAGATAATACAAACAGATACGTTCTGAACGGATGCAGACAGTTGTATTATCTGAACGGATCCGTCCATGACGGATCCGCACAAAACGCGAGTGTGAAAGTAGCCTTAGTGTTTTTTGTCTGACTATCAGTCTGCGAGTAGGAACACCACAACTCCCCTATGCTATCCCAGACGAGTGGTTGGTCACAGCTTTTCATATTATACTAATCTATGCTATGTTTGCATGTTTATCTAGACCAAGCATGCTCAACCTGCGGCCCTCCAGCTGTTGCAAAACTACAACTCCCAGCATGCCCAAACAGCCTACAGCAGGGCATTGTGGGAGTTGTAGTTTTACAACAGCTGGAGGGCCGCAGGTTGAGCATGCCTGATCTAGACCTATCAAAAGAACAATAGACCTTGTTCTGTCACCAATTCCAACCCTACTATTCTAATGAGGATTACCTTGCACATAAACTCTTGTGCTGTGTACTCTACACTGTGAGCAGTAGAGCCATAAACTAACATTACTTTGCTTTCCCATTGAGAACTTTTATCTCTCTCTGATTACTGCTACAAAAGGACAATATTTTGTATTCATTTTCAATTGCATAGTACTAATGGCAGATTTACTAATGCTGTCGAAATTTACACTGTCTAAGAACATAAATCCCATTCTTAATATTAAACAAATTCATGATCCAGGCACACAGATCTTTAAAAATCCGGCATATTATAAATCCTGTAACAATTTTTGCCAGGACTCTGTCCATGCACCAGAATTCTGTCTGTGCAACAAAAATGTTGCTGTGTTTCAGAACTATGGTATTTTGGCCACTGAGTAGACAGCGGGGAAGTCGACACAGCGATTACTAATACTGTCTGAAAGTACCTGTAAACTTACTCTTAAACTGCTCCAGATTTATTATAGTGGATGATGCTGGATGATAAATCTGTTTCATCTTTAGACTGTTTACTCCTATAACTTGGCTTAGTTTTGAAAAAGGGGGTCAGTCAGCACATCCCAATGCGCAGGTGCATGTTGCCATGGCTAGAAACACAAATAAAAAACAATGCAACAGCACTCTGCAAACGTACACTGCAAAAGTACTCTACCCCTTGAGAAAGCTGAACACGAAACGTGCGTCGGGGGGCGGTCTGGTGGTTCTGGCAGTGTGGATTTGGGTCAGTCCATATATGGGATACTTCTATATGCATTGTGCTTTTTTTGATGGCACACTAGTATGTGATATTTTTAACCCCTGTTCTCTTTATATGACCCATATCAGGGTCTAATACTAGTGAGTGGTTAATCACCTATAACATTATTCTACTTGCCGTATTTTATGTACTACATTTACCCATATTGCACTTGCACTTTATTTCATATATCCACATAACCATGTTCCACCAGTCTATTTGTTTTTAATTACGTTTTTAATTTTGTGATGTCAATCATGTTATATTAAATTTAGTTCAATAAACTATTTGATTGTTAATATACTTGTTGTGCATTTCTATTATTTGATACAATTGTGATCTACATATGTTTCTATTGATCTTATAAAAGTACAATAATGCCATAATTATAGAAAATATTCTGGTGCTAATGCTACGCTTATTTTATAGATTTGAGATTCTTGGCAAATACATTTTGTACAAAATTATTTGTGCCCATCTGCCAGCGTCAAGGCGATCTCTATAAGATGGGAACCTAACACTAAATACTACCTGTTATGGTGCCATACTGTCCACCACTAAATCCAGAGAATGCAGGCTCCACATGCATGCTAGGTCCACTCTGCCTTTTACCACTTTTGGTGCCATAATGGCCTCCATTAAATCCAGGGAATGCAGGTCCAACATTCATGCTGAGCCCACTCTATACCTCTCCTGGTGCCAGAAGGTTTCCAATGAATGCAGGGAGAGCAGGCTACAGCTTTATGTATAAATGTGACACAGCGATGTATGCCCATTTGTGGCACAAAAAGTGCCAAAATAGTGTATTTTCAATTATAACTCCGTCTCATTGCATTTAAAAACTACTTTTCTGATGAAAGGGTTCCTATAAGCTGCTATAAGTAACCATTTCATCACAAGCGTGATAGACATTGATAAAACATACATGTACTATACGATCAAGAGCATTCATCATGAGCCATTAAATTATATTTTATATATATATATATTATATATAAATTATAATTTATGATGAGACAATGTCTGACTGATTTTATCAATCTTTGGGGCTATAATAAATCCAATGATCAGACATGTTCAAAATTACGGTGAAACATTACAAACAAGATCAGATGATAATATTATTCTGTAATTGTATCTAGACTGTATATTATATTTACATGCCTATTTACATGTGCATGCCCTTAGAGCTACATGTTCCTTAGACTCTGTGCATTTTAAATTGGTTTTCCAAATTAAAGGGATTATCAGAGTTAAATGAGAACCCGGGCAGCCTCAATTTATATATTTTAAAATAACAAAAGAATAATTACTTTCCCCTTTTCACCACTGCAGCCAGGAAGACGATGTCAGCAGTGGGGAGGACAGGAGAACAGAGACAGAAGCGGGGGAGAAAAGGGGTACCAATTTGTTATTTTAGACCATTTACAGGGGGCTGTCTGCGATTTTATTTAACTTGGCCAACCCTGTCTGTAAGCTGAAAAATGGTAATAAATCCATAAGAAAACAATAGCATTTTTGTGCTTTTATACTGTGCTGGACTTCATGTGAAGGAGTGACAAATGACCTTCACTTTGCGGTTTCCACCTGACTATCTGTCCTTTGTGCAGCTGGGTCTTTAAAGGTCACATAGAAACACTTAAAATGGCATGAATGGCTTGAATGCCAAATACATCTCATTATTTTCTTTATTAAATAAATATATTTACCGTGTATATATATATATATATATATATATATATATCTATAGCAGTGTGGAATCCATGGCACTCCAGGCAGTTTCAATGGAAATCAATGGTGTCTGGAGTGCTGCAGAACCCATGTTGTTGGTTGTGGTTCCTTGGTCAAGGTTGTACATGCTGGAACCCATATTGTTTTTTGTGGGGAGTGCTGCCTTTTTTTTCCCATTTGTATGTACGGTATATATATATCTATCTATTGTGGGGAGTCGCTCTGGTAGTCAGCGGTGCGGGTGCAGTTTAGAGGCAAAACCAGGAGTCCAGATTGTGCAACAAACAGTGTTTTATTCACACTTGCACACAAAATGAAAAACAGTCTCTTGGTGACAGTTCACACACAACGGAAATAACGTAGCCAAACAAAAACAGTCCAACACAGGTTCAGTCACCTGGGAGGTGTAGGTGCAGGTTCGCACCACGCTGTCGGCCCAGCCGCAGGAGAATCCAGCTTCAGGTAGCCAGGAACACAACACCTCCTTGCTGAGCGCTTTCCTCCAGGACAGAGAACTCCCAGCCCTGTTAGCAGCTCCAGGATAATCACACTCACAGCTGGTGGTGCTGGCTGAGTTTATAAACCCAGCCCAAAACTCGGACTGGACCGTGGGGAGCAGCCACCCACCCTACTCTTTAGCTGCTCCCAGTAAGAGCCGGCCCGATCGGCTTTGCAGCCATGCTATTTAACAAAGTCAAACAGCACTAGCTGCTGCAGACAAAAACCCGGCTCTCACCTCACCGAGGCCAGCAACCTCGGTGACACGTACCTGCCATCTAGGACGGCACCCTGCACCTACCACATACCCCCTTTGTTCAACCCTGAGGGGTGGACACAGGACAAACAGTGTACCCGGGAGAGCGCTGCCTGCATTTTTTAATAACCGGCCCGCTCTGTGCTCCACCGTGAATTTAAAATTCTGTAGAGACAGAAACCACCTGGTGACCCGGGCATTCCTCTCTTTGGCTTGGGACATCCACTTGAGTGGGGAGTGGTCGGTCACCAGGCGAAAGCTTCTGCCCAACAGGTAATAACGGAGGGCCTCGAGTGCCCACTTGATGGCCAGGCACCTCTCTCGACTATACTGTACCTAGTCTCTGCTGGGGTGAGCTTGCGGCTGAGGAAGACAACGGGATGCTCCTCCCCGTTGACTTCCTGCGACAGTACCGCACCAAGGCCAACTTCAGAGGCGCCGGTCTGGACTACGAAATCCTTCCTGAAATCGGGTGTCACCAAAACCGGGGACCCACACAGGGCCGATTTCAAGGCGGAGAAAGCCTTTCCGCCTGCTCATTCCAGCGGACCATCCCTGTCTTACGCCCCTTTAACAACTCTGTCAATGGCGAAGCAATAGTAGCAAAGTGGGGCACAAACCTCATGTAATACCCCACAATCCCCAGGAACGACTTTACCTGCCTGGTGGTGACCGGTCGGGGCCAACTCCGTATTGCCTCTACCTTATTTACCTGAGGCTTGATGACTCCCCGCCCAATTACATATCCCAGATATTTTGTCTCCTCTAACCCTATGGAGCACTTCTTTGGGTTAGCGGTCAGACCGGCTTTTGTGGGGGACAGGCTGTTGTTCCCATGCTTCCTTGGCGATATCCAACAGGCCCCGAGGGTGTCTGCCATAAAGCAGTTCGAAGGGCGAGAACCCAGTAGAGGCCTGGGGTACCTCTCGCACTGCGAACATGAGATAGGGCAGAAGCAGGTCCCAGTCCTTCCCATCTCTAGACACCACCCTCTTTAACATATTTTTTAGAGTTTGGTTAAACCTCTCCACAAGACCGTCTGTTTGCAGATGGTAAACGGACGTCCGTAACCGCTTTATACGCAACAATTTACACAGTTCCCTCATTACTTTAGACATAAAAGGGGTCCCTTGGTCTGTCAGAACCTCTTTTGGCAGGCCCACACGGGAAAACATCTCCATTAACTCTTTGGCAATGAGCTTAGCTGAGGTATGTCGCAGAGGCACCGCCTCCGGATACCGAGTGGCATAGTCGAGAACTACCAGAATGTGTTGGTGGCCCCTGGCAGACTTTGGTACAGGCCCACTAAATCCATCGCGATTCGCTCAAACGGTACTTCAATAATTGGCAGAGGTACCAGAGGACTACGGAAATGTGGCTGGGGGCTAGTTATCTGACAAGTCGGACAGGACTTACAATAATTCTCTACCTCCTTGAACACACTGGGCCAATAAAATCGCTGCAGTATGCGGTCCTGGGTTTTCTGCCACCCCAGGTGTCCCCAAGAACATAGTTGGTGGGCAAGCTCCATGACAAGCTTGCGATACGCTGTGGGCACCACCAACTGTTCAACAGGTTCGCCTCGGATTTGGTTCACCCGATACAACATATCCTGCAGAACAATAAATCGTGGGAACATTAATTCAGCCCCTGGTTTCTGGGGTTTACCATCAATTTCCAGCACATTCTCCCAGGCCCTGGTTAGGGTTTGGTCCCGGTGTTGTGCGGTCCCAAAATTTTCCCCGGAGACATTGAGGTCTGCCAACTCAGGTCCCGTGGCAAGTCCTCCGTGTCTCCCACCATTACACTCAGTGGGGTTGTCTCCCCTCTACCGCTGGAGCAGTGGTCACCCCTACCGCTGGCCCGTCAGACTCGGGCTCCCAGGGTTCTGGCCTTCCAGTGGTATCAGGCCACTCCACTAGGGTCACCCTGTCTCGGGTCCCTCAGATACCTTTATTACCGGCCACAGCGCCGAAAACCGGGAAGTCCCTCCCAAGTATCAGTTCGTGTGGGAGTTTAGTAGCGACAGCCACCTCGTGGGTCCACCTACCAGCCGCGGTGGACAAAGTCACTAGTGCAGTGGGGTAGTCTTTCAGGTCTCCGTGGATGCACAGGACCCCGACTTTACGGCCAGTATACTCCGCAGGACGTACAAGTGCAGCCCTTACCAGGGAGACTAAACTCCCGGAGTCCAGCAGAGCCACCGCCAGAGAGTCTCCCACCTCTACCTGACACAGGTGGTTATGGTCCTGCACCTCACGGGTGCCAGTTGCGCACAGCTTCCGTGCATACAGGGAGTGACGCACCCCGTAGGTCATATCCATCGGCTCATCCCGATGCGGACAGTCGGCCCTGATGTGGCCTGGCTCCTGACACCTCCAGCATACCACGGGAGGCGGACTCGCAGGGGGTATATTCCGGGCAGGCCGCTCTGTCGCCGGACGTCGGAACTGGGGCAGAGGCCTCCGGGTTTGACTGACCCCTTCCCGCAAGAGTCCCCTGCAGGTTTCTGGTGGCCTCGTAGCGCTCTACCAGGTCGACCATCTCCAGGGCATTGGTGGGCGATACCTGGCCGATCCAGTGCTGGAGGGGATAAGGCAGGGCCCTCCAAAAGATGTCCGCCAACAGTCGATCCAGCATGGCAGTGGGACTTAGTAGATCGGGCTGCAGCCACTTTTGCAGCCTGTGCAGCAGATCGTAGAACTGCGGCCTAGCGGGTTCAGTCGCTTTAAAGTCCCACTGGTGGACTCTTTGAGCGCTGACCAGCACGTTCACGCCCAGTCTGGCTAGGACCTCTCCTTTCACAGTGTCATAATCTGCCGCTTGGTCGTCCGACAAGTCAAAAACACCTGCTGGGGTCCGGAAGCCAGGAACGGAGCGACCACCTCAGCCCACTGGTCACGGGGTAACTTTTCCCTCACGGCGACCTTCTCAAAACCGCCAGGTACGCCTCAACGCCGCCTGCGGGGGTCATTTTTGGGATCGCTGCACGGACCGCTTCCGGGCATCATGGACGTGGTGGGACGCTCCTGCCGCCTGTAACGCCATCACATGTTGTAGCAATAGTTGGTTGGTCTCCCGCTGCTGCACGTTAGCCTCTATGAGAGCCTTCACAGCAGCCTCCATGTTGTCAGAAACTCCTGCTTGCAGCTTTGCTGGCTTAATATATTCCATACACTTTAGAAAAACAAAACTTCGAGCGCATTCACGCCAGCCTCACTGCGCATGCCCGCATCCGACACCAAATGTGGGGAGTCGCTCTGGTAGTCAGCGGTGCGGGTGCAGTTTAGAGGCAAAACCAGGAGTCCAGATTGTGCAACAAACAGTGTTTTATTCACACTTGCACACAAAATGAAAAACAGTCTCTTGGTGACAGTTCACACACAACGGAAATAACGTAGCCAAACAAAAACAGTCCAACACAGGTTCAGTCACCTGGGAGGTGTAGGTGCAGGTTCGCACCACGCTGTCGGCCCAGCCGCAGGAGAATCCAGCTTCAGGTAGCCAGGAACACAACACCTCCTTGCTGAGCGCTTCCTCCAGGACAGAGAACTCCCAGCCCTGTTAGCAGCTCCAGGATAATCACACTCACAGCTGGTGGTGCTGGCTGAGTTTATAAACCCAGCCCAAAACTCGGACTGGACCGTGGGGAGCAGCCACCCACCCTACTCTTTAGCTGCTCCCAGTAAGAGCCGGCCCGGATCGGCTTTGCAGCCATGCTATTTAACAAAGTCAAACAGCACTAGCTGCTGCAGACAAAAACCCGGCTCTCACCTCACCGAGGCCAGCAACCTCGGTGACACGTACCTGCCATCTAGGACGGCACCCTGCACCTTACCACACTATGTAAACATAACATTAACAATAACAAATAACATTTTGCCTATAGATATTACTCTAGTTTTACACTATTATACCAGTTTGTACCTTTTTTATGATGTTTTTAAACAGTTTTTGATAAGAAAAACAGGTGTGTACATAAATTGACTACTTTTTTACGCTACAGAACTCACATACAGGACTTCATAAATTCCCCCCATAGTGTATAGGCACGACCAGTGATCAGGACTGACCAGAGGGAAATTGTCAGATGGGTTTACACCTCAAAACCCATCACTACCACTATGTTATTGTTCACTTTGATAGTATAAGCATCATGCATCTACGCATGAAAATTGCTTGTGACAAGTCATCTAAAAGAGGTGCCAATCCCCAGGATAGTCAGGCAGTCTGGGCTGAAGCCATATCTTCCAGGCATGAGCACTGGAGTAAGGTGTACTTGCTTAACTAATGACTAGTAGCAGGTAAAATCTATACAGCATGTGGATAATTCTTTGTTTTTTATATAATGCAATATCATACAGTATGTTTTTTAAATGCATTGTTAAATGCTGAAATAAAAGTGTGTGAAATGTACAACCTTTGTATCCCAGAGAACTGGCATATCCCCCCAATAAATCTCCCCCATAGAGTCATATGTTCTTTCCTGACTCTTTTTCCTAGTGTTCAACAATTTACCACACTAAGTACATACATGGCCATCAGGCTTGCCAATATTACACTGAGCAGCATCTATACTTTACTTACATCAAAACATACACCAAAATAAACAATGGGCTCAGTCTGCAATATAACACCTATGTGCTTAAACAAAAGTTACCCCAACTACAAAAATTGTATAAAGGATAAGATATGCATAAATTCAAATAATCTTATTGAAAAATATCATAAAACAGACTATTAAAAAGGACTCGGCAAGGGTACTTTCACACTTGCGTTTTTATTTTTCGGCATAGAGTTCCGTCGTCGGGGCTCTATGCCGGAAAAAAACTGATCAGTCCCATCCCCATGTATTCTGAATGGAGAGAAATCCGTTCAGGATACATCAGGATGTCTTCAGTTCAGTTCTTTTGACATTTCAGGACGGAGATAATACCGCAGCATGCTGCGGTATTATCTCCGTCCTGAAATGCCGGATCCGGCATTAAGTCCCATTGGCTTACATTAGTGTCGGATCCGGCATTAAGAAATACCTGAAGGACGGATCACTTGCAATGCATTTGTGAGACAGATCAGCATCCGGATCCGTCTCCAAATGCTTTCAGTTGTCATGTGGAATGACGGATCCGGCGGGTAGTTCCGGCGACGGATCCTCACAACGCAAGTGTGAAAGTAGTCTAAGGGTTTGCATACATAAAAACATAAGCCATGGTAATATAATGTGTAGGATCCAGGAGTGAAACTAGAAAGGGTGGACCCCATAGCAAATTTATGAATGCCCAATGTTCAAGGGCCCACTTGGGGATTTTCTGGCTTATTAATTCGTCAGTCCAAGTTTGCACTTGGCCAAGTGTGTATGGTGGTGCCAGAAGGGTTAGGCTATGCATACATCTGTGTCAGGGGCTCCGTTAATACAGGACTAAATAGTGTATAATACTGCACAATTTTGTCTGGTAAAATGTTGGGTTTTTGTAACGGAAACTTGATGGATTGCAGTATATTGTATGGGGTCTGTTGGGTGCCATTTTTACCATCATTTGACGGCTCCAGCATTTCCATTATTTTTGCTGCTCTGCTCCAATAATGGATCAGATAATTGTAAATTAGAGCGCTGGTATGAACCCAGCCTTAGCTGCTGGGTGTACAAGCATTCGGCCAACAGGTATATACAGTAATATGTATGACTGGCCAGGTGTGGCCACTGGACAACAGTAATTCCCGTTACGCTGTTTTACCTGCTCATATATTCCTGTTGTTACTGTGTAAGCAAACACATGTCAGCGCTAAGCTTCTCTATGTTTATATACTGTTTTCTCATAAACACGTCAATGGAAAAGCTCTGGGGATTATGCACATTTATGAGATTAACAGAGAACTCAGTGTTAACAATTGTCATTTTCTTATTTACCAGACAATAGCTCTGAAAAGCAAATAGTGATCAGCAGCAGTGCGCATGGCTTAAAGGGGTATTCCCATCTGGGATATTTATGGCATTATTAATAGGATATGCCATAAATATCTCATCAGCTTAGATCCCAACTTCCAGACCTGGTCCCATCTCCATAAGGGGCACCAAAGTAAACAAAAAGAATGCCATTTACTCCTATGGGACTTCCGAAAATAGCCAAGTGCGCTTGCTCAACTATTTTCAAAAGTCCCATAGCAGTGAATGGAGAGGACACAACACACGTGCAGTGTGTTGTCCATTCACTTCGGAGCCCTGCTCCTGATATAGGAGTGATTGCAAAAGGTGGGACTTGCACTGATCGGACATTTATGACATATGCTATTGATCTACATTCACTTTGGGTACTTGTTCTGGAGAAAGGACCTGCAGCAATCTGACATTGATGGCTTATCTTATTGATATGCCAAAAATGCCTCAGATGGGGCAATCTCTGTAAAGAGCGCCTGTTACCTCTATTGACTTGTCTATTTTCATAATCACATGCAATCCCCATGTAATAGCAATTCTGCAGAATTGTTTCTTATGACTCTATGTTGTGCTGTTTTTCTCTTATTCCTGCTAGAAGTTTATGGATAAAGGTACAGATGGCTGTTACCAGTTGGGGGGTGTCCCTGCATGGTCTGCAACTGGCAGCAATTATTCAACAATGAAGGACCCTCACTTTGCACACAACTCCCTGGTAACACCCATCTATACCTTCATCCATATGAATTTATTAATAAACATTCCAGAATTGTAATTTCACGTGGAATACAATTATTTACTAAAACTGACCAGGACTGGTGACAGGTGCCCTTTTAAAGACGTTTTTTGATATTTTTCACTGTTGTGGTAGTTCATTATAACATATACATTCGCTTTTTATATTTAAAACCATTGTGTTTGGTAACTACTATATTTGTAGAAATTTCAAGAAATTAAATTCAAGCCAGTAGCAAACTTCATAATAGTGACCTAGACATATATTACGTTTTTTGTGAGTTCAAAGTTCATTCTGTGTAAAGCTAAATAAAAATCTAACAAATCTGCCATTTTCTACAATACATGCAGCATGCTACCCACATTAATCAATGGAGCCTAAAAAATAGAATTCTGTAATGCGGATGCATATTTTACACAGGTTTGACATTTGCGTCTGTCTCTGCAGTATGGGAGAAAATACTGATGACAATACAGATGAAAGCACACATAAGAGAACCACTGAGACCCAACAAAGAAAACCCTGACAATACACACATGATAATGACATCAATAAAGTACATTACCAGTATGTAAGTGTGATTGAGGTCTTAGGACAGTGGTCGCCGACCTGTTTTTCTCTAGATATTCTAAATCCTTGACTTAAGCTGCCCATACTCGTTAGGCTACTTTCACACTATCGTAATTGCTGAATCCGGCAGGGTTCAGTAAAAACGCTTCCGTTACTGATAATACAACCATCTGCATCCGTCATGAACGGATCCGGTTGTATTATCTTTAACATAGCCAAAACAGATCCGCCATGAACTCCATTGAAAGTCAATGGGGGACGGATCCGTTTTCTATTGTGTCAAAGAAAACGGATCCGTCCCCATTGACTTGCATTGTGGGTCATGACGGATCTGGGTCTTGCTCCGGATCCCAGGACTGTGGTTTGCTCTCCGGTATGAGAACGGAATGAATTTTGGAGCATTCTGTTCTGTTTAATTACGCTTGGTCCCCATTGGCAATGAATGGGGACAAAACAGAAGCGTTTTTTTCCGGTATTGTGACCCTATGACTGATCTCAATACCGTAAAATATTAACCATAGTGTGAAAATATCCTTAGATAAATGTCAGCCAAACCCTACAAGTTCAGAAAATTTAATCAAACAACTAATGTCTATTGGGGCCTCCTGATTCTCTTCCAACAGCAAATGTCGGGGATATAAGACTCGGCAATCGGAATTCAACTGCCCAAACCTTATGTTCTTGGGGAGACATGTCTGGCAGTGGCTTTCTTGCACCTCCTATTTCAAGACACATGTATTCTAAACTGAGCAAGCACGTCCATGGAGGAGTCAGGAATGATTGCCAACACCTATCTTAGGCCTCATGCACACAACTGTATTTTTGTTCTGCATCCGATCCGTATTCTTTGCGGATTGAATGCTGACCCATTTATTTCAATGGGGCCGCAAAAAATTGTGGACAGAACACCGTGTGTCTGTGCCTCAGTCCCACAAAAAACAAACAAAAAAGTTCCATACTTGTTTGTTTTGTGGACAAGTATAGGGCATTACTATAAAAGGGGAAAAGAAATGACACCCAGTATCTGTGTTAGGGTACTTTCACACTAGCGTTATTCTTTTCCGGTATTGAAATACGGTAAAGGGTCTCGATACCAAAAACAAAACACATCTGTTTTGTCCCAATGCATTCTGAATAAAAAGCAATCTGTTCAGTATGCATCAGGATGTCTTCCGTTCTGTCCCTTGTAGTTATTTGACCAGACAATTCTTTCTAGCTTTGAAAAAATTAAAGTCCAACTAAATCCGGATGCGGAAATAAAAAGATATCCGTTTGCAAACGGAACTGCCTGCCGGATTCTTCTAACGCTAGTGTGAAAGTACCCTTATGCGGATCTACAATTTGTGGACCTCAAGACACATACAGACGTGTGCATCAGGTCTTATGTGTATAGTCAGCCTTAGATTTGAAACAGAGAGTATCTATCAAGACTTGTCTCTTCTTTTGGAACTAATCCTGAATTTGGCTTACAAAAATACATGCTGCATCCGACAGTCAACATCACTTCAATCCTCATGATATGAGGATAGTCCATAAAGAGAATACCTCTGCCCTAATACAACCATTACATCACAGAGCCCTGGGAAACCCTGAGAACGTGAGCTGTTGGGGATGCACCATCTGCCTGGATGGGACTGAAAGAACCCACATGTGAAAAAACACACATTTGATAAGGACATCAAACAAATAAATGTCTGATAACAATGCAAACAGAAACATTAGTAGGTATTAACTCTTTCAGTATCAGGCCACTTTTCATCTTAAATCCCAGGCCGATTTTTGCAAATCTGACATGCCTCACTTTATGTGGTAATAACTTTGGAACGCTTTTTCTTATCCAAGCCATTCTGAGAAAGTTTTCTCGTGACACATTGTACTTCATGATAGTGGTAAATTTGAGTCAATATATTTCACCTTTATTTATAAATAATCCAAAATTTACAAAAAAAAATGGAAAAATTCACAATATTCTGAATTTGAATTTATAGCAATAACAAATGACAAGACAGGTGCACACTGCGGTCTTACTAAGCCCTAAAACTGATGTTAAAATTGAAAGATTAGTCAACATGTCCTTCAATGGAGGACATGTCTAAGCCCGAGCACCACGCCAAGGTTTCTCAAGTAGCTCGGGACCTAACACTCACCTACCTGTGCCGTATGGGCAATACCAGGGGCCAGTGGGCAAAATTACAGGAAAGTATAGGCCGACTCACAACAGACTGCTCAGTTACCTCCAGCATGTAACCATGCCTGCAATGGGAGGAGGGAGAGGGCTGTGAGCCCCACCCAAGACTGACTAATATGGCCCAGGCCTCACAGGTGCACCTAAATGTAGCCTGTGGATGGAAAACAGGCTACATTTACATGGGAGTTTATACACCTACAAAAAATTGTATATACAAAACAACTGAAAGGTGGCATGAAGCAGGATGTGCTCAACTGGCCCCTGGTATTGCCCATACGGCACAGGTAGGTAAGTGTTAGGTCCCGAGCTACTTGAGAAACCTTGGCGTGGTGCTCGGGCTTTAACATGTCCTCCATTGAAGGATATGTTGACTTATTTCTCAATTTTAACATCAGTTCAAGGGCTTAGTAAGACCGCAGTGTGCACCTGTTTTGTCATTTGTTATTGCTATTTTGTTATATTATTTATCACATCCACACATTTGCCATCTTGTGGAGGATTGTGGTACTTGTGGTCCGCTGCGTATGCATTTTTGCTGGGGATCGCCATTAGCAACGGGCCACAAGTGCAGGATCTGCTCCCCTGTATATATAGGCACAACTGCATTTTTGGGTTGAGCACATCCTGCTTCATGCCACCTTTCAGTTGTTTTGTACAGATAGTAATACCTCATAAAATAGTTATCAATCAACATTCCCCATATGTCTGCTTTATGTTGGCATCATTTTGTAAATGTCATTTTATTTTTTAGGACGATGAAAGTCAAATCTTCACATCATAATATATCACATCTGTCTGTTTAATTATATAGATTTATAGATATGGATAGATATAGATAGATAGATAGATAGATAGATAGATAGATAGATAGATAGATAGAAAGATAGATATAGATATTGAGAGAAAGTTGGCAGGCAACTGTCAGTGTTTGCCCTCTTGACCTGTAAGTGAATAGCTCCCATGGTTTCCTATTTCCTGTAGATGTGATGTGTGTGCTGTACATGTATTTATGGTTACAGAGTGCTGTTGCACCTTGTTGTCTGTATGTACATGTATTTATATCAGTGCGGTATGACATAACAGTAACACTGACAGCACAAATCACTAGCATGTAGTATATCAGTGTACTATGCGGGCATTTGTCTAAGCTTAGACTATAGATCTTATGCATTGAAGCATTTTATAGCAGGCTCTGATCAGTGTAAAATAATGTGATACTGTTACAGCGCTTGCCGCGTCCACCGTTGGTCTCTGCTTTCTGGCCCCTTTTAACATGCAGACAATGACCACTTAGCCAATCACTGGCCTCAGCTGGTGAATGGAAATGGGAGAATGGTAAGGTGAGTATCAGTTATGTGATACGTAAGTCTGTTACTTATATGGATGTGGGATGTTTAAAGCAGATCATGACTGGGTCATTTACTCCACTTCCTGACCAGGCACATTTTCTACTTTTTTAGTACAGTACAGTGTTTTGCAGTGGCATAACGTGTGTTGCCAGCACCCGGGGCAAGCCAAACCCGTGGACACTCCATAATTTTCTTTTTTAGAATCACACCCCACAGTATACCAAGACCAAAATTACCAATGACATTACCAGCTCTATTTAGGCTCCATGCCCCCAACCAGCCCTACTTAGAGTGGTACAAATAAGATTCCCAGTGGGACTCTCAGAGGCCAAAGACATAGGGCCTGAATGGTGATTGGGAATGGCTTAATAGGGATGACTATTACTGTGGGGGGCCTAACTGCACTGTGCACTGCAGGCCCATGGGAATGTTAGGCCCCTTTCACATCAGCGTTTTTGCTTTCCGTCCTAGAGTTCCGTCCTCGGGGCTCTAGGACAGAAAGATACTGATCAGGATTTATCCTAATGCATTCTGAATAGAGAGAAATCCGTTCAGGATGCATCAGGATGTCTTCCGTTCTGTATGTGAACGTCTTTTGGACGTTGACAAAACCGCAGCATGCTGCGGATTTGTCGCCGTCTAAAAATCCGGAAGACATGCTGTAACGCCAGATCCGGAATTAATGCCCATAGAAGTGCATTAATCCGGAATTAAGCTAAACGTTGTTTCGACGCATCGCCGGATCTGACGTTTAGCTCTGCGCATGCGCAGCAGCAGTTCCGATCGGGGCCCCAGTGTAAGCTGGGGCTCCGATCGGTTACCATGGCAGCCAGGACTCTACTGAAGTCCTGGCTGTCATGGTAAGTACTCCGCAGCAGTACTTACCTGCGCGCACTCCTTCATGACGTCACAGGTCCAGGAGGCGCATTGATCTATGCGCCACGGGTACCTGTGACATCATGAAGGAGTGCCCGGCAGCCGCAGCGCAGGTAAGTACACTGCTGCGGAGTACTTACCATGGCAGCCAGGACTTCAGTAGCATCCTGGCTGCCATGGTTACCTGAAAGCATATTGAAGACTGATCAGTCTTCAATATGCTTTCAGTTGTCTTGCGTTGTGACGGATCCAGCAGGCATTTCCGGCAACGGAAGTGCACGCCAGATCCTCACAACGCAAATGTGAAAGAGCCCTTACTAGTACTACTGCAGTGTGCCAGTAGCTCACTGCATAGGGAGTTATATATGTGTGAAAATACTGTCATTGCCCATATGATTGCCCATCCTGAATGCTGTGTATATGGAGAGAGAGAGGATGTCAGGCCCTTAGAGCAGTAGTTTGGTGGTGGCTGCTCCACCCACTTCCCCTAAAGGGAGCAGTTGAGTTTGGTGAAGCCTGCGAGATGGTCAGCAGCAAGGAGCAGAGTGAGCTGTAGATGTAAACTGAGAGGTACGAGCAGAGCTACAGTATATGTGCCAGCCCCTGAGGAAAAAGGGGCAACAGAAAGTGTAGTGGCCATACAAGGAGGAGTGCTGAGCATTTGTCAGAGAAGGTGACACCTGCACTTTGGCTATAGAATTCCCTGCATTTTGGGCAGGGGCATAACTACCATAGCAGCAGACCAGGCGACTGCTATGGGGCCCAGGGCAAGAGGGGGCCCAGTCTTAGTTGGGATTATCTCCTCTTCTACTCTCCTTCTCTATGTACACCACTGTTTTTGGGTACAATATTTAAAGGACAAACTGGCTATCTGACGGAATACTGCTCTGGAAATATATAGAGCTAAAGATAGATAAGATGCACCGCTTAGGCCGGACTGGAGAGACTGTACATTCTGATTGGAGAGAGAGACTCAGAGGGGACAGGTATAATGCATCCCCTTCCCTGCACACAATCTCAAGAAAATTGTCTAAGCCAAAAGAAAAGACTGTGCTTATGTTTAAATATGTCTGTGTGAAGCAACCAACTAAAGTACGGTAAACCTTAGCAATAATGCTGTGGTGTGTAATCAAGTTTATTTTTTCCTTTTGTCATTTTTTACCTTGTAACTCTGTCCCTCCTCAATAAGGTAATAATAAAAGACCTTTGGAGGCATTTAAGTATGTTTGTTTGGGTTTTTGCTGATTTCTCCTGTAATTGGGGCAGAGGTAATAACCACAGTTACAGGGGGAATCCAGCTCCCCAACGTTGTACATGGCTGTACAAACACATTGTAGAGCTGATCTGAGTCTGCTAAGACCCAGCAGCTTGTACAGATGCCTGGTTCCTGCAGATCACATGACCTCTGGGACACTGAACACCACAACTGATTTTCATCAGGAATTTTTTTTTTATCACCTGGAAAGTTGAAATAAAAAAATAAAAACAAAATGAAAGCCATGGCCTCAGCAGTTTTTTTGGTAAAATGTTGCAGTTTTTGTGCCAGTTTTTCATGCAGTCACCTGAGCCAAAGTCAGAACTGAATTCAAAAGGAATGGTAAATATAAAGGAAAGACTTTTACTTCTAATAAGATGTAAAATGGCGCATCTTAGCCCCCTTCCCCATGAGGTTCCACCCACTTTCCACTAAGCCCCAACCCCTTTTTTGAGCATGCTTTGGCTAAAAAAAAAAAAACCATGTGTGCCTGCATTTTATAATTCCCAATTAATCTCTGGAGCTGGTGTTTTTCTAACAAAACATGCAGGTGGAAAAAATGTAAAAGTGCACAAAAATGTGTGTGAAACCTAACTAAGGATATTACTTTTTTTAATTTCCCGTTGTTTATATAGTGCCAACAAATTCTGCAGTGCTGTACAAACATTGTCACAATTCACAACAGTCTACTTATTACTCATCTACAGATAAAACAGTCAGTGATAAGGCATTAATGAAAACAACAGAAGGTCATGTCAGGCAAACCATTAGACACCATGGCTACAGGAGAATGCAACCTGCTGTTTTTGATGGCATTTTTTGCATGGGTTGTGTTTTATGCACCACCCTCTAATGTCACTTCTTCTTTAGAGCAGCAAAAAAAATTAACTGTTGGTAAAACAAAACAATGCTGTGCAATAACACTATTAAAAAATGCCACACACTTTTACTAGAATTTTGTTCAAACAGCACTAAAAAACAGGTTTATAAGAAAAAAAGGAAAAACACCAGACCCAAAGCATGCTGCATTTTTAAAAAAACTCCACTAACCAAAAAAAAAGTATGTGCTGTCATCATGGAATCTGTCACCATGAAAATGAAGTTCAATCTGCGGACGGCAGGTTATAGAGCAAGAGTAGCTGAGCAGATTGCTCTATCATTTTATGGGCAAAAAAATCTCTGCTCTTTCTGAGTTCAGTAGCCCAAGTGGGTGGTCTCATCAGTGACTGACAACTGTCTTATGATTCATTCACGCGTCAGTGTTTTGGTCAGTAATTTCCATCAGTGATTTGGAGCCAAAACCAGGACTGGAGCCTCCACAGACATAAGGTATAATGGAAAGATCTGCTCCTGTTCTTTACAATCACTGATGGAACTCACTGACCAAAACATTGACGAGTGTATGAGGCATTATACAGATATAGTCTGCCAGTCACATATAAGACCGCCTACTTGGCTACTGAACTCAGAAAGAGCATAGAGTTTAATCACCAAAATGCACCAAGGTTTTAGAGGAGGAAATTAAGAAAAAATATTTTCATCAGAACAGGCACCGAATTTTCATCAGGACCCCCAATTAGACCCTCCATCTTCATCAGACCAGATCAGACCCCCATAACAGACCTCAGATCAGATCCCCATATCAAACCGCCATATCAGGTCAGACCTGAAATCAGACCCCCCATGTCAGAGCGGACCCCTATGTCAGACCACAGATTAGACCCCCATATCAGACCTCAGATCAGATCCCCAATGTTAGACCTCAGATCAGACCCCCATCAGAGATAAAACAAGTACAATAAAATTACCTTTCCAGCTCTGCCGCCACTCTGCAGGTCCGGCAGTCTCCTGCAGTCACGCTTCCCGGTCTTCTCTCGGCCTGCGCTGCACTGTGACTTGACTGCGCACAAGATGACCTGAAGCTATACACAGTCATTACAGTGCAGTACGGCACCTGGAGGAAGACCAAGGAGTGATGAGTACAGCAAGTGCTAGCAGCGCTACAGTCACCACTCCCTGTGCCTCCTGAATACTAGTGAGCACTTTCCTAATGAAAGGGCTCACTAGTATTCACTTTATAAGACGCACTGACATTTATTCCTTCCTTTTGGGGGAAAAATGCATCTTAGGCTACTTTCACACTAGCATTTTCAATTCCGCTATTGAGGTCCGTCACAGGATCTCAATAGCGGATGAAAACACTTCAGTTTTGTCCCCATTCATTGTCAATAGGGACAAAACTGAACTGAACGAAACGGAATGCACCAAAATAACTCATGACTCACAATGTAAGTCAATGGGGATGGATCCGTTTTCTCTGACACAATAGAAAACAGATCCGTCCCCCATTGACTTTAAATGGTGTTCATGACGGATCTGTTATGGCTATAGAAGACCTAATACAACTGGATCTGTTCATGACGGATGCAGACGGTTGTATTATTATAACAGAAGCATTTTTGCAGATCCATGACGGATCCGCAAAAAACGCTAAAGTGAAAGTAGCCTTATAAAGCGGAAAATACAGTATAAATCAATCTGTTCTAGAAATTTTTCATGATAGCAGATTTTCTTTTAACATTTCCCATAGACTTCCAAGCAGCATCTGGTTCTAACTTTTTTTTTGCCTAAAGCTCTTGGGATTTTTTTCAGGCGTTTTCATGTCATCTTATCTATAGGGGAAAAACACCATGAAAAAAACACTAGTGGGCAAACACTGTGGCTACGATTAAAAGATGATGGCTCTAAGTTTCGACCTGTGCCAGATTTATCACAGGGGCTCAGGCTGGATGATAAATCTGGTGCGGGATAGACACTTTTCTCTGACTGTATACCAACTATTGGTTGGCTTACTTTAGATGCACCAAATGGCGCCACTTTTTTTAACCACTTGCCGCCACGCTAACGCCGATGGGCGTCAGCGCGGCGGCTCTCTCAGGTCTCACTGCCGCCTATCGGCGTCATCTCGTGAGACCCGAGATTTCACATGAACGCGCACGCGTGCGCGCTGCTCATGTGATCGGAGCCGGGACAACTGAAACTACAGCCTGCCAGCGCTGATCATGCGCTGGCAGGCTGTAGATGCGGAAAAAAACGCATTTAAATCGCATATCAGACGCTGTTTTGTAAACAGCGTCTGATATGCCTGCTGCCTGCTCGTCTGGTGGTCCCTTTGTTTGGGACCACCAGAGGAAACAAAGGTAAAGTGCACCAATCACTACACACACACACCCCCACCCCCATCACTGATTAACCCCTGATCACCCATGTCACCCCCTGATCACCAATGTCACCCCCTGATCACCCCCTGTCACCCCCTGTCACTAATCACCCCCTACAGGCTCATTCAGACGTCCGTATGTAGCTTTATGGATCCATGGATCTGCGGATCCATGGATCTACGGATCCGCAAAATACGGACACCGGCAATGTGCTTTCCGCATTTTGCAGATCCGCGACAGAACTATATAGAAAATGCTTTTCTTGTCCGCAATTGCGGACAAGAATAGGACATGTTCTATATTTTTGCGGAACGGAAGTGCAGACTCGGAAGCGGATCCGTAATTCGATCCGAGCGGGACAAAGTCTGTCCCCATAGAAATGAATGGGTCCGCACTCCGCTCCGCAAACAGAATTGCGGACGTGTGAATGGGGCATAAGGGTCCCTTATCACCGCCAGTTAGCTAGCTACTTGTTAGGTAGCTAGCGCCCAGCCCACCGCACCGCAGTCACTGATTTGGCAGAGATTTTTTCATCCACATTGATCGATGCGAATGAAAAATCTGTGCCGTTCATTTTTTTTTTTTTTTCAGCCCAGAGGCTGAACGGAAAAAATCTCATTACCCGTATGCTCAATATAAGGAGAATCGCAGAAACTCCTAATGCTGGCCATACGTGTAATGATTGCGGAGACCCTCAAATGCCAGGACAGTATAAATACCTCACATGTGACCCCATTTTAGAAAGAAGACACCCCAAGGTATTCCGTGAGGGGTATGGTGAGTTCATGCAAAATTTTATTTTTGTCACAAGTTAGTGGAATATGAGACTTTGTAAAAAAATATATATATATCAATTTCCGCTAACTTGTGCCAAAATTTTTTTTCTGTGAACTCGCCATGCCCTCACGGAATACCTTGGGGTGTCTTCTTCCAAAATGGGGTCACATGTGGGTATTTATACTGACCTGGCATTTTAGGGTCCCTAAAGCGTGAGAAGCAAAATGCGTAAAATGCCCTCCTAAAGGTACTCATTGGATTTAGGGCTCCTTTGCGCACTCAGGCAGCAAAAGTGTCACTCATGTGGTATCGCCGTACTCAGGAGAAGTAGGGCAATGTGTTTGGGGTGTATTTTTACATATACCCATGCTGTGGTGAGAAATATCTCTGTAAACTGACAACTTTGTATAAATTTGTTTTAAAAGTTGTCATTTACAGAGATATTTCTCTCACCCAGCATGGGTATATGTAAAAATACACCCCAAAACACATTGCCCTACTTCTCCTGAGTACGGCGATACCACATGAGTGACACTTTTTGCAGCCAAGATGCGCAAAGGGCCCTAATTCCAATGAGTACCTTTAGGATTTCACAGGGCATTTTTCCGCATTTTTCTTCTCACGCTTTAGGGCCCCTAAAATGCCAGGGCAGTAGATATACCCCACAAGTGACCCCATTTTGGAAAGAAGACACCCCAAGGTATTCCGTGAGGGTCATGGCGAGTTCACAGAAATTTTTTTTTTGGCACAAGTTAGCGGAAATTGATATTTTTATTTTTTTTTACAAAGTCTCATATTCCACTAACTTGTGACAAAAATAAAATTTTACATGAACTCACCATACCCCTCACGGAATACCTTGGGGTGTCTTCTTTCTAAAATGGGGTCACATGTGGGTATTTATACTGTCCTGGCATTTTAGGGGCCCCTAAAGCGTGAGAAGAAGTCTGGAATCCAAATGCGTAAAAATGGCCTCAGAAATCTTAAAGGTACTCATTGGTTTAGGGCTCTTTGCACTCCAGGCTGCAAAGTGTCACTCATGTGGTATCACCGTACTCAGGAGAAGTAGGGCAATGTGTTTAGGGTGTATTTTTATATATACCCATACTTTGTGTGAGAAATATCTCTGTAAACGACAACTTTTTAAAAATTTTTACACAAAGTTGACAATTTACAGAGATATTTCTCTCACCCAGCATAGGTATATGTAAAAATACACCCCAAAACACATTGCCCTACTTCTCCTGAGTACGGCGATACCACATGAGTGACATTTTTTGCAGCCAAGATGCGCAAAGGGGCCCAAATTCCAACGAGTACCTTTAGGTTTTACATGGCTGCTCACAATTTAGCCCCGCCCAAAATGCCAGAGCAGTAAACACACCCCACAAATGACCCCATTTCGGAAAGTAGACACCCCAAGGTATTCATTGAGGGCATAGTGAGTCCGTCTGAGATTTTATTTTTTTTGCCAGAAGTTAGCAGAAATGGAAACTTTATTATTTTTTTTTCCTCAGAAAGTGTCATTTTCCGCTAACTTGTGAAAAAATGAAATGATACATGAACTCACCATGCCCCTCCGTGAATACTTTGGGGTGTCTTCTATCTAAAATGGTGTGATTTGGGGGTATTCATACTATCCTGGCATTCTAGCACCTGAAGAAACATGACAGGTGCTCAGAAAGTCAGAGCTGCTTCAAAATGCAGAAATTTACTTTTTGCACCATAGTTTGTAAACGCTATAACTTTTACCCAAACCAATAAATATACACTTATTGGATTTTTTTTTATCAAAGACATGTAGAACAACAAATTTTGTGAAAAATTTATATAGAAATGTAGTTTTTTAAAAAATTTTACAACAGAAAGTGAAAAATGTCATTTTTTTGCAAAAATGTCGTTACATTTTTATTAATAGCAGAAAAAAGTAAAAATGTCAGCAGCAATGAAATACCACCAAATGAAAGCTCTATTAGTGAGAAGAAAAGGAGGTAAAATTCATTTGGGTGGTAAGTTGTATGACCGAGCAATAAACGGTGAAAGTCGTGTAGTGCGGATTTGTAAAAAAGGGCCTGGTCACTAGGGGGGTGTAAACCTGTGGTCTTCAAGTGGTTAAACAGATTTTTGGAGCAGATACGTTAGTAGAGTTTGCAAAAAAAAAAAAGAGTATAAACTGCCTGCGATTATTGAGTTTTTTTGTAGGGGTAAAAAACACTAGTGCCGGAGACCCTTAGGCCCCTTTCACAAGAGCGTGATGGATTGGCTCCAGATATGTTCAGTGAAACTCGCACCATTTTGCAAGCAAGTTCAGTCAGTTTGTCTGCGATCGCATTCAGTTTTTTCCGCGCGGGTGCAATGCCTTAGGCCTCTTTCACACGAGCGAGTTTTCCGCCCGGCTGCAATGCATGATGTGAACGCACAGCACCTGCACTGAATCTTGACTCATTCATTTCAATAGGCCTGTGTACATGAGCTTTTTTATTTCACGCATCAGTTCTGCATTGCGTGAAAAACGCAGCATGTTCTATATTCTGCGTTTTTCATGCAGCCCTGGCCCTATAGAAGTGAATGGGGATTCAGTGAAAAACGCATTGCATCCGCAAGCAAGTGTGGATGCAGTGCGTTTTTCACTGATGGTTGCTAAGAGATGTTTGTAAACCTTCAGTTTTTTATCACGTGCGTTACATGAAAACGCATTGCACCCGCACGGAAAAAACTGACCAACTGAATGCAATTGCAGACAAAACTGACTGAACTTGCTTGCAAAATGGTGCGAGTTTCACTGAATGCATCCTGAACGCATCTGGACCTATCCGTCACGCTCGTGTGAAAGAGGCCTTATACACTGCAGCTGCCTCATGTGGCAAAAACCTTGACCACCCACATTAGCCAATGGTTGCATGATTATGCGGATAAAACAGAGGTATAATCTTCAAAATTGTGGGAGATGTTTCAGCTGCAATGGATAAATCCTGCCTATCTCAACTCCATTCCTCAAGAACTATGAGCAGGTCATGATTTCAGGATTTCCTTAGAATAGGTGTCTCCCTCTCTATGGGAAATCCTCAAAACATGACCTGTCAGGGGTACCTGAGGATAGGAGGTGAGTGAAACACTGATCTAGTGTTCTGTGCCTAAAGAGAAAGGTCACTTGTGTCACCCAAACTTTATTCATTAAAACCGCTCCTGAGGTTGGCTGGTGACCTCCCCTCCACGCAAGATAAATATACTTACAGTTTAAAACAATGACTAGTTTCCCAAGATACCATGTACTGAACCTCAAGAGAATTCAGTTGATAGCTTGAGGTGACATCCGCTTACCTTGTTTGCTTGGCTTTACTTCTTTCCTTCTCCTCTCCTTTGATCTTTTTCTCTGGGTTTTACTTCAATGTGGATTTTGTTCACAATAAAGACCATAAAACAACACGGGCAGCGCTTTGTATCAAGATTGTTTGTGCACAGGGAATATATCTAATGTCAGGTTTTGCCAGTTTTTTCAGCAAAGTCTTAAATGTTCTTAAAGGGGGTGTCCCAAAAATAAGCACCTGGATCGGAATACTTTTGTAATTAAAAATGTATTATAGCTACCGTGTTATTTAATGAAATCTAGCTGTATAGCGCCACCTGTTGTTTGCTCTTTTTCCAATTTCTCTGTCCTGCTCGCTGATATGGAAGCACATGCTCAGTCCCATCCTTCAGCTGCCGCTGGCCGCAGCAGACAGGAAACGCCCTCTGAGAAAGGACACGCTATTAAGCTGCCATCTTGAAATAAATCTAGCAGAACAATTGGAGCAATGGCAGGGGAGATCAGCGCTGGTTCTAGCTTTGTTAAAAAGAGGTTGCCATGTAATAGATGATGTATGACTTTCATTTTTTACATTAATCATGGTATAACCCCTTTAAATATGTTATTGTGGATTTTACAAGAAGTGTTCATAGGACCTGGGGCTATAACTTAAAGGGTTTCACAACTGAACCCGGATATAACCTCTTCTTTACTCATTTACTATGTATGAGAGGAGTATCGGAGCATTTCCTTGCTCCGATGCTCCCCCTTACCTCGCGCTACATTGCACGGCACAAGGCTCTGTTTGTTGTGAGCTGGTGACGTACCAGGCTTCACATCACTGAGCTAGAGAGACTTCCGCCAGGCAGTCAGCCTGGTGACATCACCGGGACAAATGGGTAGTCTATAGATCTGCCCTAGGCTGATTTAGAGGCAGGTAGTATAGTAGCCCTGAACCTCGGAGAAACCCTTTAAGGCCCCTTCACACAGGTCAACTGAGTAGGCAATTATCGGGAGCGCTTACATGCTAAAATCATCTCCTCTCTATGGGATTTAAGAATCGCTACAGAAATCACTTGCTCCCATACAGATTCATTGCTTCTAGGCAGCAGATCACCATTTACACAGCACAATCTGCTGCCCAGAACTGATCCATCACCCGATGAATGAGTGTTCACACCTTTACATGGGTCAGTTATCGCATCGATAATCAGCTCCATGTAAAGGGGCATTAAGGGCGGCATAAACTGGGGATAGATCCTCTAAACAAAACACTGGGTCACTTACTTGCATTCACCCAACCAGTTGCTAAAATCACTATTGAACAGCATTGGTTCTGTTCAACGCACAGCGGGTGGTAGTGAGTCCTAATATTCATGGGATCCTGACTCTCAATGATTCCCCCAGTCGCTGATTGACACGTTTTTTCCTATAGCAATTAGCTGAAGGGGCGGGGAGAGTTGGGAGCTCATGAATGAGGAATCAGAATAGAGCTGAGCTGCTAGACCAGACACAATCCATGGACAGTTGTGCCACACGTTTGCAAGAAAGCAGCCATGTTTTCCTAATCCTGGACAATCCCTTTACGTAGGTGACCTAAAGGGATCTGCCAACAAGGCACAAAAAAAAAAGAGCTGACAGATTCCCATTGACAGGACAAAATCAGAGTCTGTAAATGATAGAAATGTGTAAATATAGTAGAGATTGTGGGACACAAAAAGTAGTTTTTTTTTAAACTTAATCTTTATGCTATCCCCATGAAAATGACGTCTTTATGCAAGGGAAATACACAGTTGCACGCAAAAGAAGAAAACATGCAGCGTCATTCACACAATGGCAGCAGTCAGGAGAAGCACTGATTCCCCGAACACATAGGTTGTTACAAAGGCAGGCAACAGAGAGCTTGCCGCAAGCTGGTTCTGAGCACACATAATAGTGTGATAGTGGGGGGTGTGACCCCACATTGTTTCAAATGGTGTGTGTGTGTGCCACATGAGGAACGAGCATGAGCAGTGGCGGTATAAACACGATGGTTGACAAGACACAGTATATATGTCTGTCTGTGTACATATAAATGCATACTAGTAAGGAGTCAATTATTTTGAGGGTCTGTTCCTTTAAAGATTAAGGGAATATTATTAAACAACAGGCAGAAAAACAAAGGCTTGCCATCTTGCCAAAAGTTAGGACAAACTGATATCAAACTACCTATATGCGCTGTGAAGAGTCAAAGCATCCACACGTGATAATCACAGGATTATAATCTCATTACATGTGTGTCGTGGGGGGTTTTCTCTACGATTATATGAAGTGTAATTAAATAGCCAAATATTATATTATGAGGCTGGATAAATAGCAATTGCCCAAAGGGTACTTTCACACTTGCGGCAGAGGGATCCGGCAATCTGTGTTGAAACAGACAGAATTTGTAGACAGATCCGGATGTGGATCCGTCTTACAAATGCATTGCAAGAACGAATCCGTCTCTCTGGTTGTCATCCTGAGAAATGGATCCGTTATGTATTTTTGTTCACATTTTTAAAGGTCTGCGCATGCGCAGACCGGAAAAACGGATCCGTCAATGTGGAATTTTTATTACTGGAACCGGCACTAATACATTCCGATGGAAATTAATGCCAGATCCGGCATTACAGCAAGTGTTCCGGCATTTTGGACGGAGATAAAACCGCAGCATGCTGTGGTATTTTCTCCATCCAAAACGCCGTACAGTGACTGAACTGAAGACATCCTGATGCATCCTGAACGGATTTCTCTCCATTCAGAATGCATTAGGATAAAACTGAAGCGTTTTTTTCCGGCATTGAGCCCCGATGATGGATCTCAATGCCGGAAAAGAAAAACGCTAGTGTGAAAGTACCCTAAGCTTGACTACAGGTGAAAGTGAAGGGATGTAGGAAGTGAATACAATATAGTCAATTTCACGCCCCTCTCCAGCTCTATTAATAAAAGTCACATAGGGATAGAAACTCTACCTCTATCTGCAGCTTTTTCCAGGTCTCTGAATGCAGCTAGTAATGGAAATGATGGATGTTTTCAATCTGGTTTCCATGGTTACGTATAGTGACACGTACAGTACCTATGTAGACAAGATGTACTATTTCTGCTCTTCGCCATGCTAGCTATTAAAAAAATTTAATTGAAAAAATAAATAAAAAATAAATATATATATATAAATACATTATTTATGTTGCATGGTGAATGAAAAATTCCTGTTGTTTTCCCCATTCTCCCCCCTAAAATTAAGGTTTATCAGTTATATGCACCCTAAACTGGTACAATTCATCCTGTTAAAATAAGCCATCATACAGCTATGTCAACAGAGGAATGAAAAAAAAAGTTATGGCTGTCGGAATGAGCCAAAAACAAGAAAAAAATCCTGTGGTCCTTAATTCTAAAGTGATTCTGAGAACGGGGTCCCCAAGTGCCCGACGAGTAGTGTATAGGTCAGCCCCCCACTCCATTCAATTCTCTGACACAGACATTACTCTGAGAGCCTTGAAGTAGTAAATGGACCGACTACTGCTCCATTCAAATGGGAGACACGGAAACCCCAATCTTAGGATCACTGGGGGTCTCAGTAGCCAGACCACCAGCAACCATGCATCCAGTGGGAGGTTGTTAAAAGACATTCATGGCTTAACCCCTGTCTTCTTCTGAAATCCCGCGCCTGCGCCGCCGCTCTGTATTCGGCGCAGGCGCGGTGAGCAGAGGACGCTGGTGCCTGCTGTCCTCTGCTCACCGCGCCTGCGCCGAATACAGAGCGGCGGCGCAGGCGCGGGATTTCAGAAGAAGACAGTGCAGGAGGATCGCTTCCCCGCACTGTCAATCAAACTAAGAAGGGGTGTGCCAGCAGGTTGCCGGACGGAGCCGCTAGGAGCAGGGCAACGCCCCCCCTGCTCCTAGAGGCTAATTTACATATTATAAAAGTAAGTTTTTCTGCCTATATATACATCCGATTTTTATAAAAAAGACATTATCAAGCTGGTCTGACATTAGCACATAGCTAATGTCAGACAGCTTATAATGTCAAAAGTTGGTGACAGAAACCCTTTAAGGACACAGCTATGGTGGGATGCTGCAACTTTTTTCATCTCTGCATTTTAAAAGACACAACATTTTTTTATTTTTCTACCAATGTAGCCATATCAGGGTGTGTTTTTCACGAAGAATGTGCTATATTTTGGAATACATACATATTAATTCATTTACTTATTTTTTGGGGAGGGAAAGCAAAAGTTCTTACATTGTTTTTGGTGGATTTTGTTGTTACTTCTGTTAACTAAATAACTTTATTTTGTGGGTTGTTACAGTATCAACATTAACAAAACATGTAACAGTTGTATGTTTTGCTACTTTGCACAATAAGATAATTATAATAAAATAATAATGTGTTGCTGCATTCCAAGAACCATAACATTTTTATGTTTCCATTGATGTAGCTTTATGGTAGCTTTACATTGGTTCTACTTTGGCTTATTGATCATTTTTTATTCGATTTTTGGGAGGCGGGATCAACAAAACAGCAGATTAGATTTTTTTTCCTATTTTCTCTTTTGGCATTCACTCTGCAGATAATGATAATGTTATAGTTTCAGTAGTTACAGATAATACCAATTATTTGTAGCAATTTTTTGTAAATATAACATTTTATAAGAGAAAATGTGTTGTTTTTTTATTTAGGATTTTTCTTAAAAATAAACTGTTTTACAATATTTTTATTGTCCCGTTAGGGGACTTTACCGTGTGTTTGGTCAGTGAAATACTGATAGGCAGTCTATTAGGCCCTGCCTTATGCAGAGTATAATAGGCTCACATCGATGGCAGACCCTGGTAACCCATTGGCACCCCACAATCACATTGAGGGGAACAGGTGGACTTACAGTGGGAGCCTCCGCTTTTTGTAAAACCACTTAGTTGCTGTAGTTGATATTGACAGAGGCATGTAAGGGGTTAAACAGCCAGGCTCAGAGTTAGCTCTGATAATGGCCATTGCAGCAGGGAACCATCAATATGTTAGAGTTTACAACCAGCTGCAGACAGTGCTGTGTGTGAACTATCATCCGTTAATGCAGTAAATGTACAGCGCAGGACAAGAAATGGTTAATATGGGAGTAGCTGTAGCGATCAGCCAATCTCATTCAGCTTAATTTCTGAGACCCCCAGAAAATGGCTGCTTTTTCATAGGGAAGTTAAAAACACCTCCATTACCCTACATTGGTGAAATGAGAAAAAGAAAATATATAGATGGCCTGAATCCAGCAGCTCTCCACTCCAGGGGATACAGGGGGTCCTCTGGACAGACGTGGTCCTAGAGGGGTAAGCTCTTCATGATAAATATAGACAGAAAGATTAATATATTGAAGTCTAGAGATGATCTATTAATATTAGCTTTGACGGTGTTGATGATGGGCGAGTTTCCTATCACATAGCCGCATTTCCCACATATAAGAAAATGGGAGCATTTCACCCCCGTTGTTCTATATTTTCAGCGTTTTCCTCATCTGTAATTGGGGATCACTAATTCTTCTTATTGGATTTAATCAGCTAAAATACAACGATATGAAACGCTGTGTCAAGTGTGAAATTGTATAGTTCAACATGCAGACGACTGAAATATTACCATGCTCAGATCGGATGTCGTCGTACTATACGTGTGCAAATCAAACTGAGAACGGTAAGAATTCCTGTAAAGAATGGCTCTGCCCGATAATATAACGTATGGGAATTATTTATAATGGAGACTGCATATAGAAAGCATCTTGGAGATCAGATTGTGAACAGCCAGTATCCAGGATCAGACTGGAAGCATACTGAAGAATGTCTAGGACAGCTAAAGTACATATAGTAGAAAGGATGGAGAGAATGCAATAATTACTAAGCCAATACTGTACGTGGTTGGAATTAGAAAGATATTAGGAGTAGGACGGGGATTACAAATGTTTACTAAAGAGGCAGGAATGTGTAATGCTTAGTGCTTACTATTCCTAGCAATGACCAGAGTAATGGCCATGCCAGATATAGCCGCAATCTAGATCTTTGGACGGCGTGCGCTAGAAATGACTGGAATGCTCTGTAAGAATCCAGAAATAATGATAATGTCCCCACTGCAGGCTAGGATTGGACATAGCCTGGGGTTGTTAGGATGCCTTCAAATCACATACAATAATTAATATATTTCATACTGTTGGATGAATATTCCCACAAAATGCCCTACTACTATATACATACTGCACGTGGAACAAACCATTGAACTCCCATTGCTCTTAGGTTTTGTTATCATCAGGACTATTGACAGATCATACATGAATTAGGAAAATAATTAGTCGAGTTCTAGATTAGGATTATAGGAAGAACAAATATTATAACGCCATCATGAATTATAGAGGATTATAACAAAAAAATATTATAACCCCATCATGAATTATAATATAGTATTATACCTAAATAATATTATAACCCCATCATGAATTATATAATAGTATTATAACCCCATCATGAATTATATAATAGTATTAAAACAAAAAAATATTATAACCCCATCATGAATTATAATATAGTATTATACCTAAATAATATTATAACCCCATCATGAATTATAGAGGAGGCTAATAAGGAAAAGAAATATAACCCCATCATGAATTAGGACTAGCACAGTGTATTATGTATTCTCACTATTACTATGACCCTTAGGGATTACACAAGCCAATAATTGTCCACATTATCGGGAACGACCATTTCCAGGAACGGTGGTTTGTGACAATCTGCCCGTGTAAATGTGCCGTCGATCACCCGATCCTGTCGTTCATGCAGGCACCACCGATCATGGCTTCTACAATAGCGATCCCCGGTCCTCATACAGTGAAGATGTAAATCAGCCGCCTCCTTCAATGAGCGAGAAGCCGACCGTCAGGAAGGAACATTTCCTTCCCGACAATTGGCTGCAGAACCGTCCAGTTTAAATCCACCTTAAATAATTAAAACGGTTACAGACTAGGCTGGCAATTTTATGAGGACAATTATTAGAAGGACTATGTAGATTAGGATTCATTCTTTTATGAGGACTATTAGAAGGACTGTTGAGAAGTGAGCTACAGTGGATAGATGGAATTCTATTTAAGCCTGTTATCACAATGATTTTGAATCTTAATGAATTATTATTATTAGTAAACGAGCTATTAATTGTAAGAGGTAATGTTACTTTCTATTAGGATTTTTAGGAATCAGGGTTATTTATATGACTAGATATAGCATGGATTGGCACTATTGTTACTACATCTGTAAGAAAGTAGACGACCGTTGGAAGGAGTACTATAGACAAAGCCTATTTATACAACTATTTAAAAGACCATCGCAAATTAGGATTACTAGAAAAAGATCTTTAATAGAATATAGCTCAGGTTTATTAATATTAGTAGATATTTAGTGGATTAAGTCGATTAATTAGTAGCTGAGTTATTAAGGATAAGGACTATTACTATTACTAGGCTATTGTATAGCAGGAATACACTGGATTAGATCTAAAATAACATAGTCAATTACAGATCAAGATTACTAATACTTCTAGAACACTTCTAGATTGGCCTAATAGCTAAATTAGTATTACAGCTGTGAAATATGATTAGAACTATTTTTATTTTTAGATTCATTATGGATTGAGATGATGGGTAGAACAGATAAGTTGAGGGCTAATAAGGAGGAATTTATCATGAGGGGGAAATTTGAAGTCAGCATTGGGGTATTTTATGCCACATTTATCAAATGTCTCATGTTACATGATAAATTTGTCTTCTCCTCAGACCTTACACTTCTGTCTAGAGAAGCTACTCCAGTTTTCCTACTCCATCCCCCTCCTGGAGAGAGATTGCAACTTTAAAAAAGAAAAAAAAAAGTCTCAATGATAAATCTGGAGTGAAACTAGTTAACATGGCTCGCCACATCCACGTGACAACACAGAGTGACTGGTGTAAAATGCAAAAGGTTGCAGAATTTTGCGAAAGGGCAAAAAAAAAAGTAGCAAAAAATGTTGTGCAATAGCTTAAATTTCGCGCAAGTGAGTGCAAAAAGTCGCAGATTTTTGCAACTTTTTGACTCAAGAATTCTGGAGTGAAGGCATGATAAATCAGGGACAATGTTTTTACTATTATGATTGTTATTGCTGGTCATTAGGACCACAGATAGTAAGAATGTTACAAAGATTACACGGGATGTAAAGGTAGTAGTACAGCAGTAGTATTACTAGTACGTATAGTAGATGAGTAATATATACAATAATAGTATGTAAAGTAGTAAGCAGAAGAGTAGTAATGTTTATGATAGTTTAGCACTGCAGCAGTAGTTTGTATAATAGTAGTACTTATAGTAGTACTTATAGTAGTAAAAGTATGGCAGTATAGTAAAGCAGCAGCAGTAGTATACCCTAATAGTAGTAATATGTATGCATGACAGTATAGTAGAGCAGCCGCAGTAGTAGTATGTATAGTCCTAGTATGTGTGGTAGTATGGTAACTAGAGTAGCAGCAGCAGTGGTATGTACAATAGTAGTAAGTATGGTAGTATAATATAGCAGTAGTAGTGGTATGTATAATAGTACAGTATGTATGGTGGTATGTGGAGCAGCTTCAGTAGAAGTATGTATGGTAGTATAGTAGAAAAGCAGAAGTAGTGGTATGTATAATAGTAGTATGCATAGTAGTAGTATTTATGGTAGTATAGTAGAGCAGCTGCAGTTGAAGTATATATGGTAGTATTTACAGGGGCGTAGCTAAAAGCTCATGGGCCCTGGTGCAAGAGTTCGGCTTGGGCCCCCTTCCCTCAGTGCTTTGTGTGTCTTCTTATGCGGCACAAGTGTCTTTGGGGCCCCTCAGGCTCCTGGGCCCGGTTGCGACTGCTACCTCTGCACCCCCTATAGCTACGCCCCTGGTAGTATAGTAGAACAGCAGCAATAGTGGTATGTATAATACTAGTATGTATGGTAATATAGAAGAGCTGCTGCAATAATAGGATCACTAGTAGTAGTATGTATGGTAGAACAGTGGCAGTAGTGGCTTGTACAATAGTGGTATGTCTAGTAGTAGTATTTATGGTATTATAGTAGAGCAGCTGCAGTAGTAGTATGTATGGTAGTATAATAGAACAGCATCAGGTAGTAGCATAGTAGAACAGCAGCAGTAGTGGTTTGTACAATAGTAGTATGTCTATTAGTAGTATGTATGGTTGTATAGTTGAGCAGCATCAGGTAGTAGTATAGTAGAACAATGCGGTAGTGGTATATGTATGGTAGTATAGTAGAATAGTAGAACAATGCGGTAGCGGTATATGTATGGTAGTATAGTAGAACAACGGCAGCAGTAGTATGTATAGTAGTAGTATGTATGTTAGTATAGTAGAGCAGCTGCAATAGTAGTATGCATAACAGTAGTCTGTCTAGTAGTATGCATGGTAGCATAGTAGAGCAGCAGCAGTAGAAGACGTAAAGTATGTATAGTAGTAGTATGTGTGGTAGTATAATAAAGCAGCAATAGTGGTAGTAGTATGTATAGCCGTATGTATAACAGTATAGTAAAGCAGCAATAGTGGTAGTAGCATGTATAGCTGTAGTATGTATGGTAGTATAGTAGAGCAGCAATAGTAGTATGCACAGTACAGCAGCAGTGGTAGTGGTACATACAGTACAGCGGTAGTAGTATGTATTGTAGTATAGTAGATTAGCAGTAGTGGTATGTATAGTAGAGCAGCAGCAGTGATAGAAATATGTACAGTAGTAGAGTACAGCAGCAGTAGTATGTATAGTAATATAATAGAACAGCAGTAGTGGTAGTAGTATGTGTGGTAGCAGAGCCGCAGTGGTTTGTCCACTACTATATGTGGTAGTATAGCAGCAGTACTATGTGTGGTAGTAGAGCAGCAGTACTATGTGTGATAGTAGAGCAACAGTACTATGTGTGATAGTAGAGCAGCAGTATTATGTGTGGTAGTAGAGCAGCAGTACTATGTGTGGTAGTAGAGCAGCAGTACTATGTGTGATAGTAGAGCAGCAGTACTATGTGTGGTAGTAGAGCAGCAGTATTATGTCTACTACTATGTGTGGTAGCAGAGCAGCAGTAGTATGTGGAAGTATAGCAGAGCAGCAGTAGTATGTGAGGTAGTATAGCAGCAGTAGTATGTCTAGTAGTATGTGTGGTAGTATAGCAGCAGTAGTATGTCTAGTACTATGTGTGGTAGTATAGCAGCAGTAGTATGTCTAGTACTAGATGTGGTAGCAGAGCCGCAGTAGTATGCCTAGTACTATGTGTGGTAGTATAGCAACAGTAGTATGTCTAGTAGACTGTGTGGAAGTATATAAGTAGTATGTGTGGTAGTATAGCAGCAGTAGTATGTCTAGTATTATACTACTGCTGCTATACTACAACACATAATACTAGACATACTACTGCTGCTATACTACCACACATACTACTTCTATACTTCCACACAGTCTACTAGACATACTACTGGTGCTATACTACCACACATAGTACTAGGCATACTACTGCGGCTCTGCTACCACATATAGTACTAGACATACTACTGCTGCTATACTACAACACATATCTAGTAGTATGTGATAAAATAGCAGAGCAGCCATAGTATGTCTAGTAGTATGTGGTAATATAGCAGAGCAGCAGTAGTATGTGTGGTAGTAGAGCAGCAGTATTATGTGTGGTAGTAGAGCAGCAGTATTATGTCTAGTGCTATGTGTGGTAGTAGAGCAGCAGTAGTTTATGTGGTAGTATGTGTAGTACTCTGTGTGGTAGCACAGCTGCAGTAGTATGTGTGGTAGTATGTCTAGTACTACCAGCAGAGCCGCAGTAGTATCTGTGGTAGTATGTGTAGTACTCTTTGTGGTAGCAGAGCCGCAGTCATTTCTGTGGTAGTATGTGTAGTAATACTCTGAGTGGTAGCAGAGCCGCAGCAGTATCTATGGTAGTATGTGTAGTACTCTGTGTGGTAGCAGAGCCGCAGTAATTTCTGTGGTAGTATGTGTAGTAATACTCTGAGTGGTAGCAGAGCCGCAGTAGTTTGTGTGGTAGTATGTGTAGTAGTACTCTGTGTGGTAGCAGAGCCGCAGTAGTTTCTGTGGTAGTATGTGTAGTAGTACTCTGTGTGGTAGCAGAGCCGCAATAGTTTGTGTGGTAGTATGTGTAGTAGTACTCTGTGTGGTAGTATGTTTAGTAGTTTCTGTGGTAGTATGTGTAGTAGTACTCTGTGTGGTAGCAGAGCCGCAGCAGCACTACGTCTAGCCATGTAGCAGGGCAGCACTGTGACTGCCGCCGGCGGCCTGCCTCCAGTCCGGGTTTTGCCGCCGCCCGCGCCTGTGTGTGTATGTGAGTGTGCGGCGTCTCAGGCTCTTGTTTACAGCATTAACGTCACACAGAGGCAGAGAGAGGGATCACACAATGAGAGCGCCGCAGCCGGACACCCGCAGCACCCCTAGCCCGCTCGCTGACTGACTGTCCCGCTCATCGCCTAGCTCGTCTACTCTGACCTTCATCGGCCCGGGAGTAAGGGGCCGGCGGCGGGGGGAAGACTTCCATTCATTGGTCCCGCAGCGGCCTCCTGCGGGCTTAGCTCCCGGAGTGAGGCGGGTGACATGGAGGCTGAGGACTCGGAGCTGCTGCTGCCGTACATTGCGGGTGTCTGCTGCCTGTCCCTCACGTCTGAGCGGCGGCGGTGCTGACCCGGAGCCCTCGCGTTTAATCTACACTACAAGCGGCGATTACTATTACTACTACTACACCCCGGGGACACCCGCGGGCGTCTGCGTCACGTGACTGCGCCCCTTCTATCATAGGGGAGGTATCTGGGGTCACAACCTCCTCCCCCATCTCGGGTCACGCTGCTCGGTGTCATCCCGGGGCTGAACCAAAGAACACCCCCCCCCCCCCCGTTTTCTCCCGGGGGGGACCGGGCAAGGTCACGGTGCACGGACTGTCCACCCGTTAGACGTCTGTCGGGTCAGTGTGTGTGTGGGCTCCGGCCGCCATCTTTATCCCGGGCACTTTGGGGCTGCTGTGGATGTGATCGGAGTGGCGGATACTACACTTCTGTGGAGATGAAGGCCGGATCGGGCTGGGGGGCTCCGGCCTGGCTATCGGGGGTCCCCCTGCTCCTACTGCTGCTGCTGTGCCCGGGCCACTGCCTGGGGCCCCTGGGTGGGAAAGGTGAGTGTCTGGTTCGGGTGTCTGCCCCTCTCCTCCCCCCGTGGGAGACTGTCTGGTCTGCGCTGCTGGTCGTGTCCTCCTCACACGTGGAGGAGCAGGTCTGGGCTGCTGGGGAAACTACTACGCCTGGCTGGCTGCACATGCTGGGCGTTGTAGTGTCACAGCAACAGGTGGCCGACCATTGGAGTCCATTAGGTCCTGTGTGTGTCTGGTGCCAGCAGGGCATGGAGGCATAGCGGCGCCCGATGGGTTACACGATGCCATCAGTCGCCTGCCCATCCGTGCCCGCTGTGCCGTCATACGTGAGAGGATTCTAATGACGGAGCAGTCTGGTTATTTTGGGTGTTCTCAGCACCGCTCTATTGTCCTTGTGTCACCTGGAGGAGGGGGCTGTCGCCACGGATGTGATGGCACGGTGGGGTCTACACGGATTCTGGTTGCGGTGACAGTGCCGCCATATACATGCTGTGTAAATACCCCTCCTAGAGATTAGGGCTCGTCTGTTAATTAGACCGTCTTGCCAGAAACGAGGGGAAATACTTGACTTTGGTGCTGGGTTATGGTTGAGGCAGATGTTTTCTGTGTATCTCCGGCGTGGGCGTCATGGCTGCTATCATAGCACATGGGTCCCGGCTGTCTGATAGCGGCACCCTTCTCTTTACGGGCTCCGTAGTCGTCACTTACTGCCCAGTGAGGGTCACTCTCCTGCTCCCAGTTATCAGATGTTTCTAGAAAGAGGTCTCCACGATCGCGACTCTATCGCCCGCATCCTGGGTGCGTTCACGCACATACGTGTGGAGGAGAGTCGCTGTCCTGCTACCTGTCCTATCACACCGTGGGGTTTATATGTTCAGGGTGATGGTTTTAGGGTACCCACCACAATTTACCCCCGGTCTGCCCAGCATTTGTGAGACGGGCGTACCCTGCCGGATCAGTATGGACCATAGATTATTATAGATATATATATATATATATACCGACCATGTGCTCTCCTGGATGAGGAGCAGTCACACCGGGTCACCTGGTAGCAGCACTCGGGGGAGGTTGTGTTGACGCGGTTAATTCTCCAGTCCAGTGTAGGACCTCTTATCAGCCGGATGCATTATGTAAGGTTCTTCCACCACAGATCTGCTTTAGATTGGTTCTGATGCCTATAGACTAGACCTAGAAGTCCATCTCCTCTGCCTTTGGATAGATAGACGTTTATCTCAGGCAGCTCTGCATTTGTTTACTGATGAGTTCCCAACCATATCTGCTGGAAGGTTGATCCAGACATCTACTACTGGAGCAGTAAATAATGTCTTCTCACCTTGCTTCTCATCTCCCTCAACTACTGTAACTGCAGGTTCTTTTGGTTCCTATTTCCTTCCCTCGATCATGCCCCCCTTCTCTCCTCGAGGTTGGACACATTAAGTTTCATCTGCGAGACCTTCCGCCGTTTTGGTAGCCCATCTTTGGTCCCGTTCTATATTGTTGGCGTTGTGCTTTGGCTTCCTCGGGTTGTGGCAAGAATAGCTTAGACCGCGGCGCCGATGTTGCGGTCACAAAATGGCGGATTATTATAAGTCGCTGGGATCCGTTGAGTAACGGATGTGTGAGATCCATGTGGGAGGCTGAAGTGTCTGATGATCATCTAATAAGGTCATGAAGATTTCTGGCCTCTACTCATCATGGACATGATTGTACTGAAATTTGGGATGGTTCAGTAATGTTGCAATTTTTGCTAAAACAAACAAACCCATAACACAAACGTGTATTACGTCTTCACGCTGACGAACGATTGCATCTTTCCAATAGTGCCTCATAGCACTGCGTAAGCCCCAGTACATACTGCGCTGTATATAGCCCTCAATCGTGGAGCGTAAGCTTCTCAGCCAAGGACATTTTAGGATTCTTACATGGTGCTGCAGTCCATTCATGGTCGCTGTATTACTACACTCGTCAAGTGCTCTGTCAACATGGACCAGAAGTCTGCTCTGTATACAATGGCTGCGCTATTATTTGTCGGGGAGGCCCGGACTACATACAGTAGTCCTGGATTAGCTGCCACACAGCGCCAGCGTTCTGGTTTCAGCCTTGTGTCTGGGGATTAGGCTGATATGGTTGCTTTCCCGTGTTTACTCTCCGTAGACACGAAGAAAGGCTACCTGAGTGCCTGGCAGACGAGGAGTTAATGTGTTTTTTTTTTTTTTATAGCTGGCTGTTATTTTTAGTGGTGTAGGAAATGAAGCATCTCTTCATTGGTCTCTTACAGACGGGGCATTGTGTGGGGTCCCATAGCCGTCACTTGTCTCCGAAATAATGGGGGTCTTCCAACGAACTGTGACAAATAGAAATGAAATCTTAACGGTAAAAATGGCATTTTTGGGTGATTTGGGGGGTCCTGCGTTCTATCCATTTCTCATCCATGTGGCCACAGGAAGGATTTTGCTCTGGTGCCTCCTTGGTTTGATTTATAAAGGTCCTTTGTGTTTGAGACCTGATGCTTTCATCATCGGGGGGAGTGGCGTGCGACCGGTGGTCCTGGCTTACCCTGCGCTACGCACTTACTACCTCCTTGTTTACAAGCTCTAACTAGTTCTCCAAGGGGCGAGGAGTAGGAAGACGCAGGCTGCAGGATTGTTTTTCTCAGCTCTGCTGGGGATGGTTTTTATCTTTATCTGATAGCGTTTCTGTAGAATACACAAACTCAACAGGTGGCGGTTCAACATGACCGTGTATATATAATCTATAATAATCTATAATCCCAACACGATATGTGAAATATACACTAAATGTGAATTACAACTTGCCCCGGTCTTGAAGAACTTACAAACAATACATGTTCTTTGTTTTTAGGATTTTTTAGTAGTAAAGGGGTGTTTTTTGGTTGCTTTTATTTATTTATTTATTTTTGTGGCATTGTTTTTAAAGAGGCGATTGTCAACCCTTGTAGAGTGCCTAACGTGAAAGAAAATGCCAGAAAAACTGCTCACCCAGAGCATGCTGCGTTTTGGAAGGAAAAAACACACCAAAAACTCATTGCACAAAAAAAAAAAAAAGCCTTGGGTGTGGATAGTGCGTTTCAGAACACACTATAGACTTTAATAAAGTAACATCTGTCCACGGGAAAAAGAAGCAGCGAAAAAGTTGCTAAAAGACTGCTATGAAATTTGGTAAAAACACAAAGACTGTGAAACGAGCCTTACAGTTAGTTTTTAGTATTTTTTTTTTGCCCTAAACTAGTAAAAGAAGAAACTGTTTTGGTATATTATTTTTAGGTCATCTTTCTCTTTATCTCTGTATCTTTCTCTTTTATTTTTTCCGTGCGATAGTCTCCGCTATGTATATGATTTCTTGCATTGCTGTGTTTTTTAGTGACGTTTGTGGTCTTCTAAGCATCCTATCCCATCAGTTAGTAAGCCTTGTCATAGAGATCACGGATAAAATAGTATTTGTTTTTTCTTGTTCTTTCTTCAGCGTTCTCCACAATGACATCTTTGTACCGTCTCTTTTTTTTATTACTTTCTCGGTCTTTTGGCTTTTATAAACATTTTTTAGATGCTTTTCCGCCCTAATATAGGGATTGAGAATAGCCATGTGCTGGTAAACAGCTTTGCCTTGAATATATCCCCACAAATCGGTTGCGGTGTCCTCCTTTCGTTGCCCCCTTCCCTATTACAGGGGAGAAAGTTGTTGATGGGTTGCCTGATATATTTTTTCAGAGCATCTTTATTCATTCCTATGTCTTTGATGTTGTATCCAAAAGCTGTTGTCCCACAGGCACTTGATGTATGAGCTTTGGTCACATTTCTACCATGAGGTAAATCATAACATGTATACGGTAGTTTAGAAAACGCCATCGTGTTGTTACAAGCGAGAAAATGTCCTATGTTTCCGTAGTTGATTGGCGCATCCAAGATGCAGGTTGTATTTATCCGTGAGGTATTTTCTGTATTTAGTCTGAAATAATACGAAGATTATCTAACTTTCTAGTTACTGATTTATAGGGATATGTTATACATGGGCAAAGAGAAAAACTGTCGCTTTCATTTTTTTATTTGATATATTTTCAGTTTTATGACCTCTGGAGACTGTAAATATTCGTTTTTTGAAGCTTACAACAAAAATAAATGAATAAACCTAGGACCATGTAAGAAAACATGCAAAAAATGATGTCTTTTTTTGTGATATATTACTATCTGCCTTTTTTTCCCCCTTTCTAGTTACTTTTCAGTTGCCCACGCTCTAGATAATAAGGGAATATCTGTGTACATACGTAGAGGTCAGGAACCGTATAGCAGCGACTGATTCTGAAGTCCAGTGTTACTAGACGGTAAAGAAGGATATCGTACTGTCCTAACGACTGGGCTTCTGGCTTGTCATGTATGTAAGGGGTCTAATGATCTGCTGCGACCAAATAAATCTCTGCCACTGAAGACAGTGAAATGTTTTAGATTTTTTGAAAGAAAGATTTAGGTATTTTACTGTTTGAGTGGTAATTCTTCTATATTATAAGTAGTTCTTATGCCCTATTTGATATTGGGGAGAGAAATACATAATTTAGTACTTTAATACTTTGTGATTAACCTTACGAGACGTGTATAAAGCAAATAATTAAGGTTGGCAATGAAAGAAAAAAAATAAAAGAAAAAAATATATATAAAACAAAAAATTGCTTGAAAAAAGTCCCAAAAGTGGACTGAAACATTGCACGGGTGAATATAGGACATTTTTTTTTTTTTTTTTGTTTCCCCTCTTGACCTCTTCAGATGATCGGACTTATCACAATATAATGCAGTATTTCTGGAAGCAACATTTATCCTCTTTTCTGGCGTTTTATATGGTAGGTAGGTAGGTATGTTGCCCAGCTGTGTGAAACTAGTTTTCTTTTTATAAGATATTGTGTAGTGTTGAGCGAACTTGTGTTTTTTGTTCTGCGTCCAAAGTTCGGGTTATCGAAGAATCCCGTTATGGATTCCAAATGCCGTTATGGTCCGTGGTAGCGGAATCCATAACAGGATTCTTCGATAACCCGAATTTCGCCAAACTTAAACTACAAGTTCGCTCAACACTAATATTGTGTCAGATTGCGCGGTTGTAAGACTTCTGTTGTCGTTCATGATTGAATATTTTATATGTTGATGTGAGACTATCAAGCCTTTAATGATTGCCCTTTTTTGTGATGTGTAATTCCTCCATTTAGGGGCTCCCTGGTTCGGAGGGGGTTGAACTGGCAGAATACTAGTTGGACTCGCTTTTGCTATCTGTTTTTTCCTATAAAAAAAGAAAATGCATTCAAAGTCCTGGATCTGGTCCGGATCACCATGACACTAGAGCTGAGGGCGTTTGCACCTAAAGTCCTGGATCTGGTCCGGATCACCATGACACTAGAGCTGAGGGCGTTTGCACCTAAAGTCCTGGATCTGGTCCGGATCACCATGACACTAGAGCTGAGGGCGTTTGCACCTAAAGTCCTGGATCTGGTCCGGATCACCATGACACTAGAGCTGAGGGCGTTTGCACCTAAAGTCCTGCTTGCTGGATGTAGAGGGAACTATTAATATATTGCCTTGTTGGTTGATTAAAGGATTTAGTATAAATGTCCCTACGCCAGGGTTATATGGGAATATTTTGGTGTATTTTAATATGCACCATTTTTTAGTCAGTTGCCAACTTTTCGGCAAATAATGGTCACGTTATTGAACGTAATCGTGAGCTCTTTATATTCTTCAGAAATAAATGAGCAGTTGTATGACTGTGGCTAAAGGTGGAAGACGGCTACTACATGCCCCAAAATGTAAACACCCCATCCTGGCAAATCAAGGGGCAAATCTGTGTTGGGGTAAACACTGCAGTCGGCCATTGACAATCAGTACAAACCAAACCTTTACAACCATACATAGGTGGTACCACCAGATCCACCAGTGACCAAGAAAGCGGTCTGATTTGTCTTTTGGAAATGTATTCTTTTTTGACCTAAGTAAAGTCTGATGAGGGTACGGCCACACGGTCGGGTTTCTTGTTCCAGTTTTGGAAGCCAAAACCAAGAGTAAATTGGTATCTGTCCTGCATGCAGAAACCTCACCTCGTGGTCGTACCCTAAAGGTAACGTTTTAGCCATCATTTTATTCCCAAGTCTCTAGAGGCTTATTCCAAGCTTTAGAGAAGCTAAATCTGGTCACACACATAAGTTGGCTTGCTGATGGCAAGCGGGTGTTCAGGCAGTGGCCGCCCCTATGTACGTGCACCCTCCGCTAAGTGTGGTGTTCACTTCCAGACACTTCTTACCAACAGCACAAGAAAAAGCATGGGACATGTTGAATTGTAACATGCCTAATCTTGTTTCCCTGCCCAACAAGATTGCCGGTGGATCCCGATGTTATCGGATGTGTATGAGCATCGTATCTGTAGTGTTCTGCGATGGTGGGAAGTCAGCGCCTCCATAAATAATAACTTGTATATGAAGGATAATAGCCACAGATTCTTATCTTAGCTTTTGTGGGCAAATTGTTTAGAGGAGTGACACAACTAAAGGTGGCTATAGCCATTAGACTGCATCATGTCAACCAAAATCATTTGTCGTGCAGAATTTAACATCAGAAGATTGTTTTAGGCTATTTTCACACTCGCGTTTTGTGCGGATCCGTCAAGGACGGATCCGTTTAGATAGTACTGCCGTCTGCATCCGTTCAGAACGGGATCCGTTTGTATTATGTCTTCTATAGCCATGACGGATCCGTCTTGAATACCATTGAAAGTCAATGGAGGACGGATCCGTTTTCTATTGTGCCAGATTGTGTCATTGAAAACGTTTGGCTCAGTTTCGTCAGACGGACACCAAAACGCTGCAGGCATCATTCTGGTGTCTGTTTCCAAAGTGGAATGGAGACTAAACTGATGCAAACTGAGCGGATCCTTTTCCATTCAGAATGCATTAGAATGCAAACTGATCCATTTTGGACCACTTGTGAGATCCCGGAACGGATCTCACAAACGGAAAGCCAAAACGCCCGTGTGAAAGTAGACTTAGACGACTGACAGATGGTTATCAGTCGCCTAAATGCCCTAGAAGGTGTCTGGAAAGAAGCCTGTTATGCTTGAAATTTTCCATATGATGGACTTTTATTCAGTGAAGGATCATTGAAAGAACTTTCCCAGAAAGATTGTTAGCTTGTGATTCAACCAGCATGGCCAGTATGACTGACTGTACAGGCCAGTATGGACAACAAGGTGTGTGGCCGCCCTCAGCAGGTGATCATTCAGTCAGCGGTCCTTCAACCGTCAGCCCACTGCTTTTTTATGGCCATTAAATTAACAGTAAAATAATCTCTGCCGACATCTCTCTATTTATCTCTCTCTCTCTCCTATTTATCTCATATCTCTCTATTTATCTCATATCTCTCTATTTATCTCATATCTCTCTCTATTTATCTCATATCTCTCTCTATTTATCTCATATCTCTCTCTATTTATCTCATATCTCTCTCTATTTATCTCATATCTCTCTCTATTTATCTCTCTCTCTCTCTCTCTCTCTCTATTTATCTCTCTCTCTCTCTCTCTATTTATCTCTCTCTCTCTCTCTCTCTCTATCTATCTCTATTTATCTCTCTCTCTATTTATCTCTCTCTCTCTATTTATCTCTCTCTCTCTATTTATCTCTCTCTCTCTCTCTCTCTCTATTTATCTCTCTCTCTCTATTTATCTCTCTCTCTCTCTCTATTTATCTCTCTCTCTCTCTCTATTTATCTCTCTCTCTCTCTCTATTTATCTCTCTCTCTCTCTCTCTATTTATCTCTCTCTCTCTCCATCTCTCTCTCTATTTATCTCTCTCTCTCCATTTATCTCTCTCTCTCTCTCTCTCTCTCTCCATCTCTCTCTCTCTCTCTCTCTCTCTCTCTCTCTCTCTCTCTCCATCTCTCTCTCTCCATCTCTCTCTCTCTCCATCTCTCTCTCTCTCCATCTCTCTCTCTCTCTCTCTTTCATATCTCTCTATCTCTCTCCATCTCTCTCTTTCATATCTCTCTATCTCTCTCCATCTCTCTCTCTCATCTCTCTCTCTTTCTCTCTCTATCTCTCTCTTCATCTCTCTCTTTCATATCTCTCTATCTCTCTCCATCTCTCTCTCTCTCGTATTTATCTAGAATGCAATCAAATATCTCATATTTGTATAATGTAAGGATATATTCAGGATGAAATCTGTTGCTGCAGGACCTCTCTAGGGTATCTAGAAATGTACTACTGGAGCTAAACCCGTTAGGCTGGGTTCACATGTGACTGTTTAACTGCGGATTTTCTACAGCAGAAAACCTGCAGTGTTTCTGCTTGTAATCTGCAACAGAAAAAAAAAAAACGCAACAAATGGTGTGTTTTGTCAGTTTTTTTCCCTGAAATGCATATTGGATGCATTTTCATTCTTTGCATTGGAAAGGGTGGAACCCGCTGTGTAAGTTGGCATGCTGCAAATTAAAAATCTGTGCCACAGTTCACATTCTGCCAGATGTGACTGAGAATTTCTAATAACGCATTTATTTGCTGGTACACACAAATCTGCAGCCAATCAGTCACGTGTGAACCCATCCTTAGGGTTCTTCTCTGTCTAGCTGAATGAAAGTTCCTGTTGCCCAGCTATTATAAATGTCTCGCTGGTTCCTGGAGTCATTTGGCGGGCTTCCAAAGTCTACAGCGATTTGTCGACCCCCGGTGAACCATTTTATGGATGATCCGCGCTCATCTCCTTCTGTTTGTCCTGAGTCAGTCTCTTCCCCCACCTCCAGCTCTTATCCAGGGGCTCAGGTGGGCCTCCTGCTTGTTGTTTGCATTCTTGGCATGGGCTGGCTCTGTGTTGTACAGTAACTGCTCTTGGATTTTCCTCCATGTAACAATGCCTCTGCAGTGTCGGCAGCAGACCAGTTAGGGGTTAATCGTTTTGGTTGTTATCCGCGTTGGTGGCACCGCTTGTTTTTCAATGAAGCCACTTAAACACAGAGGCTAACAATCTCACGTGACCCTAATGAAGCGCGTCTATCCTATTTTTATTTGGCTGAATTGAAAAGGTCCTCAGTCTGGATGCCAGGAAGGAGGTTGCTGTCCTGCTCGTGCCCTTGCAGCTTCGCAGAGGAAATTGCCTCGATTTGAGAAATATTTCTGCTATAACTTCTTCTACACATTAGCAGATTCCTCCCAGACTGGAGTCTGTGCCTGAAGCCAGCTGTGCTCTGCAATGCTCCACACGCTCCCTCGTGGAGCGCAGACCTGGTCTGCCGCATGGTGCTGTTTCTGGGCTGCGCTGAATCCTATCACCAGTTTATCTGCCTTCTATTGGGTCCTAATCTGGGATTGCACGGGTGTTTGGTTAGCAGGGAACCCTTTTCAATGGCATGCATGTCATTCTCAGAAATTTTCTGGCAGCTTTTTCTCATAATAGGAGGTGTCGGCTTTGAAGATACTGCAGATAGAGACTTGTCCCTGCCCATATTTTCACATCTACAGAGCATGTGTGTTACCCACTGTTTATCCCATCAGACCAGGGGTGCTCCTACTCTTTTCTATAAACTGAGCACTCGAAGCAGATCTTTTGGCTCTCTGCCCTGGCATAGGAGTCTTCTGGCCACATGGGCGGCTGGGTTCTGCTTTATTTGACATCATTTAGGTTTAAGTTTTTAATTTTTTTTCTTCTACTGCTGGAATGCTGGTGGTCTCCTAGTAAGAGGAAGGTCTGCCCTAAAAAGACTTTTTCTAAAGATGCCAGCCTTGCAATTGTTTTGCTTAGGAAAAGTTTCTGTAGAGGAAAGCCATGAGGTCCCTCACTGCGGGGGTGAAGGACATTTCTGTAGTCTTTATGGAAATCCTGCATGGTTTTGCAAGGAGGACCACTTCCGTGTTCCCCTGGTGTCTTTTATTTCTTCAGCTCTGATGTTCTATGAGTGACACAAAATTTGTGTTTTTCCATTTTCCTATTTTATAGATGTATTACCTTTTATCCCCTGTTATCATTGAGATCTTTCTCCTTGTTTCGATCACTTTATTTATTTATTATACTCACTTATCTTATCGGGACAGCACTACTTACTGTATATATTCAGTCAGTCCAGTGCGTGGCGGTACCTGCAGTATAAGGTACTGACCTCCTGGTCCTTGTCAGCAATAGCAAAATGTAAAGGGACTGCGGCACTCCAGTGATTCCAGTTCTTCAATGCTTTATTGACACCGCAATTACAGCAACGTTTCGAGTCTGATGGTCTTTGTCGAGCTTGACAAAGACCATATATAGCGCTGACATATTCTGCAGCGCTTTATGGACATTAGCATCACGCTGTCCCCAATGGGGCTCACAAGCTAAGTTCCCTATCAGAATGTCTTTGGAGTGTGGGAGGAAACTTGTGCACCCGGAGGAAACCCACACAAACATGGGGAGCACATACAAGCTCCATGCAGATGTTGTCCTCGGTCGGATTCGAACCCAGGACCCCAGCACTGCAAGACAGCAGCGCTAACCACTGAGTTCTTCCCATTGTAATGTTGAGTTGCTTATATAGCACCAGCATGGCTTGCGGTACCAGGTAGTTAACCATTGACACCCATCTCCAACCCAAAAATGTCTCCTTAGAATAAAAACTAAGAAATTAATTAAGATCATGCCCTATCCCTTAACTAGCTCCTGGTCATTACTTTGCCTAAAATGGAACAAATCAGAAGAATAACCCTCCTCTTCCCTGCAGAATGTGTACAAGACTTTTTATTTTTTTAGGCACCTGAAGCAAAGCGTTCACACCAGTGCTGCCCTGTTATAGGAGTAGAGCAAGAAACATAATGGAGTTCGTGCTTTAGAGACAAACCGTGCCGGGCGGACACTACTGACCAAAATGGGGTCCAACAGGTTTATGTTAGGGAGCCCGACATTTTTCTAGAAAACACAGAGCAGGATTTATGACAGAACGGAGCCTCCGACGCAAATGTGAACGCAGTCCATAAACAGGTTCCTTGACCTCTGCGAATCTGCCTCCACTTTAGGATTTTTTTTTTTATATTTAGTTACATGGTTAATGCAGTTGAAAAAAAAGACATAAGTCCATCAAGTGTAGGTGAGGATGTGATTTTTAGAAAAGGGGACTGCCCCAGACTTCGCTTATAAAGCGCCACCTTTTACGGTACACGCTGCACGGAGGAGGATCTGTACGACCACCAGGGACCGAGGCTGATGTGTCTGAACAATCTCTCCGGTTTTCCAGAGGCACACTGTAACAACGGGCCCTATAGTCACTTCTGTTCTTCCAGATACAACGTGGAAATTGATTAACCCTTTACTCTGTGGAGAACAGTGCTCCGTAATAAGTCAGATGCTCAAAAACTGTTTCCGTGTACGGGTATACTGTAAATTCGCCCCAATGCCGATTTGGGAAACCCTTCTCAAAGTTCTGTTTTCTTCAAGATTTTTAGGGTTGCTAACGAATGCAGGTTACATAGATGGTACACCAGTAACCGCCATAAAATAATAGACTGTTAGATAGGAAATAAATAATCTAGATGCCTATATGGCGGTATTTTCATTTCATTCACAAGTGAAGACTGTATCATCTCCTCCATTTTCTATTACAGCAGATGCTTAAACGGTGACGCTTTTCTTCCAATTTGCTAACATTTATTGTTCTGCGCTGTCGGATTTGACAATGACAAAGTGCTTTTCAACAGAAAGCTATGGAGCCAAAGGGTTATTTCCTCAGCCATCCTCTTCCTCCCCCCCACTCTGAAAATAATGCAAAATCCTGGAATTCTTGGCATTCCTGAAAGGGTCTGGAAGAAAGGACTGTACTGACCCCCCTTCAGGATCCACACCCCCCACCCTCATTCATAGACTGCACTCTATGGCGGCACTCTGATTGGCTGCTCCACATAAAAGCCTCCATTGAAGAAGCTGAGGGAAAGAATGGGCAGAACTTCCTGTGACTTCAGCCTGAGGTCATCCTCCGCCTCTGGGCTGAAGTGGGGTGGGGGGCTCGCTTACTGGCAGTGCCGAATTACATTCTCTAGAGTGGTGTGATTGGCTGTGTACATGTACGTGTCATACGGAGACTACACGCCATGTGCCAGCACGTTTTAGTGGCTTCCATCTGCGCCTCTACTTTAAATGTGGTTCCAAGCATGGCACGTAATAAAGGGATCAGCGTGCTCGTCAGTCATGGGAAAATGTCTCCTGGAATGTGCGGATGGCACTTCATTTTCTATGATTTCCTATGGGAATCATAATGATTGAAGTAAGGAATTGTTTTAACCCTTGCAGTGCCCATGTGTAAGGACCGGTCCTCTGTGTTCTGATGGAGTTGATGCCTGTGAACACTAAGGACTCGTGCACACGACTGTATGCATTTTGCGGTTCTCAAATCACGGATCCGCAAAAATCGGATGCATCCGTTTTTTTTTTGTTTTTGCAGATCCATTGTAACAATGCATTTTTTTTTTTTGCGGAATAGACATACGAACACGGAATGCACATGAGTAATTTCTTTTTTTTTTTTTTCCCCCAAGCCCCATTGAAAGAAATGGTTCTGCCTACGGACCTGTGAAAAAAAAGGAAGAAAAATATGTTTGTGTGCCTGAGCCCTTAGGGTACTTTCACATTTGCTGCATAGCTATATAGCTATCCGGCAGGTGACCAGCCTGCCGGATCCGCCATGCCGCAAGTACCCGTGCACTGCCGTGCACAGACGCGCTGTGCTCTAGCTCCGCCGCCTGCCCTATTATAGTCAATGGGGATGGAGCGTCAGCACAGCAGTGCACAGGTACTTGCGGCATGACTAAAAAGTTGGACACGCAGTACTTTTAGTTCGGTGATCTCCGGCCATGCTGTGCCGTACCTCCACCCCCGCCCCATTATAGTCAATGGGGACGGAGCGGCAGCACACGGGTACTTGCGCAATGGCGGATCCAGCAGGCTGTTCACCCGCCGGAATAGCCTGCCGGATAGCTATGCCGCAAATGTGAAAGTACCCTTAGGTGACTTGTCGCCTATCCTGATATGTCTGTTTTACTGAATAATTTTATTCCAATGGATTAACGATTCTGTTGTTGAATTCCTCAGTTATTGCTACTAAAAGCTTATTAATGCATCTGCAGAAGAATGTTACCAGTTGGAGCTTGTGTCCCTGCACAATCAGTGCCGCTGGTTTGAGTCTGTGCAGCCTCCCGCCCAACTGGTAACACCCAGATGTTGAATCATTAATAAACTTCTAGTAACAATAACGGAGTAATTGAACAACAGCGTTTTATGACAAGATGCTACAGAATAGTTATTGTGTGGAGAATGCAAGTAGTTATTAAAACAGACATGTCTGGAATAGTGACAGGTCCTCTTTAACAAAATGTGTAGATCCGTGCAGAATGACCGCGATGTGTCGATGCTGCCGAGATCCTACTGGCAGTGTATAGCGGTCTCTTGATAACTGGCCACTGTCCGTCTGAAACATAGCCATCTGTGTGCACCCTTACGTGCAGCGATCGGGCGCACAGTTGTCAGGAAGGAAGCGATCCTTCCCGACCATTGCCTGCTTGTCAGTGGAGGTGAAGCTCTGTATTTACATGTAGCAATCTCCTCCACAGTATAGGGATGAGCAATCGCCTGATGAACAAACGTCTTGCTTGTTCATTGGATGATTGGTGGCACCTTTGGACCGGCAGAGTATCAGTAACAGGCGTTCGTAGGAACGTTTATCCCCAATAATCGGGCCTTGTAAACTCATCTTTAGGGCCCCTTTCACACTGCACATATTCACCGCCATAGTTTGCTTTGGATGTCGTGGACCCACTCGTAGCTGAGTTTCATTGAATGGAGCTAAATCGCAAGCGGTCACCTGCCGTGGCTCCAGGCGGTGACTGTCCGCGCACGGCATCAAGAGGAGACGTGACCTTTGTTGGCACGGTCGCGGCTTTTAACCGCTGACCCGCAAACTGCAGCACTGCCTCTGAAAGAGGCAGACACCATGCAGCCGCTGACATCACTTTGGCAGGGTGTCCGCACCAATTCCGGGCCATAAGTATCATCTTGCAGTCGGGGATCATAGCAGGAAAGTAGACAGGTGTTTTCTGTGTACGAATGCTTGAAATTTCCTGTCTTCCTCCGTACATACCGACAGCTACTAGCAGAAAACCTCTTAAATATTATTATCACAGCTGAGGAAAGGTTTATCTGTCATAATATGCCACCCACTCCGGTTGCTCCTTTAAAGCGGTGGAAGCCAAAGCACGAGAAACGGGATGTAAGCCTCGTTTTATCCTGCTTTTGTCTGAACTCCTAGACGTGGTAGAAATCTGAGCTCCTCCGTATCCCCTTCTATCTGTCAGTGCTGATGATCAGCCATTACTCTATGTATTTATAATGGATTTGTCTTATGTGCGCCAGTGTGTATTCCAGCCACGTGCAGAGAGTGGAAACCTGCAGATATGTGACACTTCTGATGTCGGGGTGATTCCCTATACAGTAGGCAAGAACATGGGTGTCCTCCTCCATAATTTACAGACCGGCTATCTTCATGTTAGTGCAAAGAATTAAGCCATTCGCTAATGTGGAGTACGTCCTAGAAGTGGCGTAGTTATGTGTAGTCCGGGGGACAGCACGCCAGCTGTTATCAGGGGTGTGGAAATTTAAAAAAAAACTACTTGTCGAAGGACTAAAGCGGAGACTCAATCTACTTGTCCCTCATGACAATCTACTTGTCCTGAACTTCTACTGTATGGGGCGGGGGCCACAAGGAGACTTTCTACTGTATGGGGGCGGGGGCCACAAGGAGATGTTCTACTGTATGGGGGCAGGGGCCACAAGGAGACGTTCTACCGTATGGGGGCGGGGGCCACAAGGAGACTTTCTACTGTATGGGGCGGGGGCCACAAGGAGACGTTCTACTGTATGGGGCGGGGGCCACAAGGAGACGTTCTACTGTATGGGGCGGGGGCCACAAGGAAATGTTCTACTGTATGGGGCGGGGGCCACAAGGAGACGTTCTACTGTATGGGGCGGGGGCCACAAGGAGACGTTCTACTGTATGGGGCGGGGGCCACAAGGAAATGTTCTACTGTATGGGGCGGGGGCCACAAGGAGACGTTCTACTGTATGGGGGCGGGGGCCACAAGGAGACATTCTACTGTATGGGGGCGGGGGCCACAAGGAGACGCTCTACTGTATGGGGGTAGGGGCCACAAGGTGACGTTCTACTGTATGGGGGCGGGGGCACAAGGAAACGCTCTACTGTATGGGGGCGGGGGCCACAAGGAGACGCTCTACTGTATGGGGGTGGGGGCCACAAGGTGACGTTCTACTGACAGCACGGTTGGAAGAAGGCAGTGTTTCCCTCCCCCTCGGGCGCACTGGCCACCAATGAGGAGGAGGTGAGGGGACCCTGTGGCCACTGTCAAACAATGCTTTTATTACTGGAGGGAGGGAGGAAGGGAGGATGGGGACGGGCGCACTGGCCACCAATGAGGAGTAACGTTTACTATACAAAGGCAGGCAGAAGAAGCTCATTGCCGGCACCTGCCTGTGACAGAGCGCTGCGATCCGCGGCAATTAACCCCTCAGGTGCTGCACCTGAGGGGTTAACTGATGCGGATCGCAGTGCCGGGTCACAGGCAGGTGCTGGCAATGAGTTTCTTCTGCCTGCCTTTGTATAGTAAACGTCACTCCTCATTGGTGGCCAGTGCGCCCTCCCCATCCTCCCTTCCTCCCTCCCTCCAGTAATAAAAGCATTGTTTGGCAGTGGCCACAGGGTCCCCTCACCTCCTCCTCATTGGTGGCAGTGGTAGTGATCGGAGCCCCAGCAGTGCAACGCTGGGGCTCCGATTGGTTACCATGGCAACCAGGATGCTACTGAAGTCCTGGCTGCCATGATCAGCTCCCGGCTGTTGTGTGCACAGAGCACAGGGCAGCAGGGAGACTGTGAGATCCTATTCACCCTGTAGAGCTCTATCAGGGTGAATAGGATGAAAAGATCCCAGGTTCTAGCCCCTAAGGGGGGAAAAGTTAATAAATAAACTGTAAAAAAAAAAAGGTAAAAAAGTACACCAAAATATTAAGTATAAATCACCCCCTTTCCCAATTTTACATATAAAATATATAAACAATAAATAAATAAAATATTACATATTGTTACGTCTCAAAAGTCCAAATTGTTAAAAGAATCCTCTTAAGCGGTAAACGCCCATAAAATAAAAGAAAAATTGCACAATTCGCCATTTTCTTTTAGTCCCCTTGTCCCTCTAAAAAAATAGGATAGGACTGTTGTATTATTGGCCGGACATTCCATAAAATGCGGAATGCACAAAGCTTTTTTTGGCGTGGTATCGAGTATCGCAATACTTTTTTGTGGTATCGATACCGAATAAAAATTTTTGTACCGAAACAACCCTATTCAGGATCATAATCCCTGACAAGCAGAGCAGAGAGGAGGATGAGGCAGCTCTTTACCTCAATGTTGTGAATAAACTTGTCCTCCTGGGTTATCAGGACAGGTTTTGTGTGTGCTAATAGGATGGCGGACATTTTATTTCTCCTAATGATTGCTTACTAGTAAAAATGAACCATTATAAGTAATGAAAGGTATTTGGTAAGATATTTATAATAAAGCAATATTTAAGTATTTTCATTTTTCTTAATTCTCGGAGAACCCCCTTTAATAAGAAAATATCCGCTGGCCTAATAGGGCCCTAAGAAAATGATGTCAACCTTTCCATGCTGCCTTTGCCATCAAAAATTTAGATGAGCATCTCCCTTTACATGGTATTTGTACTCCGATTGAAAAAGTTGGTAATCTCTAGGAGCTTATCTAGTGATAAGAAAAGCATATACAATAATAAAAAGAAACAAACAGTCCCAAAATCCAAGCACCAGTAGCAGATTTCTCTGTAGGCCGGCTGCCTGGCCCCTGGGATTTGTCCAGCACTGATAAGCTGCTAGGGTGTTTCAAGTAAAGACTGGGTGGGCTGGAGGATCTTATCTTCTGCTGCAGCATCATTCTTGCTCCCCCCTACGCTTTCACCGTAATTTGCTTCTTTCTCCCAAATCCCTGATATTTCAAGAATTTGCGGCTTTTAGAAAAGACTCTTTGGCTGCTCGAGTCTCTGATGTGCGAGTCAGATTAGAGGTGACTCTATTGTACCTGAAAACAAAATGTTATTGTCCTGCCCGATAAAAATCACCAGAAACCAAATTAGAGAATTTAAAGCAGCTGCATTTATAAAAAGAGATGGAAAAAAATTACCTAGGGGCACAAAAAAGCCAACAGTTGTGTAATCCACACTGTCTGCCGCGAGTGTGAGCGATCTGGATAAAACTGCTTTTGTAAAGCGTGCAGGCAAAAATTTGTGTTTTTGTAGGAAGTTGGTAGGCTGCCCCGTTGTGTGTTGTACTAGTGCACTGTATTAACTCCTTCTCTGCCAAGGGGAGCAACATAACCCTCTCTTTTAGCCTCTGTGTAGTCCCCGAGGGCAGGCTTTGGTTTTAAAGACATTCAGTACTACTGTTTATACTGATTACTGTTCAGAAAATATATACATTTTATTTTTATTTTTTCTGTAACCTTTCCTTACTTGCGTTTCTGAAAAGGCTGGGGGAAACCAAATACGACCACAGTTACAACCAACACAGATTTTGTCATCCAGCATTCCTAAATTTGTAAAAGATTTGGATTACGCGTCACAGTGGTCTTGTTGTTTTTTTTGTTGTTGCATTTTTGCTACATTACTTGCTGAGCTTTTTAGACAAAAGTAAGCTCAAATGGGCGTTTTTTTTGTAGTAATGGTTTTTCAATGGCATTTTTTTTTTAAATCGCAGCATGCGTTTTTCCATCTGTTTTTTTATTTGTTTTTATTGCCACTTAAAAAACATGTGCAGTGTGTTGGCAACAGATGGTAAAGCACATTACATGGGCAAAAACACATAAAAAATGTGTATTTTATGGTGTTTTTTTAAGCCCAAAGGGACAAAACAAGTTTGTGTGAAGAACCCCTTAGGGTAGGTTCACATGGGGTTCTTTAGAGGAGGTTTTGAGGCATATTTTCCTGCAGAAGTGGAGGAAGGAGAAGTGCAAGTCCTTCCTTTAGATCTGATTCATTCCGGATCTACCTGTACTTCTGGCTTTGGCTGAAAAACCTGGAGGAAAATCGGCTTCAAATCCTCCAAAGAAACTTCACGTGAACGTGCCCTCAGACTGCCTTCCCACGTAGTATTTCTATGGTTTTTCTGTGGTGGTAAACATCCTTCGGTATGTTAGTCCCCTTTTAATACTCCTGTCAGGTGGTAGGTATAGTATTTAGAATGAAGTTGATTATATAGGTATAATTGGATTGTAATACGTGCTGGTATTAGGCACCCTGGCTCCCATGAGTCTAGCAGTGTTCATATATAATCAGCTTTGTATAAGGATGCAGACAAAGCTGATTGAATGAGCCGAGACACGGATAATAAGTGGTTGCTGTGGCCACATGCAAGGATCAATATCTATACGGTTTGGATGACCAGAACTGAATTGTCTGACGTTAGGGTTCACTGTTGCCGGTTTTGCATCGATTTTTATTTTTCTTGTCTAAGTAAAATTGTGTTTCATGTTATCTGATTTAAATCGTGATTATTGGATGGCTGGAAATGGATTGGAGCACAAGCATGGCTGATGTGGGATTTCTTTTTGAATTGGAAAAATCAAGATTTCGAATAAAATTAAAATAAAAAAAGCATTGCTCCGTCTCAACGGTACCAAGACTGAACTGTGGTACAAAAAAAGCAATGATAGCAGCTCTCACCTATCGTAACTGAACAAGAAGCACGGATGCGGTCCGGACCAGACTTGTAACTTCATATGGAAAAAACAGGAAATCCAGCTTCTTTAAAAGATGTGCAGCTTTATTTCATCAGGTTAAAATCTTCATACAGGAAAAGTGCTCAACGGACAACGCGTTTCAGACCTCCAAAAACATAACGGTCCTTACTCATGATATTCGGATGTTTTTGGAGGTCTGAAATGCGTTGTCCGTTGAGCACTTTTCCTGTATGAAGATTTTAACCTGATGAAATAAAGCTGCACATCTTTTAAAGAAGCTGGATTTCCTGTTTTTTACACAAGACTGAACTGTGGACATTAATCGGCCAATGGTTTGAACGAATGATCGTTTCGACATCTCAGTCTTACACCTTTTAGTCCTTATTGGCCAGTACGGTCATTCATGCCATGCATGTTCTGTAATGGCGACGGACCAATCATCCTTCTGAGAATGTTCCTTCAAACATTCATTGTTCATGGATGAAACATCTTCAAATCCCACCTTTCTCCAGACAATGACTGTGTGGTCAGCTACGAACATTCATGGTTATATTTAACCCAACCAATGGCTACACGGTGACACTGGTTGTGGGACAGCTGTTGTGGCCAGGATCGCAGAGTGAGGCATCGTGCACACGACCATATGTATTTTGTGGTCTGCAGAACACGGATCCGCCAAAAATACGGATGACGTCCGTGTGCATTCCGCATTTTGCAGAACGGAACAGCTGGGTCCTAATACAACAGTTCTATCCTTGTCCTATACTTATCTGCATAACAGACATGTTCTATTTTTTAGCGGAACGGACATGTGGACATATGGAAACGAAATGCACATGGAGTTACTCCAGTTTTCTTTTCTAACCCATTCAAATGATTGGTTCCCCTTATGGGCCGCAAAAAAACAAAATGGAATGGACACAGAAAGAAAATGCATTCATGTGCATGAGCCCTAACAGTGATCCTATAGAAGGGAATGGGATAGCAGCGCGAGTCGCAAAAAACCCAGCAGCGGTGGATATTTTGTGTGACTCGTGCTGCAATCCCATTCTTTTATATGCTGTCACTGCTTAAGAGCCGAGTCTCCAGTACGTTTTTTTTATACTTTTACTACTTTCTGTCCTGGAAAGGGCTGAAGCCACTTTTTCACTTATTTTAGCCATTTTCTTTTTCCTATGGAGTCTATAGGAAATGGCTGAAAAAAATGGCATACCTACGGCACACTTAATTTTGGAAAAAAAAAACAACTATAGACAATAGTGGGTGGATGATTTGATATCCTTTGAACCATAAACCCAAGTGCCCCCCAAAAAAAAAAAAACCCACCCAAAGTGATGTAAAACACAAAAAAAACACTATTCCTAGTGCATATCATGATTTCTTGTTGGCTTTCAGCAATCATCTAGCCCTGTTGAGACACCACACTAAGGGTACGTCTACACGGTAATTTTGGACGCGACAGGTGTCTCGCGACCAAGGTTCACAATGGTACCGGGGCTGCCATTGGAATGAATGGGGTCGCAGCTTGTTTGCAAGTTTACTGCGACCACAACACGTGAATCGCAAAAATCCAAAACTGCTGGTAGATATTGGCAACGTTCTTGCGCGGCTTCAAGGGTTACTTGTGGATGACCTGTAGTCTTTTTACGGTTGTCCAAACCCATGGAAGGTCTTTGGTCTTTTTTGGTTGTCTGGCCACCTCTTTTCTTTAAACAAGGCTCAGAGGTGTGTAAGATAGTAAAAGTAATACCGTAGCTGTATAGAAGTCCCGTAGTACAATTTCTAACCTCATGTCACATGTTTCCCTCCACAGTTTGCAGTAACAGCATGGACATTCGTAATGACGTACAGGAGCTTAAGCAATTGGAAGACTGTGTCGTGATTGAAGGCTACCTCCAGATTCTGCTCATCTCCAATGCCAAGACTGAGGATTTTCGAAACATGAGGTTCCCCAAGCTGACTGTTATTACGGACTATCTTTTGCTTTTCCGTGTTTCTGGCCTGGAAAGCCTGAGTGACCTCTTTCCCAATCTGACTGTCATCCGTGGTCGCAATCTTTTTTATAACTATGCCTTGGTCATTTTTGAGATGACTGACCTGAAGGAGATTGGGCTATATAGCCTGAGGAACATTACTCGTGGTGCTATTCGGATTGAGAAGAACTCTGACTTGTGTTACCTTTCTACTGTGGATTGGTCGCTGGTTCTGGAGGCTGTCTACAACAACTATATTATCGGTAATAAGCCACCAAAGGAGTGTGGTGACATGTGCCCCGGGGTCATGGAGGATAGGCCACTTTGTACAAAAACAACCATCAACAATGACTATACGTACCGCTGCTGGTCAGCAGATCACTGCCAGAAAGGTAAGAAGCAGAAGCCATGTCTCATTTGTCACCATTTTTGAATGCCAAGGGACAAACGTCCGATTTTCAGTGACTTGTTATCTTGAAAGTGTTTGCTTGGAAAGTTTCTTCGTTTCTGTGATTAAGCGTTGTTGTAGGAGTAAATTCTTGTGGTTTACACTTTGCCACTTACCTTCTTGGACTCTCAACACTCTTAATGGCTGAAAATATACAAAAAAATAGAATTAATTGACCTGTCCTAATAGCATCAAGCATTAGACTGTTTATGCACAGAGCAAACCCGTGAGAGTATATACTATAAAAGGGTGCATTCACACGACCGTATGTATTTTGCATCTGCAAAATGCAGATCCGCAAAAAATACAGATGACGCATCCGTGTTTGTTTTTTGTGGACCTATTGTAACAATGCCTATTCTTGTCTGCAGACAAGAATAAGATTAGGACATGTTCTATCTTTTTTGCGGGGCAGCCAAATGGACATATGGATTCGGACAGCACATGGTGGTTTGTCCGCATTTTTTGTGGCCCCGTTGAAATGAATGGGTCCGCAAAAAATGCGGACCAAAAATACAGTCATGTGAATGGGGATTAACAGTCAAACTTCAGTTCACTGAGTGTCTTTATAATGTGGCTAGAGTTGAGAAAATTGATATCTCATTAGCCAGGCCTCTTCACCTGTGGGGGGCTGCCCCTATAGGTGAAGAAGCGCCCACCTGCCATATGATTGACATCACGCCCAACACTATTTATCTCCTGGCTGCGCTGCTGCCAAAGCCGAAATTCACCTTTTGGGAGTAGTTACTGCACATGCGCCACTACCCCGAAGTGTAGCGGAAGATGCTCAGTAGTTTCTCTGGAAGTCAAAGTTTCAGCAGCGACGCAGTCAGGAGATTAAAAGGGCTAGGCCCTGTCAGTCATATGGCGGGTGGGGACAGCCCCACCACAGGTGAAGATGCCTGGCTAATGGAACAAATCAATTTGCTCATCTCTAAACGCAGCCCCAGTATTTAATGGCATTTTCGTGTAATGTCACCCACCGTAGTTTTTCACAGTGTTTTAGTAGAAAGATGAGTTTTCTTATAACCAAATGTATCCAAACGAATGTATTAAGAGCATTATTAGACAGCCGTATGAATGAGTCTGCATCCGTTAAGCAATTTTGCGGAACAGGTGCGGACCCATTAGTTTCAATGGGGCCTCAAAAGATGCGGACAACACACCGTGTGCTGTCCACATCCGTGGTTCTGTTCCGTGGCTGCGCGGAAAAGATACATGTCCTATTCTTGTCCGCAATCACGGACAAGAATAGGCATTTTCTATCAGAGTTGCGGCCATGTGCCATTGGGCCATTCTACGACTTGTAGCTGTCATTTTTTAGCAGTGGTCAGTTTTCCCTCAGCCGATGAGCTGTACTGATGTCTCCCCATAGACTACACGTAGAGGCAGGAGATTCTGCTCTCTAACCCATTCGCTCAATCAGTCAGAAGCACCATAAGCACATTTATAGAGCAGTAATGAGCGGTATACATGTACATGTGAATAATGCACTTGGTATTAGTGTCTGAATCGTGTCTGTCCCCTTCTGCTGCTCCCTACTCCCCCTCACCCCCTCTCCATAGACTTCTGTGGTGTTATGTAATCTGATCTTGGTTTAAACATGACAGATTTATCACAGGATTCAGACACTGTTAGCTCAGAAAAGAGACGGGAGGAAGAAAACAGCTGATAAATTGCAGATTTTGCCATTGTGTACAATAACTTTATTAAGGCCCGAAGAACCTCTCTCTCAATCATCCCCACCCCCGTTTGTATTTGTGATGGGGTAACCAGTAGTCCGCTCATGTTCTGCGGTTTGCACATAAGACGCTGTGGGATCGCCAGTCACATGGTGTAATGGAAACAGGAGGCTGAAAATTCAGGAATTACAAACGGAGGAGGAAAAAAAAAAAACAGGAGTGTTTCTGTAAGGCTGGAAACACATGCAGGGTCGATGCAGTTCTTGAGCCAAAGCCAGAAGTGGATCCTGCAGGAAGGTGAAATACGTTCTTTACATTTCCCATTTCTTTTTTCACTTCTGGGTCAAAAAACTGCCTGTGTGATTCCACCTACCTTAGTCCCAGTCCCAGGTTACCGTCCTGTGTGCTTATCAACTGTAGCAGTGATTGGAGAGCCTCCATCATGTATTGGAGGGGTGAAGCGCGGTGTCTAACTTCCATATCTGCTGGCATCCATAAAAATAAATAAATCGACTTCTGCTAATAAAATGTATGTTGAACGGCAGATAGAACGGCTGGGATCAGGCGCCTCCCCGACACGGGAAGATCTTCCAGGACCTGCAGCCAGTGCCTATTTAGTCAATTCTCTCCCTCCGCTGCCAGCATTTGCTGTTGATTAAATTGTGCTGTATATTAGCAATGAATGAATTTTCTCCCTCCTCTATCTCTACCCCTAAAACAGTGTGGTCCTCTGCCAAACGCTTCTTACAATCTAATTTTTTTTATTTATTTTTTATTGTGGCTGCGAGGAATGATCTAATTAGTCTCTCTGAAGGGGGGCTACATCCCCTCTCCGTCTCCTCATCCCGGACCTTACTGGTCTTATTTTCTGAAAATAAACCCTCATTTTGGTGGAATGCATATTGTTATGTATCCTAAAATAAAAGCATAGCCAAGGATGTTTGGGATTTTTTAATTATTGGTCTGATGCTGTCTTTTTACACACGCTGGATGTTAAGCCTCATTCACACGTCCGTGTCCGTTTTCTGCTGTCCGTGTGTCATTCGTGTTTCACGCACACTGAACAGCTGAAAAATAATTTTCAAAGCATCTCTTCCTAATGATCCATGAAATGTGGATGGCATCTGAGTTGCTTCCGTGGTATTCAGGGACCCGTGGACTATAATGGGCGTGATGGATGCCTTTGCAGTTACATATAATCTTTGTATTTTCTGCATCAGCCACTTAAAGGGGACTCATCAGCTCTTCTGTGTTATGATGTTCCTCTGTTGTTCCTCCTGGAAATGCATGATTAGATTACCAACTGGATGTTAGTTATCCTAGTCAAGGGGTTGCGTCCATACAATACTACCAACATAAGGTTGATGTCCGAATGTGTGGTAATATGCTCTATTCACAACGGGAAAGGTAACATCCAGATGTGAAAATATTCATATATTTCCAAGAAGAATAACAGAGGAATAGCACAATGGAAAGTTCTAAAAAAAATACCTCAATATTATTTTCATGCAAAATGCAAGTATTTACTTGTGGTCCAACAAGCAGTTGACATTGACGCATGTATTGGTTGTCATACACCTGGAGGTCATTGCTATTATTTAGAAAATATAAAGTATATTAATTTAAAAAAAAAATTTTTAATTTTTTAATTTTTTAATCATTTGGTTGATGCCAGTATGTGTCAAAAAGTGGCGTACATTTCCGATGGGCTGTGCAGACCTCCTTAGGCATCTCCGCTCTTTCCGCAGTTGGGGCTGCTGGAAGTTGTAGTTGTGCAAGAGCTGGCGTGCTGCAGGTTGTAGACCACCGGGGCAGACTGGGTGCGGAAGTGGCCATGATTCTCCGTATGGTATTTTAATGTATATGTGTGGGTGTGTGTGTATATATATATATATATATATATTTTATTTATTTTTTTGTCTTTTATGATGTTGCTGCACGCCCCTTCCCTATACTTTAGATTTGTACCTAAGGCGGTCAGAATAGATATAACCAGACGTAAAATATCATGCAAGTTTCAATCTGACGCTTGTTTTGTAAATTTGTGTTTTTGTGCCATAAAAGGCTTTCATTTGGCCGTACACAGAACGTACCGAAGAGAGTCTAAAGCCACTTTCACCTCTGCGTTTTGAACATGCTCCGGTTTTTGTCTGGATGCCTTTCTGCATGTTTGCCGTCTGGCAGCCGGACCCCCGTCCCATCCCCATTATAGTGAATGGGGCCAGAGCGGACTTCCGGCCACACACGTGGGCTAGCGTTAGTATGGATCCGGCACCCTGCTAACGCTAATGTGCAAGTACAATCATCTAGAGACAGAGGAGATGGGAGAATCCTAAAGCAAGCTGTACATCACGGCATGCACATGGGCGGTGTAGATTTCTGCAGACTGGACGCAATTACCCGTAGAATAGTCCTGTTCTACAGTATGGCAGAAAATAACCACTCCTAGCCATGTGTGCCACAACACGCGATTCACTGTTTTTTCCTTTTACTCCACACGCAACCTTTTGCCTCCCTCCTGCTTACCCCATACACAGCCACATCCGTGTCTGTGTATTCTAGGGGAGAGCGGAGAAAGCTGCTGTCTGCTGCTATCTCCTGGGAGAATAAAAGGATCAGGCGACAATATAAATTTCACCCAGTCCTTTTCTCATCAGACATCATCTGTTGGGGATCAGTTGGGAGGTCCCCCACACATTAGACCGTCAGCTGAACCCACTGTTCACTTGGGTTTAGCTGACAGTACACTTATGTGCACGCGGTCCGATCAGTGTTCTTGTGGGTAGACAGTGTAAGCACGGCAGCGATCACCGGTATAACTTTTGCTCAGGCAGATAGTAACCCGCCTGATCACTCGTACTTGGTTGTTTGGCTGTTCATTGTTGGCAGCACAATCCTGTTTATATGGGCATTTTTATACCCGCGTGAAAGATCTGATCGGCAACAAGTGAGCCTGCAAACTTTTATGGCCCCCTTTAAAAGCCCATTAGCTTCACATCACCCCATGTAAAGAGTATGCAAACTGAATTGGGTCGAACAATTGCTCATCCCCTCTTCAGTTTGCAGTACTAGTGTGAAGGCCCTTTAAATAAGTGCCAATCAATATCGCCGATCGGTGCTCATTTAGACCTAGACAACAAAAAAAAATCTATACTAGGGTAACCATTTAGGGCCGGGTATCTAATAGGATCCAGAGCCTTAGGCATACTGATCTAAGTTTCAGTCTATGTGGAGTCGTTACTGACCACGCACTTTAAAGCCGTGTGCGGGCCGCAAACAGAGGGCAAAACAAGGTGTAAACAGAGCCCAAGTGGCAGTAAGTGCGGCCTAGTCAGAGCCGGTGTACTTTAACAAAACAGAAAGCTGTTGTATTTCTGGAGAGAAGGTGGAGGGGGCCCTGCGCCTGCCCTGCTTTCTCCAACACCTTTGTACGTTTTTAGAGGTTGTGCTTTGATGTGCGCTGCAGGAAGTTAGGAGGTGCTCCATTCATCTCCATATCCTGAAAGGCTCAGGAATCAGCCTCAGGCCTGTAAACTTCGGCTGAGCAGAGGTGGAGGCGGCACACTTTTCTTTCTATTACTGCTAGATTCAGGGGGTGGGGGCTTCAGTCATTAAATCAATGTGTCCTAGGCACTCCATGAGCTGCCCTATGCGGCCTCTGTCAGACACTACTGAGTAACCGAGATATTTTTTCCCTTAAAAACTCCTCCGATATTGGAAGCGTTGAGAGGTGCACTATGTGGACATAGAGCGCTATTGGTGTTATATTACTGGCCCGTACAACTCTTAGGGTATATGCACACTAATTTGCATACATTTGTATGTGGAAAATCCGCCTGGAAAAAATGATACAAGCTGTACATAAATTGGCTGTATAAGGCGCCGTGCACACGACCGTAGCAGGTCCATGTCTGTATTGCGGCCTGCAAACAGCATGTCTGCAATATACGGGCAACGGCCGCGTGCGCACCGTATCACAAACGCGGACCCCTTTCACTTGAATGGGTCTGCAGTCCGGAAAATTCGGTGCAGTACGGATCAGAAGCCCACGGAAGTGCTTCCATGGGTTTTCTGTCGGTGCCTCCGCACCGCAAAAAGTAGTTCATGCGCTACTTTTTTGCGGTGCGGACAGTTTGATGCGGTTCGTGGACTCCAATCAAGTAAATGTGTCCGCTGACAAAGGGCACACGGTCGTATGCGTGAGGCCTTAGGCTGAGTTCACACTTCAGTTATTGTGAGCTAAAACCAGGTTCAGGTCAAAAACGCAGAACAGGAGGAAATCTCTTATACCTTCTTTGTGGAGGCTTCACTACGGGTTTTGGCTCACGATAACTTATGGAAATAACTGATCAAATAACCAAAGTGTGAACTCCGCCGTATTGTGGTTTTGGTGTGGCTGCACCGCAGAAACGCATCAAAACCCTCAGCAAATTGCCTATGTGCAGATTGTCATTACATTGAAGTCTATGGGGAAACAATGCAATGCAAGTTACCTTCTGTGGATTTTAAGCCGAACCGCAGGTCAGTTTCTGCACATGCAAAATGTGCACCGTGTACATCTTTAGTTAAAGTTAATAAAATCTCATGAACTTTGCTGGTACTGTACTATGCTGCAGATTTTTTACAGGAAAATCCTCTCTGAAGAACTGCATGTAATATGCATCATGTGCATATACCCTTAGGCTCTGTGGAGGCAGAATCTGACTGTGTGCATGAGGCCGTAGTGTTATATTCTGAGATTAAAACATGGAGGAATAACTCGCAGAGGTAAAGTATGGCGGCATTCAGACTGGTCGGTGTCCTGTGGTCCGCACTAATACTACGAGAATAGTAATCCTCCTTGTAAGGGAACAGCTCTTTTACATCTTCAGACCAAATGCACACTAATGTAGTTTGGTAGGTGCCTGCTGGTCTGACCGCGGGTCTACTGAGCTGAAATAACATCATAGTAAGGATTTATGATGCTGTGAGCTCCAGACACTCCTGTGTGCTTGATTCTGGCCTAAAGGATACATAGACTTATTGGGGATCGTTTCCAAAGACAAGCTTTTACGCGGTCTTTTACGCCCTTTTGCGCTAGCTTGTCTGGTGGAAGATGCACCTAATTTATGACGAGATGCAATTGAAAGGTCTGCCTATTCATTTAACTGTTTTTATACTGTTTAATATATGTAGAAAGTGGTAGTTAGCAGCCATACGCTAATGGTGAAAAGAAATGCCACATATTAAATGCCACATATTTGCCATGGTCTCTTGGTTAGTGTCTTCTGAAATTAGGCCTACCCTCGGCAGTCCGTGTGCCTGGCGGGAGTTGTTTCTCGCCATCGTGTTTACTCCTGTTTCCAGGCATAATTGTTGGGGCTAAAGTCCTGGCCCCTGGCACGCCCCCCACCAGGGATGGGCAGGTTCTCGGCTCTGCAGCTTCTTCCCGTGGTAAGTTGTCCACACTGCGGGTGAGGCACGGGCAGCGGGAATGCGCTATGGAAGTTATTATATGCTGTGCATTTCCCGGCAGTGCAGCTACGGAATTATTTATGCCGTTCCCTAACACTGAGTATGCTCACGTGATGTGCGCGGTGTATATACGTAGGAATAGTGGCTGGACGTGTGACAAGAATTTGGGTCGTTCAATATTTTTTTACATTTTTTTTATGTGTGTTTTTATTTGGATTCCCTGGCAAGGAAAGGGTTAAGCGATATGTAATTGGCCGGGAATATTTGTCAGCTGAGTCACTTTAGTGTAGAGGGGGGCAGTGGGTAGAGTGCTAAAAACCAACAGGCCCCAACCCTTAGAAAACCCAGTGGGCAGTGCTTGTCATCCCAAAGGAATGTGTGTGTGAACAAAGCAGTGAGATTCTTTGCCCAAACAGCTCCAGACTTCAGGCAGGGTGTGATACCGCCGCCGCCACTGCCGAGCCTCCATTCCTCTGTTTCCCCACCCGCCTTGTACGGTTGTTGATTCCAGTCAGTGAAGGGTTAAATGGCGCTTTTAGAGTCCCCTTTCTCCATCAAGACCTCTGAGCTGTGTTTGCCTAGCGTGACCTCTCTGTAATACATTTGTGATGTTGAAAATGAATCAATCCCCCCCCCAATAGTCAGTAATTCCATCTGCACGGTGTCCGCATTAGCCGAGCTTCCTGTTTACTTATAGATTTGGAGAAAATGCTCCTCGTCCTTAAGGGAGATTACCAGACAGAAAGGAACTGCAGTTTCTGGAAATGGAGAAGACTGACTGAGCGAGCAAAACAGGTCATGATGCCGGAGGAACCCTAATCGATATCGTTGATTAAATCCGGGGGGGGGGGGGTGGGTGTTGTATGCAGCATCGATAATGGCGCTGCAGCCCTCTTCTCTTCTGTCTTCTACGGCGTGTGTCGGATATATATGAATCGCGGCCAAGCTGACTAGATGCTGGTACCCCCTGTTTGTACGTGCTCTGGACAGGAATGTCGCACGCGGCTCTTGCTTTTGGAGATGTTTGCCGTGTTGCATCAGATGGAATTCCAGAGCCGGCCAAAATCTGCAGCATCTGCTTGGCTCCCATAGCACAGCAAAGATTAAAATAACTTGCACGCCAGCAGAGAAAAACTTCCCATTTGTACGGAAACATCAGAGCGTAGTCTGTGCGATGCTGCCGTCTAAACCGTGGAGAGGAATCCCATCTCCTGGCCAGGCCGGGGACCAAAACAAAGGTGTGGAGCTCTCCGCTGCATCCATGTGACTCCGGCATCTTCAAAGTGAGGACTGTACTGACATATGTATGGACGTATAAAAGACAGCGTTCCCTTCAGCCGATGCCAGCAAACTGTTTACAGTCTAAAAATAGTGGTGGTATCACATCTTGTCCTGAGCAGGGTGGTTGTGCGTCTGATTGCAGCATCGTTGTGTCTTCAAGGATCTTTGGTTCTATTTTAGGTAAATCTCACAAATTCTGAAGCGTTTTGCCTACAGTTTTAAAACCACCCATAACTAAAGTTGGACGATTGGTGAATTTTCCACCCTTTTGGATCACTACAGATGGTTTTTTTGGGGCTTTCCTAAAAAACAAAAACAAAGAAAAAACAAGCCTTCACATGACATTGTTCAATACAAATGTATCCCAAAAAATACAACCAATCAGTTGAATGGCTACTTTAGGTTCAAACTTTAACACCTTTGGTCGAATGGGATTTCTTCCCGTTTCTGGCAAAAGAAAATGTCTTCTTACAATGTGGCCATGTGACTGTGTCCTCCAAGAGGTGGTTTATTGTCCATATCTAAGGTCACTTTTGGAGATGAGCGAACTTTAAAAAAAAGTTCGGCGTTCGGGTTGTTGGTAATCGCCGCATCCCGTTATGGATTCTACTATCGCGGCATATGGAATCCATAAGGGGCGGCTTCCACGAACCCGAACTGTTGAAAAGCCGAAGGACCTGGGGTGACGTCACCGTCATGTGATCAGTGCAGGGGGCGTGGCTCAGCACTGGATTTGATCCGTGCTGAGCCACGCCCCCTGCACTGATCACATGACTGTGACGTCACCCCAGGTCCTTCGGCTGTTCAACAGTTTGGGTTCGTGGAAGCCGCCCCTTATGGATTCCATATGCCGCGGTAGTAGAATCCATAACGGGATGCGGCGATTACCACAACCCGAACGCCGAACTTTTTTTTTTAAAGTTCGCTCATCTCTAGTCAGTTTCTGTCTTGTTCTTTCACTTTCGGAAACCCAGTCCTGCTTTAGAAGAGGAAGTAACAGGTAGACACGACTACTCTGTCTTTTTCTACTGAGGCCTCGCCATGAGGAACATGTTGATTCCTTGGCCTTACAAATGGTCCTTACCAAAGTTTAGAAAAAAAGTCATTTGTCAAACCAGAGATGGCCGCAGCCAGAGAGAGGTCCTGAGCTGCATGTGACGCCTTCTGTCAAAACTCGCCAACAGTTTGGAGACACTTCTCCAGTAAGGCCGGCTTCACAGGTCTAGGAGGTCTAAGCTATTGAGCACCCTGAGGCCTCGTACACATTTCCGTTTTTTCACTGATGTGTGCGGTCTGCATTTTCTGCGGACAGTACACGTATCCATTGATTTAAATGTGTCTGTTCATATTTCAGTATTTTTTTTACTGACATGCACAACTTTGATCCGTAGACCAAACACGCCTATTAAGGTCTATAGGTTCGTGAAAATCCCGGACACGTATATCCGTGTTGCGTCCGTTTTTCACTGATGTCTAATAGGAGATTCATTGGAAATTAATTTTCATCTGAGCAACGTCTTTGAATTACGGATGATACAAACGGACACACAGACCAACCACGGATGAAATGTGTTTTCATGGACGTGACACTGACACGGAAATGTGAACGAGGCCTAAAGGTGGTGGAGCTGTGGCAACCTCTATGTTTTTGTCCTCGAAGCCGCACCTAACGGCCTGAAGAACTCTTGTGACAAGGGTCCATCAAGTCCAACCTTTCTCAGATCATTATTCCAAATACATTTTGAAAGTAATTATGGCTCGGTAGATTAGCATCTAGCACCTTTTTCATTACTGACAGAGTATCTGCCATTACTCCCAAAAAAAAAAGTGTGCAGTGCGTTATAAATTTAAGGGGTCCGTTAGGTCCCATTAGCGTCAGTCATGTGATATCAGAGCTCGACTTTAGTTTTTCTGCTCCTGTGGCAGAACAGAAAAATGTCATTCCTACCGAAGCCTCAGATATTATAGTAACTATGCAAAATGTCCAGCAGTGATGTGTAGAGTTTGTTTCCGGCGCGTTGTCTTGTGTGTGTTCCTCTCGTTCCTGCGTGCAGCCGGCGCGCTTGGATGTGCACCGTCCTCGTGGTCTCAGGTCGATGTGAGCATGTTCCAGGTACAAACAAAGAGTTTCCTTTGTACGGTGCCTGTAGATTCATTCCCTTCACTTTTGTGAGTCACCCAGAGGATTTTGGTCTGTTTTGAGGTACTAACCACAGTGTACCGGCCTCATTTTCCCTAAATTCTGACTCATTTCTCTGTCATTCTGTCTGCTACAAGTAACTTAGAACTATTAACCATTTGCATCCTTTTTTATGCTACATTTGATGCTTGCATTGGCGGCTCTTGTGTCTATTCTGGTGCCCATAAAATGATGATCATAGAAGATTTTTGCCCATTGGATTGGACAGTTCCGGGTCCACTTCCAGGCTATAATAATGATGATAAAACCAGTCCATCTGCTCTTGTTTTAGAGGGGGTTTCTGGGATTATGTAACTGATGACCTATTCTCTGGATCAGTGGAGGTCCGACACCCAGGACCCCTGCTGATCAGCTGTTTGAGAAGGCACTGGCACTTGCAGTACTGTCGAGGCCTTCTCCAGCTTTTCCTAGGTCATGTGATGTCATGTCTATAGGTCACATGGCCAAGGAAACGGGGCCGAGCTGCGATACCAAGTACAGCTGCTATACAGTGTGCGGCGCTGTGCTTGGTGAGCAGAGAAAAGGCAGCGGCACTGATATGAGTGCCAGTCCCTTCTCAAACAGCTGATCAAAAGAGGCCCCGGGTGTTGGATCCCCACCAATCAGATACTAATGACCTATCTCGAGGATCAGTTAAAAAATCCAGGAAAAAACCCTGGGATGGAAATTGAGTGTTTGCGCCCAAGGCCCCCCATGGGCAGTTGTGCTGTGGAATAGCTGGCATAGTCATACTCGCATAAATGATGCAATCGGCCTAAAAATGAGTGTGTGTGGGCAAATTTGTGCATTATTTATACAGGTATAGTACCTCCTTGGTTTGTGGGTTCACGTAAATTGCACTGGTGCATGCACAAACCTCGGACAGATGCACATGGAATCCATACAAACCGTATAGTAGATGAGAACGGAGTTGGTCCAGTTGGGCGCATCAAATCCCAGGTAGCTAGTGCACCTAAATATTTGCTTGGTTTTTCATCTATTGGTACCATGGAAGATCTTAAGACAAGTTCCTGGACAAGATTATCTGGCCTCGAAAGTCCATAAGATTTTGCCCTGGAGCATAAAGCTAGACATGTTAATGATGAGATCTGAAACCATTCTCCTTGGCTGCGTTTTCTACAGGCGCAGACGGAGAAAGCCGTGTTCCATGGTGGGAGTAAAATTCTGTCTTCCAGATTTCCTCACCATTTACCTCAGGAACGTGTACTCCAGCCTTGATCTTAATATGTTGTGACTAGAAGTGCTCTCCGAAGATTAGATTCATCCTTGGAGAAGCTGTCAGAAAATATTAGGAAATTGCTTAGGTGGCAATCCCCTGCGGTCCTGGATGATGGTTGGGCATTCTCACCGGTAGGGGTAACTTTTTTACGGAAGCTCCTCACACCTTAATTTAAACATATATGGGAACGTATTATACTGGGCAAGAAGCCTTCAGATCTTCTAGTCTGAGATGTCTTCATTACTGAGCATTGGCCTTAAAAGACCACACAGTGGACGAGTGTGCGGTATCCAGGTATGTCTACTCTGAAGCTAACTGCTACATCCAGCTTTCCCAGAGTCTGATATCGTCCACACCCCTCCTGTTTCCTTCACATTGCTTGGTATGTCTACTCTGAAGCTAACTGCTACATCCAGCTTTCCCAGAGTCTGATATCGTCCACACCCCTCCTGTTTCCTTCACATTGCTTGGTATGTCTACTCTGAAGCTAACTGCTACATCCAGCTTTCCCAGAGTCTGATATCGTCCACACCCCTCCTGTTTCCTTCACATTGCTTGGTATGTCTACTCTGAAGCTAACTGCTACATCCAGCTTTCCCAGAGTCTGATATCGTCCACACCCCTCCTGTTTCCTTCACATTGCTTGGTATGTCTACTCTGAAGCTAACTGCTACATCCAGCTTTCCCAGAGTCTGATATCGTCCACACCCCTCCTGTTTCCTTCACATTGCTTGGTATGTCTACTCTGAAGCTAACTGCTACATCCAGCTTTCCCAGAGTCTGATATCGTCCACACCCTCCTGTTTCCTTCACATTGCTTGGTATGTCTACTCTGAAGCTAACTGCTACATCCAGCTTTCCCAGAGTCTGATATCGTCCACACCCCTCCTGTTTCCTTCACATTGCTTGGTATGTCTACTCTGAAGCTAACTGCTACATCCAGCTTTCCCAGAGTCTGATATCGTCCACACCCCTCCTGTTTCCTTCACATTGCTTGGTATGTCTACTCTGAAGCTAACTGCTACATCCAGCTTTCCCAGAGTCTGATATCGTCCACACCCCTCCTGTTTCCTTCACATTGCTTGGTATGTCTACTCTGAAGCTAACTGCTACATCCAGCTTTCCCAGAGTCTGATATCGTCCACACCCCTCCTGTTTCCTTCACATTGCTTGGTATGTCTACTCTGAAGCTAACTGCTACATCCAGCTTTCCCAGAGTCTGATATCGTCCACACCCCTCCTGTTTCCTTCACATTGCTTGGTATGTCTACTCTGAAGCTAACTGCTACATCCAGCTTTCCCAGAGTCTGATATCGTCCACACCCCTCCTGTTTCCTTCACATTGCTTGGTATGTCTACTCTGAAGCTAACTGCTACATCCAGCTTTCCCAGAGTCTGATATCGTCCACACCCCTCCTGTTTCCTTCACATTGCTTGGTATGTCTACTCTGAAGCATTAATGTCTCTTTCCCTGCTGGATTTATTGAGTATTTGTTTACATTGACTATTTCTGTATCTGGTCCTCCCTTGATTAGGCCATAAGTAGCCCCCTCCCTCTTGTTCACACCTGATTGAACACTGAGTGGTATAAATCTAAGTTCTTAGGTCATTCCAGACCTTGGTCATTCCAACATGCACCATCTTCAAAGTGCAACATTCTAAGTGCTGAGACCGAATTATACCAGAATTGAACCAGAAGGGACCCAAAGGTAACTACAAAAAGTTAATGTAAACAATGTTTCACTTTTTCATCTTACTCTTCCCACTTTTCCTAAACCTCCTAAAATACCCCACATCCATCCTCCCAGCAAGGAACTATTCATATCTCCCTCCATCTTACCTTCTCATCTGACTGATTGCACAAACTTGTTTGGCAATGTAAAACACTTCCTTCCCAAACACACACATATACCTCCTGCCCTTTCTTTTTCTCACCTACTAACACTTTCTCTGCTTCTCCTTATTGCTGGTGATATCTCACCAAATCCAGGCCCCCTCAGCAAATCCCCACTATCACCTCTACCTCCTACTACAAATCTCATTCCACAAATTTCTGCAACCCCTTAAACCTAATAACCATTCCTCTGACCCCTGCTCCTTTGGCTCCTCTTTCTGGAGCATTATGGAACGCTCGCTCTGTCTGTAACAAACTCTCCTACATTCATGATCTCTTTATCTCTCAAAAACTTTCCTTTCTGGGTCTCACAGAAACATGGCTGACACCCTCCGACACCTCCTCCCCTGCTGCACTCTCGTATAGTGGATTTCATTTCACTCACACCCCCGCCCTGGCAGCAAACATGGTGGAGGAGTTGGTCTTCTCCTATCAGATACCTGCTCCTACAGCCCAACTCCACTGCCGCCCTCCATTGCACCCACTTCATTTGAAGTACACTCTGTTCGCATCTACTCTCCCTCCAACCTCCAAGTAGCTGTTATTTACCGCCCCCAGGCCCAGCCACCATCTTTCTTGACCACTTTAACACCTGGCTCCTACACTTTCTTTCTGCTGACATCCCCACTATCATCATAGGTGACTTCAACATCCCCATTGACACCTGCCACTCAGCCGCCTCTAAACTCCTATCGCTCTCTTCCTCCTTCGGCCTCTCACAGTGGTCTTCCGCTCCCACACACAGAGATGGTCACACTCTGGATCTTATCTTTACCCGCCTCTGCTCCCTATCTAACCTTTCTAATTCGCCTCTCCCCTATCCGACCACAACCTACTCACCTTCTCTTCACTGGTCTCTTCTGCTGCTCCCTCGGTCCACACACTAACACATCCCCGCAGGAACCTTAAACATCTTGACTTTCGCTTGCTCTCCGACTCTCTTCTGCCGCTCTCTTCAATTTTTTCCCTCCAAGACCCAGATACTGCCACCACCCTATATAACACCACAATAAGTGCAACTCTGGACACTATTGCCCCACTTACACACAACAAAACCAGAAAAATCAACAGACAACCCTGGCATACCGACCTGACCAAAAATCTCAGACAAGCTTCCAGGGCTGCAGAGCGGCGATGGAAGAAATCCCATTCTAAAGATGAATTCACCGCATACAAGCAATCCCTCCTCATTTTCAAATCCTCACTTGCTGATGCAAAACAGGCCTACTTCTCATCTCTCATATCTTCCCTATCCCACAACCCAAAACAACTTTTTAACACCTTTAATTCTCTTCTCCGTCCACCAGCGCCCCCACCCTCTCCTCTCATCTCAGCTGAGGATTTCGCCACATTCTTCAAACAAAAGATAGTCAACATCAGAGAAAGCTTCAACACACAGTCTCCACAGACCCTCCACACAGCTGCTCTGTCCTCTTCACCCAAAACCAGCTTCTCCGCTATTACAGAAGAAAAACTCTCCACTCTACTCTCCAAATCCCATCTCACCACCTGTGCACTTGACCCAATCCCATCCCACCTCATCCCTAACCTCACCACAGTGTTTATTCCAGCCCTAACTCATCTCTTCAACCTATCACTAACTTCTGGTCTCTTCCCTCTGCTTTTAAACATGCTACAATTACACCCATCCTCAAAAAGCCATCACTTGACCCATCTTCTTTGTCCAGTTATCGCCCCATATCACTTCTTCCATATGCCTCAAAGCTACTTGAGCAACATGTCCATTCTGAACTGTCCTCTCACCTCTCCTCCTGCTCCCTCTTTGACCGGCTACAATCTGGCTTCCGACCCCACCACTCAACCGAGACTGCCCTCACCAAAGTCACCAATGACCTACTACTTGCCAAAACCAAAAAACATTACTCTGTCCTCCTTCTACTTGACTTGTCCTCTGCCTTTGACACTGTCGACCACTCCCTTCTGTTACAAACTCTCTCATCTCTTGGCATCACTGACCTGGCCCTCTCTTGGATCACATCATACCTCACAGACCGGACATTTAGCGTCTCCCACTCTCACGCCACCTCCTCGTCTCACTCCTTCTCTGTTGGTGTCCCACAAGGCTCCGTACTAGGACCCCTGCTCTTCTCTATCTACACCTTCGGCCTGGGACAGCTTATAGAGTCCCATGGTTTCCAGTATCACTTTTATGCTGACGACACACAAATCTACCTCTCTGGTCCAGACATCACAACCTTACTATCCAGAATCCCACAATGCCTATCTCGCATATCCTCCTTCTTTTCCTCTCGCTTTCTAAAACTTAATATGGATAAAACAGAATTTATCATCTTTCCCCCATCTTGCTCACTCCCCCAACAGACATATCTATCACAATCAATGACTGCACACTCTCCCGGTCAACCAAGTCCGCTGCCTTGGAGTGACCTTGGATTCTGCCCTCTCCTTCCGACCACACATCCAAGCCCTTTCCACCACCTGCCGTTTCCAACTCAAAAACATCTCCCGCATCCGCCCTTTCCTCAACTTTGAATCGGCAAAAATGCTTATACATTCCCTCATCATCTCCCGCCTAGACTACTGCAACATTCTCCTCTGTGGCCTTCCATCTAGCTCTCTCGCACCCTACAATCTATCCTCAACTCTGCTGCCCGACTAATCCATCTCTCCCCCGTTACTCCTCTGCATCTCCCCTCTGCCAGTCCCTGCACTGGCTCCCCATTGCCCAGCGAATTCAGTTTAAAATACTAACCCACACATACAAGGCCGTCCACAATCGGTCCCCTCCCTACATCTCTGAGCTACTTCCCGATACATCCCCACACGCAATCTTCGATCCTCACAGGACCTCCTTCTCTCCTCTCCTCTTATCACCTCTTCCCACACTCGCCTCCAGGATTTCTCCCGTGCATCCCCTATACTCTGGAACTCGCTACCCCAACATATCAGACTCTCACCTACAGTGGAATCCTTCAAAAGCAACCTGAAAACCCACCTCTTCAGACAAGCCTACGACTAGTGACACTGCTGCTTCTATACCGCCATGACCAGCTTCACCCTCGCCTACTGTCTCCATCCCCCATACCACGTAGATTGTAAGCCCTCACGGGCAGGGCCCTCTGTCCTTCTGTACCAGTCTGTAACTTGTCTCGTTCATGCTTAAGGCTATTGCCTTATTATGTATGTGCACCGCTTATGATATGTACAGCGCTATGGAATGAATGGCGCTCTAAAAATAAATAATAATAATAATAATAATAATCTGCTCTGCCCCATGTAGATGGCCTCCTGATTACATCAAATTATATCCTGTCTCTTCCCTGCGCTGCTGGAGTGAATGGACGTCGGCTAATTACATTTGTTCTGGGAATCCAGACCTTTCTTAATGCATCTTAGCCAGCAAGGTTAATATCATCAGTGTAACTACATGAATGAGGCATACGGTCTGGTGAGATACAATGCTCCTGGAAGGCTGAGGACTGCAATTTCTTCCCCTCTAATTCATTGATAAAATGCTCATCTGCGCTGAGTGTAGGAGAGGAAGCACTACCTGGTATTTCTCATTATGGTGGTAAGCGCACCGCGTCTGTTTCAGTACAGTAAGGGGGGCTGAACTAACCCTGTTTGCATCTTTTCACCAATTTCCACGGTTTGGCTGGGAGATTTCATACGCAAAACCTGTATAAAGCTCATCCACATGACCATATATATTTTGCGGTCTGCAAAAACGGATCCGCAAAAAAAAAAAAAAATTGTGTTATGTCTTTTTATTTTTTTGCGGATCCGTTGTATCCATGCCTGTCCTTGTCTGCAAAAAAGAATAGGACATGTTCAATTTTTTTTTTGCGCAACGGACTTGCGGACATATGGATACGGAATGCACATGGAGTAATCTGTGTTTTTTTTTTTTTTTGGTAATTTTGTGGACCCATTGAAGTCAATGGTTCCGCATGCAGGCGCCAAAAAAGCGCAACAGACTGTGCATGAGCCCTAAAAATGTGAAATCTGCATTAGCAAGAATATATCCATCGCACGCTGCATTCGTACTGTAGGACCGTATCCTTTTTGTGGATCTGCAAAACACACATACCGGCTGTGTGTTCCGCATTCTGCACGTCCTGCCCTTTCTTAGAAAATGCCGCAAAACTGACATTAGTAGGACATGTTCTATTTTTTTGTGGGGAACCGACATACGTGCTGTCTGCATCTTTTGCGGTCACATCGAAATAAATGGTTGCACATCTGACCTGCAAAAAATGCAGATCGGAAGCGGATAATACTACGGTCGTGTGAATGACCCCCTAACACAGTTCCAGCAAAGGGAATTGGAATTGGAGAAATCTATGTTCACTTGTCTATTCTCTGTGCGGTTGTTTTGCATGGATTTCACCCATTTCAATGGAAGGGCGAGATCTGTGGCAAAACCGCATTAAATCTGCACCAAAAATAGCAAGTATCACATGCATGTTCTGGTGCGGAAACGCACAGAAATCCGTGCATGATTTGTTTATCAATCTGCACCCGTTTGTAGGTATCCTTAGGCCTCATGCACACGACCGTATCTGTTTTGCGCTCCGCAAATTGCGGATTCGCAAAAAAAACAGATGATGTTCCGTATGGTATCCGTTTTTTTTCGAATCTGTTATTTTTGCGGATCCATTGTAATAATGCCTATCCTTGTCCGCAAACTAGAAAAAATAGGACATGCTCTATTTTTTTGCAGAACGGAAAAACGGACATACGGAAACGGAATGCACACGGAGTACCTTCCGTTTTTTTTGCGGACTCATTGAAATGAATGGTTACGCATATGGTCCGCAAAAAAACGGAACGGACACGGAAAGAAAATACGTTTGTGTGCATGAGGCCTTAGTGTGGGGCCACGTGCTGAGACATTGTGGCAGTAGTGCGGCTTGAAATGAGTAGTCTTACAAGCCGCAGCCCTGTTCTGATTACTGTGGCGGAAACAGGCGGTTACTCACCTCTCATTGTTAAAGGCGTTTTCCCATCTCGGACAATAGGGGCATATCACTAGGATATGCCCCCATTGTCTGATAACTGTGGGTCCCAAAGGACGGAGCGAGGGAAGGTGGTGGCTGGAGAACACCGGGTTCTCAGGGGTCCAGCCACCGCCAAGCGCTCTCCCCATAAGATTGAATGGGAGCGAACTGCGCTTGCGCGGCCACCACTCCTATTCATTTCTATAGGGCACGGCTGTTTTCAGCGCCCCTATTGAAATAAATGGAGGGTGGCTGCGCATGCACAGTGCGCCCTCCACAATCTTCAGGGGTCTGTTCTCGGTGAGGTGTGGGTCCCAGAGGTGGGAGCCGCATCTATCAGACAATGGGGGCATATCCTAGCAAGAAATGCCGTCGTCCAAGTGAAATGAGAGTGCTCCTCAGGACTGTAACTTCCAGTTACATTTCAGGATTCTTTATCACAGAGATGGCAAACTTCAGAAACCAGGGTGATTTTCCATCGCTGGAAAGTAACTCTTCTAACACAGTATCATATGGCCGCCTGTGGGGGTTTAGCTATAGCGTTAAAATACTTTACATACTTTTATAAAATACTTTATTAAGTATTTGGTGTAGAAACTGGTGACCCCCTAACATGTACTGTTCTCATACCTCCGTGACTAGGAGTTTTCCAGTTTGGTGCAAATATGAAAGTTTGGCTACTCATTATGTTTAATGAGTCAACAGCTCTTTAGTCTTGGTAGTTTGCTACAGTGTGTCAGTGCAGGAAAAATGTGACTCAGTTAAGGCTTTTTTCTTCACAGAGATTTACCTACGTAGTTTGTGTATATCTAGACAGACTGCTCGAAAAATGACAGGAACACCTAAAGTGGTTGTGCACCTTTTGATGGGGGTGGGGGGTGGTAGGGGCAGGTTGGCAAACGTTCCTTTCACTGGAAGGGGCCATACTTGCCTGCTTCCAGGTGCTGGCTAGGGTTGGGCGATATCAAAAATATTGCCACGATAACGATATTAAGAAATTTATCGCGATAACGATATATATCACGATAAATGCCCATTTAGAAGAAAAAAACACTTGGAGACATTATACTGTATGGGGGCAGCCGCAAGGAGACATTATACTGTATGGGGGCAGCGCAAGGAGACAATATACTGTATGGGGGCAGCCACAAGGAGACAATATACTGTATGGGGCAGCGGCAAGGAGACGTTATACTGTATGGGGGCAGCCACAAGGAGATGATATACTGTATGGGGGCAGCCACAAGGAGACGTTATACTGTATGGGGGCAGCCACAAGGAGACGTTATACTGTATGGGGGCAGCACAAGGAGACATTATACTGTATGGGGGCAGCACAAGGAGACATTATACTGTATGGGGGCAGCGCAAGGAGACGTTATACTGTATGGGGGCAGCCACAAGGAGACGTTATACTGTATGGGGGCAGCCGCAAGGAGACGTTATACTGTATGGGGGCAGCCACAAGGAGGCGTTATACTGTATGGGGGCAGCCACAGGAGCGTTATACTGTATGGGGCAGCGCAAGGAGACGTTATACTGTATGGGGCAGCGCAAGGAGACGTTATACTGTATGGGGGCAGCTACAAGGAGACGTTATACTGTATGGGGGCAGCTACAAGGAGACGTTATACTGTATGGGGGCAGCGCAAGGAGACGTTATACTGTATGGGGGCAGCGCAAGGAGACGTTATACTGTATGGGGGCAGCGGCAGCTACAAGGAGACGTCATCCACAGATCCACTCCCCCCTTAAGTGCCATCCACAGATCCCTCCCCCTTAAGTGCCATCCACAGATCCCCCATTCAGTGTCATCCACAGACCCCCCCCCCCATTCAGTGTCATCCACAGATCCCCCTCCTCTCAGTGTCATCCACAGAACCCCCCCCCCCTCTCAGTGTCATCCACAGATTCCCCCCCCCTCTCAGTGTCATCCACAGATCCCCCCTCTCAGTGTCATCCACAGATTAAGGCTAGTGTTATGAGCCCCCCAGTAGGTAATTATTATTCACTTCACTTGCCTGAGAAGAGAAGCGCGGAAGACTCACACAGGCGCACTGGCAGGCGCATGCGCACTTCAATGCCTCTGCCAGTGCGCCTGTGTGAGTCTTCCGGCGGATCCAGGGGGGGAGAGAGGCAAAGGGGCAATTGCACCCCCCGAGAATGTGGGCAGCAATGCGCCGGGTAGGAGGAGGCGGAGCCAGGGACGATTTTTAATGTTCGGCGGGTGGTGAATGAGGAAGGCGCCGCAGACAGAGCGCATGACGTCACAGAATACCGCGATTATTAGAAAACAGTGATTGTGGCAGCTTATACAGGGACGGAACTGGAATCCGTGGTGAAGCCATTTATTTCCTCTGAATGGTACCTAAGACGTAAAGTAGCAGGTACTTTGGGAAAACTTCAAATAGACTGAGATCTTAATATTCTTGGAATCTATTGAACATGGTGTGCAGGATAGCAGGTGGAGTCTAAGTTGTGGGCGGGGGGAGGGGGTTGTTGGCATGCTGTTGAGTTTACCTGTATGTATCTATGAATAATAACAGTTACCACCGTCGTTTTTCATATACCTTTTTCTTCTGTATATGCATTGTAACCATGCGACGTATATATACATGTGCAAATTAATATTATTGTACTCATGGATTCATACCGGTGTTTGTATTTTGTATTCTGGAAAAATTAATAAAAATTATGTTTAAAAAAAAAAAAAAAGAAAACAGTGAAATCGCAATATCGCTGTTTTCTAATATCGCGGTATATCGTAGCTACCGGTTTATTGCCCAACCCTAGTGCTGGCTCCATGATCTTTCACACCCCGACCTCTGATGCTCCGCTGGGCCCCCTGCAGCCAATCACAGTGGTTACCTGCTCCCCCTGCGTCATGACAAATGGTCACGTGACGCAAGGAGAGTAGTTCACTGCTGCAGACTCATTGGCTGCAGCGGTGTCAAACAGGAAGTTTACATACAAGGAGGCCATAGAGCAGAGGCGAGGGAAGCATGCAAGTGTGCCTCACTTTGCTGGTCTGCCCTGCAGGCAGGGAAGCATCAACCTAGCATCCGGAGCGGTTTCTGCTTGTTTGTGTGAGGATGAACTGGAGGAGTCCATGAGAGTGGCGGGAGGACCAGACATCCTGTTGTGGGACCTGTGCTCAGAGCCCAGCTCAATTGGCTTCAGCCACAGACCACCATTGGCACCCCGTTCTCTTTACAGGTTAGTGCATGTGAGAGATGTGATAACGTCTGGTAATGCCGCGTTGGCTGTTCTGCCTACAATATCATCTAGCATGGCTTGGTTGATGGTGGATCAGTGATGGTGTGGGGAGGCATCCTTGGATTGTTGTAGAAACCTCCATGTGTTAGACAGTGATAATCTCGCTGCAGTAAGGTACTGAGAGGAAATCCTCTGACCCATTGGTGCAGTAGGCCTTGGGTTCCTCTTGGTGCAGGACAGCGCCCAGCCTCATGTGGCCAGAGTGTGTAGTGATGTCACTGACTGGCTTTCATGTTCCTCAGACCTGAATTCAATTGAGAACCTTTTGGACATTCTGTATCCGTGCATCCGACTACCACAGACTGTCCAGAAGCATACTGATGCCTTGATCCAGGTCTGGGAGGCCATCCCCAGGACGTTGTCTGCTGTGTCATCAGGAGCATGGCGTAATGTTGGCGTACAGGCATATGGGGCTATGCACATCTCCAAGTCACATTATGAGTTGCTGTGATGAAATTCAAGCAAATTGTGATTTGAATTTTTTACTTTGGTTTTGAGGATGATGTGGAATCCAGCTGGTGGATGACTTTGGTTTCCATTGACCATTGAGGCGCCGTTTTTTTTTTTTTCCCTTAAAGAATTACTCAATTCACATGATTAAAAATGTTCAACTTGAATCTTTTATTCATTGAGATCCCAAGTGTGATTTTAGTATTAAATTAATTCTTTGAACAGTGATTGGATAGGTGGGTGGAATCGATATATGGAGACGGACATAAGGATAGGTTTTGGATAATTGGTGATTGATCACAATTATACTTATCATTATTATTTTTTGTAAAATGGCGCTTGTGCAGACACTTTCAGATTCTGTGCGCCAGAAAACCGCCACATGATGAATTCCACGCTGCGTTTCCCCTTTTCTTAATGGCTTTCTTCTTGAACACGAGTGTAACGTTCCTAACTTGTCCTGTGTGTATATGTATGTGTGTGTGTGTGTGTGTGTGTGATATATATATATATATATATATATATATATATATATATATTTATTTATTTATTTTTTTATTTTTTTAAAAAAAATTTTTAATCCATTTTAGTGTCAGGAATGAGTTTATGAATTTTTTATTAATCCTCGGAGGAAGATGCTGGCCTTCTCATCCTCCTAGTGCTGCCAACTTTCTTATCCTCTTCTAACATATTAGGCACGGGAATATGCAGAGTCAACGAGGCCTGTTCACATGTGAGTGCCTTCAGCTTCGCCATGGGATAGCGCACAAAGTCTGCGGTCAGGTACAGACCAACCTTTATTACGAAGCATTTTGTGGGTAGCTAATAACAAAGGCTTGTGAGGAACAAAGACTTCAAAGCGCTGAGGTGTGACCCTGCAGTGTGTCCTGTGATCTGCCGTATGGAGCATTACACAGTGATCGGACAGAGAATGTTATTGGGGGGCATAATGGCTGACATGTATGCAGTGTCCACGTATGATACCAATGGTCTCTACAACAGGCAAACCGTGGATGGAGGTCTGCATTTAGGTAGGTTCATACATACTGCCCGGTTTTTGCTACGTTCTTTGTGATAAAACTCCTGTTCCAGGTTTTAGCTGAAAGTCTATTGGAAATATATGAAATGTAGGACATACGCTTTTTTTTTTTTTTTTGCTTCTGTTTTATTTTTATTTTTACATAGGGTAGGTTAACATCTGTGGCAGGTAACTCGGTAGTCTCTTCGGGCCGAGGAGTGGACCACCGGAGTTACCGGATACAACAGCATAGCTCACTATAATGAGATCCAGCGGGTTCCCGGCCTAAATGGCGTCATTCTGCTGGAAAAAAATGCTTCATGTTTTTTATTTTCTGGCAGAATGTTGGCATTTATGCTGGAAACCCGCTGGATCTCATTATAGTGATGCTGGAACATACTGCTGGAGTTACCCGCCGCAGGTGTGAACCTACCCTGAAAGTCGAAGATCTGGCAATTTTTTTTTGCTGTTAAAAGCTCACAAATGCCACTTATAGAAGGCCGAACAGACCGCATATGGAACAGAACGCATGTCAGACCGCATGTCAGACCGCATATGGAACAGACCGGATGTCAGACCGCATATGGAACAGACCGCATATGGAACAGACTGCATGTCAGACCGCATATGGAACAGACCGCATGTCAGACCGCATATGGAACAGACCGCATGTCAGACCCCATATGGAACAGACCGCATGTCAGACCGCATATGGAACAGACTGCATGTCAGACCGCATATGGAACAGACTGCATGTCAGACCGCATATGGAACAGACTGCATGTCAGACCGCATATGGAACAGACCGCATGTCAGACCGCATATGGAACAGACCGCATGTCAGACCGCATATGGAACAGACCGCATGTCAGACCGCATATGGAACAGGCCGCATGTCAGACCCCATATGGAACAGGCCGCATGTCAGACCGCATATGGAACAGACTGCATGTCAGACCGCATATGGAACAGACCGCATGTCAGACCGCATATGGAACAGACCGGATGTCAGACCGCATATGGAACAGACTGCATGTCAGACCGCATATGGAACAGACTGCATGTCAGACCGCATATGGAACAGACTGCATGTCAGACCGCATATGGAACAGACTGCATGTCAGACCGCATATGGAACAGACCGCATATGGAACAGACCGCATGTCAGACCGCATATGGAACAGACTGCATGTCAGACCGCATATGGAACAGACTGCATGTCAGACCGCATATGGAACAAACCGCATGTCAGACCGCATATGGAACAGACCGCATATGGAACAGACCGCATATGGAACAGACCGCATGCAGAGCGGTTGCTATGGTGTTTTGGTGGTTTTTTTTTTTTAGGGAAATTGAGGGAACGGCCCCTATTAATGAATACACAGCTCACACCAACCTCCAGTTATTAGATTAGGGGCTGTTTGAGTGATCGGCCAGTGTAAAACCAGTCCCACGCAGCGTTTACCACTAAGTAATTGCCATGTAGGATTGGGCAAAATGAGTCATTTGTTTGGAAAGCGATCTGACTTCCTGATAACTGCCCTGATCATACCAGTCATCGCTGTTGTTCATACATCTTGGGGGGAATGACCAGGTTTTCCTGTAGAATATCACTGCATTTGAAGGGAGTCTGTCACCAGCGACCCCCCTATCCTGCTGTGTGCATGTACGCATAGCTGTGGGTCACCTGATTAAAACACTAGCTTTCTTTTTCTGATTCGAGGCTCTGTTCCCGAATTATGATACTTTTTCCTTATATGCACATTAGGCCTTTGGTGCAATGAGGGCGTCACCATTGCTCCACTCCTTCCTGTGCCTATTCACTCCTTCTGCTTTGCCACTGTCTGGTCCTGTCAATCAAAGTAGCCAGGCACTGTGTGACTATTAAAGCTGGGAATAGTATGTCTCGCTACATGCAGGGGTATCACTAGTTCTATAGTGGGGAGCACTATTCATCTATTACGAGGCAGTAGCCTTTCAGTTTACCATCCCAGGTATGTCCGTTATTTCCCAAGTTCTGTGACAGCACTTTTTAGGGATATCACGAGGGATGAGCAAAATTCATATTTTGAAGTTCGTGTTGTGGTATAATCTGAATTGCATTATGGATTCCGTTACCACGGACCATAACGCAATCACATGACAGAATGCATAACGGAATGCCCTTAGAGGAATTCCGTTATTTATTCAGTCATAATAGAAGTCTATGGGCTGCATAACGGATCCGTCTGGTTTCCGTTATGTTGGAGTCCTCTCCTGCATAACGGAAACCGGACAGATCCGTTATACTATTATTATATTCCGTCATTGAATTCTGTGGTAACGGAATCCATAACACAATTCAGATCATACCACAACCCGAACCCGAATTTCAAAATATGAAATTCGCTCTTCCCTAGATATTACTGTTTATTCCTGTATTGTTACTGTTTCACGGTGACGTCCCTGTGAAGTACAGAGGAAGCTACAGCCTGAGCTGGCCCAACCCTCTGCTGCCACATAAGAGAATACCAGTACTATACACTTTATGTAATACTGGAAACCCTTTTACAGATTTTGCTATACATCCTGAATTCATGAGCCCTAGCACAGAATAATCGTGTCTGTTGTACTTGGGTCATAGTGGTTGTTAAAGGGACCATGAAAAACTGTTGACAACACTAGGTAGTTGCTGGGGAGAGCAGTACAAACATATCTTTTACTAGGCATTTATTATCAGAAGTAGTGTAAATATGAAGTTTTATTCTGCTCCTGCTCTGCTCTCAGAGCACTTCACATTAAAGCTCTGCCTCCACTTCAGTACCTGAGCAGAATCTGGCACAATAAAACCTCTTATTTAGGCTACATGCGCACGAATGTTTGTTTCCGTGTCCATTCCGTTTTTTTTTTTTTTTGCGGATAGGATACGGACCTATTCATTTCAATGGGTCTGCAAAAAATGCAGACCGCACACCATGACCGCATCAGTATGTCCGTTCCGTAGTCCCGCAAAAAAAAAAAAAAAACAGCTGGGGGCTGATTTAGGTACTGTTACCATGGATCCGAAAAAAAAAACGGATGGCATCCGTTTTTTTTTTTGCGGACCGCAAAACACATACAGTCGCGTACACTACTCCTGATGACAGTGTCCACAAATTGTATGCAGCTTTCCCTGGGCTCTACCTAGTGCAGTGAGCAGTTTAACGCCGTGAAAACTGCTGACGGTCTCCCTTCAGGCTCACCATACACATTAGATTGTTAATCGATTTCCTCAGAACGGCCTACTTTCGTTATGTGTATGGGGGCCTCCTGACTCTCCTTGATGGCAGGTGTTGAGAGAGAAGGATTAGGCAGTTGTAGTATAACATGCCCGATCCTTTTGTTCTCAGGGAGATGTCGCCACCAAAGGTTCACCCCCCTTCCCCATTAGGAACACATGTATGCTCATTGGTGCCAGGCCTACATGTGTATGGGGAGTCCTGACAAATAGCTCTCAGCTGCACCAGCATTCGGACCAATAGCTTATGTATTTACAGTTCTTGTAAACTAGGCTTGGGGGATGCCTGCATTGATTTTAATGGTCTTTGTGGAAAAGCTTGTAAATCAAAACAGACGTCTTGGTTGGACCAGCCAAAAACACAGGGCCGTCTGAAAGCCAGAAACTAAGGAGCCATTGCGATTTGTGGTCCAGCAGAGCTTCAGCCCATGGTCATTGATAATACATGTTACCGTGTGAGCGGCCGGGTTCCTGCTTTCTGCTCCGGTTACTGCCGGCGCGCTTCATAATTTATAAGAAACAAAATGTCAGAGTTTCATTTATGCAAAAAACATCTCTGGGAACTTGTGTTATTCGACAAGACGTCACTTCTCAGATTTCATTTTTCTTCTGCCCAAGAACGATGATGAAAAAGGCAGATAGGAAGGTTGACTTGGTATCCGATGTGACAGGCCGACTGGAGCTGTGCGTGGGAGCGTGGCCCCGGTGTAGAACAGGTTTTGCACATGTAAATCACAAATAGAGACATGAAAGGGGAGGGATTAATGAGGATTGACGGCAGCTCTCCCATTCTCTACCTGTCGGGACACCTCAGCCCCCAGCAGCTCAGGCGTTTGCTTTTCATTATTTCGATCATAACTCTGGCTAGATAACCTCAGTGCCACTGAAGTGATGTTGTTTTATGTTTAGTTATTGATGATTTGGGTTAGGAAGGACCTCACCTGTCACATCTCCTGACTTGTCGGTTTTAGCAACTACTTCCAAACCCCTTGCAATGGCAATTCTGCAGCATCCACTCTTATGACTCTGTGCCTTCATTATACCTACTAGAAGTTATGAATGAATTACTAGCAGTTTGCAATGAATTTCTGTCTGGGTGTTACCAGTTGAGGTGTGTGTCCCTGCACACTCTGACTGTGCCAGCACTGATTGAATAGAGTAGGGACACACCCCCTACTACGGTATCGCCCCTGTAGTCTTTCATTGGAAACTGCCGGCCATTCATTCATAATTTCTAGCAGGAATAATGAAAGAATGACACCCACACAGTCAAAAGAATAGATGCTCCAGAATTGATATTACATGGGGAATATAAGTAGTTAATAAAACAAAATGTCAGAGGTTACAGGTAGAGTTGAGCGAACTTGTGTTTTAAGTTCGGCGTCCAAAGTTCGGGTTGGGGTTATCCAAGCATCCCGTTATGGATTCCGCTACCACGGACCATAACGGCATTTGGAATCCATAAGGGGATTCTTCAATGAACCCGAACCTTGGACAACACAGAGGACCTGGGGTGATGTCACCGTCATGTGATCAGTGCAGGGGGCGTGGCTCACTACTGGATTAGATAAGAGGTGGTAGCCTACGACCTCTTATCCAATCCAGTACTGAGCCACGCCCCCTGCACTGATCACATGATGGTGACGTCACCCCAGGTCCTTCACCCCGTGTTCTAAATGCTGTTATGGTCCGTGATAGCGGAATCCATAACGGGATGCTTCGATAACCCGAACTTTGGACGCCGAACTTAAAACACAAGTTCGCTCAACTCTAGTTACAGGCAAAAAATAAAATATAAAATCCTGTGGTTGTTCTGTCGTTTATACAGCCCCCAAAAATCACCAGACAAAGTTAGATTTTTTTTTTTGTTTCCGTTCCATAGTTCCGCAAAAAATCTCCGTATGGGTTCCGTATGTTATTCGTTTTTGCGGATCGCAAATAGAAACATAATATTATTGTAATGTACAGTAAAGTGTTTTAACAGTAAACATATGGGCAAAGTGGTCATGGATCCGCCAGAAAACGGAAGACCTACGAATGTGTTCCGTATTCATTCTGTATTTTTTGCAGACCCATTGACTTGAATGGAGCCACGGATCGTTATTTGCGGGCAATAATAGGACAAGTTCTATCTTTCAGCGGAACGGATATATGGAAATATGGAAACGGAGTGCACACGGGGTACATTCCGTTTTTTTTGCGGAACCATTGAAATGAATGGTTCCGCTAACAGAATCCACAAAAACGGAACGGAAAAAAAAAACGTTTGTGTGCAAGAGGCCTTTGAGTAGATGGAGTGTCTATATTTGTCCAACTCCATGAAGCGCCCAGTAGGCCTTACACTTGGTTAGCTGACAAGCAGAGGTGAGCGCTTGCTGGTCTCTGTAGTAGTTGGATAAGCCGTAGTGTATGTGGTGTGCGGTCTGCGGTATCTTTTATATGTTGTGTACATGGAACATAAAACCCGCCTGATAGTTCAGCTTTAGCTCTCCGTCCACATGCGCCTGGTTGTCATAGAGACGTCTGGGAAAACTGCTGCAGGAGCCGAGGGGGAGATTTTCCAAATTGATTTTTGCAACATCGTATGAACCCTCCAGATACATTGTATGTTCCACAGTGTTTCGTACGCTTGACTTTAGGCTCTGTTCACACCTGTGGTATTCATTTCCATTCCGTCATAGCGCCAGACCCGAACCTGACCAGGCTGTAATAGGGTCCATCATAAGCCCCCTTATCATTGCATGGAACCAGCTACCCTGTCTTTGCACTAGGCCCAAACTTTTTTTGGTACCACATCTGAGGAGGCTCCTAGCGAGCCAAACCAGTACCATGAAGGTCACGTGACCACGCTGCTGACCAGCGGCTGGTCCAAGAGTTGTCACTACACTGTACCGGCTGCATTCAGGGGGCACCATATGCCGTGGAAACGGGGCCTGTCCTTTACCTGGCCAAAATAGTGCTGCATGCCGGTGTGAACACAGTGTGAACATGGCTCTATACAGCATGTCCCAGTAGCAGCTAATTCTCATAGGGATTTATCTTGATCGGACGTTTTGCCGCAGGGTTTTACAGTGTGCTCAAAACCTTGTCAAAAAATTATTATAAAAAATATATTTTTGTGCGGTTTTCTGTCACAATTTTGCTTTGATTTATTGAAATTGTAAAGAAAAAAACCTGTTGAAATACCACTCAAATACAAGAAAGCGAAACTAGAATCTCCCCCTCCTTGTCTTCTTCTGGAAAGAATAGATTGGTTTCGAGCGGAGCGTGTTTTCCCATGGTGCCGTGTAAGGACTTGTTTACAGGAGAGGCTTTGAACTTTGGATTCGCTCCTTGCCAAAAATGCAGCTGGATTCCAAAAGAGGGAAGAAGGAAAACCTGTCCTTTGGGCTTTCTGTTCTTCCCTACCTCTGAGATCCAATTGTTATTTTGGCAAAAACATATGGAAGGAAATGCGCGGCCCATGTTTGTTGTATAAGCAGCGTAAGGACATGTTCACACGGAGAGGAATTGGAAAAGCAAATGCCGCTGTGGATTGTCAGTAAAATCTGGGGCGGAAGCTCGGCTGCATACATGTCTTCAGGTTGTATGGAGGTAAAGAGCACGAGCAGCTGATCATTTAGGGAGCGTGTCTCCAGGAAATTCAGTTAAAGAGGTTCACCGCTCATTTTAGGTAATCTGTCTTTTGCACTATTCTGTGGAAGAAAGATCATTTAGTTGGTAGGTCCATATATATTCGGACACTGACAAAAATATTGTTTTAATTACCTGTTTACTAAAACATATTCACGTTATAGTTCTATAATGGACATAAAGTCCAGACTTTTAGCTTTCATTTGAGGGTATCCACATTAAAATTAGATGAAGGGTTTAGGTGTCTCAGCTTCAGTTTTTAAAGGGACCAAAAGTAATTGGACAATTGACTCAAAGGCTGTTTCATGGGCAGGTGTGGGCAATTCCTTCATTATTTCATTCTCAATTAAGCACATAAAAGGTCTGGAGTTGATTTGAGATGTGGTGCTTGCATTTTGAAGATTTTGCTGAGAAGTAAACAGGCAAAGGAGCTCTCCATGCAGGTGAAACACGCATCCTTCATCTGCAAAAACAGTAAAAAACTTTACTATTAAGGGTGGCAAAATCTACAGTTTGGTTCATCCTGAGGAAGAAAGAAAGCACTGGTGACCTCAACAATGTAAAAAGACCTGGACGCCCACAGAAAACAACAGTGGTAGATGATCACAGAATAATTACCATGGTGAAGAGAAACCCCTTGACAACTGCCAACCAAGTGAGCAGTACTCTCCAGGATACAGGTGTATCAATATCCAAATCTACCATAAAGACGGTTTATTATGTCAGATTTTTAGTTTCCATTCGTGTCCGCCCCCATTTAAAATGTTTCTGGCCAGTGTGAAGAAGACCACTTGTGACAGGTAACCACTGTAAGCTTCTCTCGCTAAAAAAAATAAAATAAAAGGGGGGCTTGTCTCAAATTGACAACTAACCGTAGAATAGATGTGTCTCCTCCAGAGGGGGTCTCACCACTGGGGTTTCCACTGACCACATGGACCTGGCAGTCAAGGATGCGCACAGCTGCTCCATCCAAAGTCTATGGGACTGACTGAGATAGCTGAGCAGTGTCCTCTGCTGTCTTTGCCAGTCCCATAGACTTTGATGGAGAAGCAGTGCATATCATACTTGACTGCTTCTCCATTCTAGACCACCAAGGTAGTGATCGAGGGGCTCTCTGCACCCAGACTGGCACCAACCAGACTCTATTCTGTTGACAGGTGATAAGTTGTCAGTCTGAATCAGTCCCTTTAATGGGGTTCTCCAGGCACTCTAAAAATGAGCGTGCTGACCTGTAGAAGGAAGGTGGTCTGCTCAGTACTTATCCCTCCGTCGTGCCCGTTTTTCTGCTCAGGTCCTGAGTATATGTAGCTGAACAGGAAGACTCGGGAAGATATCTGGTCAGGACATCTGAGTGCAGTGGCATCGGTGGCGTGACTGTCTTCCCTCCACAGGTCAGAACACAGCAAGATTTCCAATAAAACGCAGAGAACCCCTTTAAGGAAGATTTTTCATATGTTGAAGGAAAATGTATTGATGTCTGTCAATATGAGTCATGTGGTTAATTCCATGGAGACCTTGCGGTCGTACATGCAGCCCGGCCAAGTCCCTGTTTGATTGGAAAACCCCTGAATTCTTAAGCAATTCAGTGACTCCCATCTGGTTACAAGACGGCTCGCCACCCGCTCCACAATGTAATGATTTATCCAGTAGTTCTATTTTTTTTTTTCTTGCATCTTCTTAATGGAAAATAACCCTGATTTTGTCAATATCTGATTTATATATCACTTTTTATTAAAGAGGACCTCTCCTGACATGTCCCTTTTAATAACTACTTGCATTCTCCATGTACTAACAATTCTGGAACGTTCTTCATATAACTGTTATAACATTCCTCTCTTATTCCTACTAGATGTTGTTAAATGAATTGATCGCAGATTGCAATAAAGGTGCTGATGGGTGTTCCCAGTTGAGGTGACAGCCAGATGGACCTTCGTTGTGATCTGCTAATAATTCATTCATAAACCTCTAGCAGGGATAATAGAGGAAAGCACAACATAGAGTCATAAGAATAGATGATAACATTGGGCTTTTTTTCACTATCGTATAAGTAACCTCTGTATTTATTAGGATACATTTCCTAAATTCTAGTTAGTAAATATGCAATGCACTATGCATTTAATAGCTGGAAAACATTATTATATATGTTATAAGAAATCTATGAATTTGTCCTGAACACGTTAGAGAAGCTTTATATGTATGTCCTGAGAATAATGTGCAAGTCTAATTGGGAATAAAAGAAACCTGTAAAAAGTGGAGCTGCAGCCAATGACTGGATTTAGTGGTGGCGTCCATAAGAGACACATCACCACTGAAGCCAGTTATTGGCTGCAGTGGAGCAGATGATCATGCCCGTGCTGCGGGCAAATTAAACAAGCGGTGGACCAGAAGATGGACACTTGGGAGCTGGCATACAGGACCAGAGCTGCAGCGAGTAGGTAAGTATAATTCTTTCCGTAGCTGAGGCAGGCTGTAGGCACCTGTGGAAAGTTACTCACTACCAGACAATCCCTTTTATGCTGAAAACAGGAGAGACGAGAACTGATTATCTATCACAAAGAGAACACCCTGCTTATCACTGTTCATAGTATAAGGTAGGGCAGAACACAGAAGAGGTGATAACTGATTATCTGTCACCACTAGAACACCCTACTCATCACTGTTTATAATATAAGGGACAGGAGAGGTGAGCACTGATTCTCTGTCACCACTAGAACACCCTACTAATCACTGTCTATAGTATAAGGGACAGGAGAGGTGAGAACTGATTGTCTATCACCAATAGAGCACCCTACTCATCACTGTTTATAGTATAAGGGACAGGAGAGGTGAGAACTGATTCTCTATCACCACTAGAACACCCTGGTTATCACTGTCTATAGTATAAGGGACAGGAAAGGTGAGAACTGATTCTCTATCACCAATAGAGCACCCTACTCATCACTGTTTATAGTATAAGGGACAGGAGAGGTAAGAACTGATTCTCTATCACCACTAGAACACCCTGCTCATCACTGTGTATAGTATAAGGGACAGGAGAGGTAAGAACTGATTCTCTATCCCCACTAGAACACCCTGCTTATCACTGTCTATAGTATAATGGACAGGAGAGGTGAGTACTAATTCTCCATCACCACTAGCGCACCCTGCTCATCACTGTTTATAGTATAAGGGACAGGAGAGGTGAGAACTGATTCTCTATCACCACTAGAACACCCTGCGTATCACTGTTTATAGTATAATGGACAGGAGAGGTGAGAACTGATTATCTATCACCACTAGAACACCCTACTCATCACTGTTTATAGTATAAGGGACAGGAGAGGTGAGCACTGATTATCTATCACCACTAGAACACCCTGCTCATCACTGTCTATAGTATAAGGGACAGGAGAGGTGAGAACTGATTCTCTATCACCACTAGAACACCCTGCTTATCACTGTCTATAGTATAAGGGACAGTAGAGGTGAGAACTGATTCTCTATCCCCACTAGAACACCCTGCGTATCACTGTTTATAGTATAATGGACAGGAGAGGTGAGAACTGATTATCTATCACCACTAGAACACCCTACTCATCACTGTTTATAGTATAAGGGACAGGAGAGGTGAGCACTGATTATCTATCACCACTAGAACACCCTGCTCATCACTGTCTATAGTATAAGGGACAGGAGAGGTGAGAACTGATTCTCTATCACCACTAGAGCACCCTGCTCATCACTGTTTATAGTATAAGGGACAGGAGAGGTGAGAACTGATTCTCTATCACCACTAGAACACCCTGCTCATCACTGTTTATAGTATAAGGGACAGGAGAGGTAAGAACTGATTCTCTATCACCACTAGAACACCCTGCTCATCACTGTGTATAGTATAAGGGACAGGAGAGGTAAGAACTGATTCTCTATCCCCACTAGAACACCCTGCTTATCACTGTCTATAGTATAATGGACAGGAGAGGTGAGAACTGATTCTCTATCACCACTAGAACACCCTACTCATCACTGACTATAGTATAAGGGACAGGAGAGGTGAGAACTGATTCTCTATCACCACTAGAACACCCTGCTCATCACTGTTTATAGTATAAGGGACAGAGAGGTGAGAACTGATTCTCTATCACCACTAGAACACCCTACTCATCACTGACTATAGTATAAGGGACAGGAGAGGTGAGAACTGATTCTCCATCACCACTAGAACACCCTACTCATCACTGACTATAGTATAAGGGACAGGAGAGGTGAGAACTGATTCTCTATCACCACTAGAACACCCTACTCATCACTGTCTATAGTATAAGGGACAGGAGAGGTGAGAACTGATTCTCTATCACCACTAGAACACCCTACTCATCACTGACTATAGTATAAGGGACAGGAGAGGTGAGAACTGATTCTCCATCACCACTAGAACACCCTACTCATCACTGACTATAGTATAAGGGACAGGAGAGGTGAGAACTGATTCTCTATCACCACTAGTACACCCTGCTCATCACTGTCTATAGTATAAGGGACAGGAGAGGTGAGAACTGATTCTCTATCACCACTAGAACACCCTGCTCATCACTGTTTATAGTATAAGGCACAGGAGAGGTGAGCACTGATTCTCTATCACCACTAGAACACCCTGCTCATCACTGTCTATAGTATAAGGGACAGGAGAGGTGAGTACTAATTCTCCATCTCCACTAGCACACCCTGCTCATCACTGTTTATAGTATAAGGGACAGGAGAGGTGAGAACTGATTCTCCATCACCACTAGAACACCCTACTCATCACTGACTATAGTATAAGGGACAGGAGAGGTGAGAACTGATTCTCTATCACCACTAGTACACCCTGCTTATCACTGTTTATAGTATAAGGGACAGGAGAGGTGAGAACTGATTCTCTATCACCACTAGAACACCCTGCTCATCACTGTCTATAGTATAAGGGACAGGAGAGGTGAGTACTAATTCTCCATCACCACTAGCACACCCTGCTCATCACTGTCTATAGTATAAGGGACAGGAGAGGTGAGCACTGATTCTCTATCACCACTAGAACATCCTGCATATCACTGTTTATAGTATAAGGCACAGGAGAGGTGAGCACTGATTCTCTATCGCCACTAGAACATCCTGCTTATCATAATCTATAGTATAAGGGACAGGAGAGGTGAGCACTGATTCTCTATCACCACTAGAACACCCTGCTTATCAATGTTTATAGTATAAGGGACAGGAGAGGTGAGTACTGATTCTCTATCAACACTAGAACATCCTGCTCATCACTCTCTATAGTATAAGGGACAGGAGAGGTGAGAACTGATTCTCTATCACCACTAGAACACCCTGCTCATCACTGTTTATAGTATAAGGGACAGGAGAGGTGAGAACTAATTCTCTATCACCACTAGCACACCATGCTCATCACTGACTATAGTATAAGGGACAGGAGAGGTGAGAACTGATTCTCTATTACCACTAGAACACCCTGCTCATCACGGTTTATAGTATAAGGGACAGGAGAGAACACAGGAGAGGTGAGCACTGATTCTCTATCACCACTAGAACACCCTGCTCATCACTGTCTATAGTATAAGGGACAGGAGAGGTGAGAACTGATTCTCTATCACCACTAGAACACCCTGCTCATCACTGTGTATAGTATAAAGAACAGGAGAGGGGAGCACTGATTGTCCATCACCACTAGAACACCCTGCTCATCACTGTCTATAGTATAAGGGACAGGAGAGGTGAGCACTGATTCTCTATCACCACTAGAACACCCTGCTCATCACTGTTTATAGTATAAGGGACAGGAGAGGTGAGAACTGATTCTCTATCACCACTAGAGCACCCTGCTCATCACTGTCTATAGTATAAGGGACAGGAGAGGTGAGAACTGATTATCTATCACCACTAGAACATCCTGCTTATCACTGTGTATAGTATAAGGGACAGGAGAGGTGAGCACTGATTGTCCATCACCACTAGTACACCCTGCTCATCACTGTCTATAGTATAAGGCACAGGAGAGGTGAGAACTGATTCTCTATCACCACTAGAACACCCTGCTTATCACTGTCTATAGTATAAGGGACAGGAGAGGTGAGCACTGATTCTCTATCACCACTAGAACACCCTGCTCATCACTGTCTATAGTGTAAGGGACAGGAGAGGTGAGAACTGATTCTCTATCACCACTAGAACATCCTGCTCATCACTGTTTATAGTATAATGGACAGGAGAGGTGAGCACTGATTATCTATCACCACTAGTACACCCTGCTCATCACTGTTTATAGTATAAGGGACAGAAGAGGTGAGCACTGATTCTCTATCACCACTAGAACACCCTGCTTATCACTGTTTATAGTATAATGGACAGGAGAGGTGAGAACTGATTCTCTATCACCACTAGAACACCCTGCTTATCACTGTTTATAGTATAAGGGACAGGAGAGGTGAGCACTGATTCTCTATCACCACTAGAACACCCTGCTCATCACTGTTTATAGTATAATGGACAGGAGAGGTGAGAACTGATTCTCTATCATCACTAGAACACCCTGCGTATCACTGTTTATAGTATAAGGGACAGGAGAGGTGAGCACTGATTACCTATCACTACTAGAACACCCTGCTCATCACTGTTTATAGTATAAGGGACAGAAGAGGTGAGCACTGATTCTCTATCACCACTAGAACATCCTGCTCATCACTGTCTATAGTATAAGGGACAGGAGAGGTGAGAACTGATTCTCTATCACCACTAGAACATCCTGCTCATCACTGTCTATAGTGTAAGGGACAGGAGAGGTGAGAACTGATTCTCTATCACCACTAGAACACCCTGCTCATCACTGTTTATAGTATAAGGCACAGGAGAGGTGAGAACTGATTCTCTATCACCACTAGAACACCCTGCTTATCACTGTTTATAGTATAAGGGACAGGAGAGGTGAGAACTGATTATCTATCACTACTAGAACACGCTGCTCATCACTGTCTATAGTATAAGGGACAGGAGAGGTGAGCACTGATTCTCTATCACCACTAGAACATCCTGCTCATCACTGTCTATAGTATAAGGGACAGGAGAGGTGAGAACTGATTATCTATCACCACTAGAACACCCTGCTTATCACTGTACTAGATAAATAAGGGCCTTAGATTGATAGAACATAAAATATATTTGATTAATATTTCTAAATGTTTCAAAATGTATATGAAGGTTAATAAATTGAGTTATACAATATTGTTCTATATATTTTTTTTTTAACCAGACGGTACATTTCTTCCAACTCCACCCACAACTAGCTTTAACTCAAACTCCACATCTCTGGCTGTAACACAAACTGCCATTTTGCTAGGCATATCTAATACTCTATGCCGGGATAATATTAAAAAGCCCTTTCTGGCCATGGACACGCTGACATTTACATCTCTGGAACTGCCAGTACCGTTTGTTGCTGTAAAGGTTAATACACCTTTCACGGTATGGGAGCACACGCTTGTAGGTTATGAAATAGTTTGTTTGTGCAAGGCTTTTTGGAAGAGTGCTTGATGGCTGCTCAAATATACCTTGGTTTGGCGATGACGTTGGCCACGTAGTAATTACGTTCACAGTGGTGTAAGTGGGTCACTAGTGACGAGCGTCTGGGCAAGTGACGTGGCTGGCGGTCTGTGCCATCCATGTTTGTATGGTAAATAGATACATCTGTGGATGTTACACAATGATTTCTACTCCACAGGAGAAGAACGTGTCATCTAGCAAACATAAAAGTTATGAATGAACTTTAGGCGGGGTTGTACAGGTGCATGTGTTGGGAGATTGTGCCAGAACCACAGATCAGCGACAGGCACAATACATGCCCTACGTAAAACCACTGCGGAAATCTTCCTGTAAGGCCTCATGCACATGGCAGAATGCAGCAATTAGAATACAGCAACACTTATAGTGGTGGGATAAGTCCATTATATGGCATCTGACGGAGCATGTTTTTTTCTGTCTGATTCGTATGTAATCCATACATATTGTGTACAAATCTCTCTATGGAATTGGAAGCGTACAGATAGACAAGAGGGGCCTCATCGAAGACTCTGGCTGCCATATTATAGCTGTACGTAATTTGGAGATTATTTGGAGCAAGGGTTTGGAAAACGCTGACATGACATTTGGTCAGAAACCGGGACTTGTGCCCCAAATTTTTGACTCCAGAAAACTAGAGGTTTGATAAATCTCCCTGATTTCATCAATGGTAAAGATCTGGGCCATCGGAAAGACTACCAAAGTTTCTGGAACATACACATGGGGCAGTACCACGACCAACGATCTTGGCTTTTACAAGTAACGACCAAGAAAAATGTTCTGTGGTCTGACCGGTTGGGACAGCTTGGTTGGAACTGCCACAGACCAAACCATTATCTTTAAAGGAGTTGTCCCATCTCAGACATAGATGGCATATTGCTAGGAGATGCCATCAATGTCAAATAGATGCGGATCCTCCCATGGGCCTGCTGGAATTAGCTGAGCCCTGAATGGCCATCAGGGTCTGAGATGGGAATTTCCCTTTAATATTCATAAAGACCTTCAGGGTAAACTTTGAAGGTATGGCCTGTCGTACTACATGTCTGGATGCCAGAGAGCCAAGCGCTGAGGTTTTACTGTAATGTGTTCCCGGGGCCCACGTTCTTGTAGACACTGGGACATGGACTTGTGACGGAGAATGTTGCTGGTGGCGCTGGGCTTTTGATTTGCTTTGCGCTTTTTTTCTCTCTCTCAGGAATGTATCCTGCACCCCAAACAAAGTCGTTATTTTCTCCTTGGCTGTAGTTAGTGGTTTCTTAATTGCAGTCATTATAGTTAGTGGAACGCTGTTTGTCTGAAAGGTTTCTTTTTCATCTGCGATTGATTGTTCCTGCTGCGCAGATGACTTCAGATGCTGCAATAGAAAATCACTTCTCATTTTATGTCCTCATTCTAACAAATTAAAAAGGTGCTGGTCAGGAATTTCCAGGCCATGTAAAGTCATAGGATAATGGCAGATTAATAAGACCCTGTGCTGGGGAAGCAATGGCTGACTGGTGTCCACCATCAGACTGGTGCAGTACCGCCCCATTCACCAGAGTCCAGAGTATCATTTTAGCCTCCCCTGGAACAGCATATGATGGTGTATCCCATAAAAGTGAATGGAGTGGTGGTCCGTCATGCTCATCACCGCTCCAGTCAGAGAGGGGACTTGGATATCCTACATTCTTGGGCTTTGGCCAGGTTAGGGGGGCGCTAAGAATGCTGCAGATAATCGCCAATAAATGTTCACAAAAACGCTTGTTATCAATTATCTGGTGGTGTAGATGTACCGCGAAATGCATTTGTGCCATCACATAATTCACAGTTTGCTATCAGCAGATCATGTCGGCAAACAATAATTCAGTATGGGGATGAGCGATGGCCTTAGCGATCACTCCACCACCATACTCTGGAGACGATCGCTGCATGAAGATAACAAAGGATCTACCATTCACAGTAGGTGATATCTTCGCTTATCTACTCCCTCCTGACCTCTGCACAGGTCACAGAGCATGCCTCGAAACTCTCCCATAGAAGTCAATGGGGTTCCCTCCTGTCCATTGTGTCTATGGTCCATGTAGCTGCTCTCAAAAACAGTCGTACCACATTTCAGGCCTAGTGGCCAATGTGAAAATCGCAGGATTATATAAAATATATATGGTGACATGGAACATCTAAAAAATAAATAAATAAAAATAACACGATTTAAGCAATAGACAATTTTCTGATGCCACGTTCCCTTTAAGGCTAGTTTCACACTAGTGGCAGGGGAGTCCGTCAGGCTGTTGCGGCGGGTGAACAGTCTGTCGGATCCGTCCTGCCGCTAGTTCATGTGTGCCCCTGGACTTCCGCTCCGTCCCCATTGACTATAATGGGGGCGGGGACGGAGTTCTGGCGGCAGCGCACGGCGGGAGGCTGCCGGACTAAAAATACTGCATGTTGTACTTTTTAATCCGGCCGCCACTCGTCGTGTACTTCTGTGCTGCTGCCAGAACTCCACCCCCATTATAGTCAATGGGGCACACGTAAACTAGCGGCAGGATGGATCCGACAGGCAGTTCACCTGACAGACTCCCCTGCCACTAGTGTGAAAATAGCCTAAGATGGTGGTTGGCCTCTTTCTCTCCTGGCTGCACATAAACTTCGCCACATTTCGCAACGCCACACTTCGTGAGAAAGTAATAAATACAAACTTTATTTAAGGTAAAATATTACAATACAGTACATAAATAATTGTTTTAGACAGCAGCCATAGCAAAATGGAGGACATAAGACCAAGGAGGAGGCTGAGGGATCAGCACATACGGGACACTGCGGACAGCATGAAAAAAGCAAGTATCCACATTCACCTGTCTGTAAAGTGCAAAAGACTCCCGGACAATACCGAGGAAAAAGGAAAAGAGCAATAGTGACACGTGGAAAAACATAAATATAGTACATACCCGCCTCAGCCGCCATCTCCCAACGTCGTTTCGCGAGACACGCTGGCTTCTTCCGGGGATGGTGTCTAGGTGGTACTATGGTTCTTTTATAGTGATCCTAATAAGAGGATAACAGATTGGTGTGCTAAAGGATCACCCACAGTGGGTGGGCCGATGGACCATGTTACCAGGAAGTCACTCGTAAATAGTTAAAATACAGTGTTCAGACAGATGTATAATCAAAGTGAAGATAAAGTAGAACTTCGTAGCTAGTAGTCTATGGTATAAGGAGGCACACCACAAGAACACTGCAAAAAGTATGCAGAAACAGCCTTACGTCAGAAGGTCCTTTTACCTTGAACTTATATGCTGTTTCTGCATACTTTTTTCAGTGTTCTTGCGGTGTGCCTCCTTATACCATAGACTAGTTTGTATTTATTACTTTCTCACGAAGTGTGGCGTTACAATTTGTTTGTTGCTCAGTTTACATGTTTTTGCCCTCTTCATAGTATTAAAACTATTGATCCGGTTATTATATTGGTGACATATGGTATACTGTAATATGTCCACCCGGGATTCGGTTATCGGTGCCAAAGTCCACTTTAGCTTCTGCAAGACATTAGTGGTTCCCTTTTTTTTTTACAGGTCCATTATGGTGTCAAAGCTTGGGCTCACCAGAGGACTCCGACCCTGCATAGGGTTTCCAGTATTTTTAGTGTAGTATACTGTAGGGCCCCCAGTATGTGTATGGATCCAGCCGAAAGCTGATTTATCACAGCCTTCAGGATTCTGGAAGCTTATTTATTCCTATAGATTCACCAAAAGTTGACTTATTGTCCATTATTTATACCTGACTTTTTGCTTCTTGTGAAAACCACACGTACAACGAAGGTTGAATTGGTAAAACCTAAGCTTGGATAACCTTGTGCTACATTATTATAGTGAGGGGCACGTTCGTTTGTGTAGGTGTATTTGTCTGTAAATCCGTATTGGAAATTCTAATCTTACAAGTAAGCCAACGCAGTTTAGATGACAAGCCTGTGATGTTCCAGCCAAGCACAGTGGCGCGTCGACTCTCTATTTGTAGAAGCAGTCATCTTTATAGTAGGGTTTATTTTCTATACAGCGCTCATTACACTGCTTAGTGTCATGTCATTTATGCTAGAGCAGTTCAATGACGTCTAAAAAAAATAATACAGTATTTAAAGGGGTTGTCCCACAGAAATATTTCTTTTGTAATTGCATGTGATTAAAAATTTAGCATAGCCAGTGAGTTGTTCAATAAAATGTATCTGTACAGCGCCACCTCCTGCTCACTGAGATGGCCGCACATGCTCCGTTTCATTCTTCAACGGCCTCCTGAGCTGTGATAGGGAGAGAACTGCAGCAGAATGGACACGCCCCCTGAGCTGCAGCAGAAAAGACACTCCCCCTGAGCTGTCAGCTTGATATAAATCGAGCAGAGCAATAAATGGGGAGATCTCTGGATCCATGTGAGGTCTAGGGCTGGTTTCATCTTTGTTAGAGATTGTCATGTACTATATGATATATGACAAGTATTGCTCTAACCTGAGAGCAGAGAGAATATCTGTGACGTTTAGGCCTCATGCACACGACCGCGTCCATATTGCAGTCTGCAGACCATGGACCTATAAGATATGGATACTTTCCATGTGCAATCTGCATTTTTCTCACTTTTCTTTGTTAGAAATGACTATTTTTGCGATCCAGGTAAGAATGTACAGCATGTTCTATAATCTGCGGAACCGACATACAGATACGGACAGCACACCCATAGCAATCAGTGGATAAAATAAAATGCAGATTGGACATGGATGCAGAATACTGTTATGTGCCTGAGGTCGTAGAGGCAGTTATCTATGTATATGAAAAAATCTATCTAAATGTTACAAAACTAGTGCAAAACATTGAAAGTGATGGAACATGGTATTTTTCAGTTAATACAAAAAGCTTATCTTGGAAGAAGATGTTGATTACTGAGCTGAAAAGGGGTTATCCAGGAGTTAGAAATACATCCTTCTAGGTGCCCCAGGATGCAGTGACTCGTACTGCGTAGGCGCTGTCCGCAGTGACTCGTACTGCGTAGGCGCTGTCCGCAGTGACTCGTACTGCCTAGGCGCTGTCCGCAGTGACTCGTACTGCCTAGGCGCTGTCCGCAGTGACTCGTACTGCCCAGGCGCTGTCCGCAGTGACTCGTACTGCCTAGGCGCTGTCCGCAGTGACTCGTACTGCGTAGGCGCTGTCCGCAGTGACTCGTACTGCCTAGGCGCTGTCCGCAGTGACTCGTACTGCCTAGGCGCTGTCCGCAGTGACTCGTACTGCCTAGGCGCTGTCCGCAGTGACTCGTACTGCCTAGGCGCTGTCCGCAGTGACTCGTACTGCCTAGGCGCTGTCCGCAGTGAGGTACATGCCGTGTATTAGGTATGTAGAGTGGCTGATGCTGAGTATAACAGCGCATGTGCGGGCTCTGTGCATGTGCCGTTCTAATGCAGTTCTACAGGGTGGCCATGTACTTAATCTCAATAGTGATGATATCGACGGCACATGATAGAAAGGCAGAGCGGAGACGGACTGGCCGGGTCATGTGACTGGGATCAGAATTGCGGCACTAATAGGAAAGTTTCATGGGGAGTAAATGATAAAGTTAATGATCCTTGAGATGTCATTTAGCAATAAGTCTCAGAACACCGCTTTGTGCGTGCCAAACGGCTCAGTCAGATGGCCGTCTGTATGGGTTCGCTTCAGTTCTGCAATTTTGAGGAACGTTTGCGGACCCTTTCATTTCGATAGAACAGTGTGCTGTCCGCATCTGTAATTCCGTTCTGCAGCCCTGCAAATAATATAGAGCATGTCCTATTGTTGGCTGCAGTCGTGGACAAGAATAGACATTTCTATATAGCAAAATGCGGAACGCACGTGGCCAGTATCCGTGTTTTGTGGATCCACAGTTGACAGTCCGCAAAACACTTATGGCCATCTGAGTGAGCCCAAACAGTGAGGCCAACATTTACCTCTCCTGGTGTTCATGTATGCTTGGCTTCTATATGTTCTCAATACGGAGAGCCCTTTGGTGAGGGCTCATCTCCCGAGAACAAAAGGTTCAGGTAGGTTTAAGTCCAGCAGCCTGATCCCTCTCTCCCCCGACATCTGCCATCAGGGGAGAGTCGGGAGCCCCCCCATACACACTAGATGGACAGACAGTCCTACCAAAATCAGTAGGTTTGGCTGACCTGAATATTATTTATCTGGCTAGCTTTAGGATCTATTGGGCTACTTTCGCACTAGCGTTTTAGTTTTCCGGTATAGAGATCCGTCATAGGGGCTCAATACCGGAAAAACGCTTCAGTTTTGTCCCCATTCATTGTCAATGGGGACAAAACTGAACCGAGTGGAACGTAGTGCTCCAAAATGCATTTATTCCGTTTAGTTGCTTTCCCATACCGGAGAGAAAACCGCAACATGTTGTAGTTTGCTTTCCGTCCTGGGATGCGGAGCAAGACGGCATGACCCCCAATGCAAGTCAATGGGGATGGATCCGTTTTCTCTGACGCAATAGAAAACGGGTCCGTCCTCCATTAACTTTAAATGGAGTTCATGACTGATCCGTCTTGGCCATGTTAAAGATAATAACGGATGCAGACGGTTGTATTATCAGTAATGGAAGCGTTTTTTCTGAGCCCTGCCGGATCCAGCGAAACGCTGGTGTGAAAGTAGCCTTACACAGAAAAGTTGCTTTCTGTTCGGAGACACCTCATGGTAAAGAATATGTAGTGTGACCCGACAATTTTGCAGTAAAAAACAAACAAACCACCAGAATCCTGGCGATCCTATTTTGGGATCCATTTGTAACAGAGGCATGAGAAATATAACAGGGGCAGTGTATAGGACTAGTGTGAATAGGGCCTCATGCCTTGTGAATCTGAGTCCTATAGAAATGATAAGAAACCTCAATGATATTGGCAAATAACACAAGTGATGTCAAAGGCCGTCCCAGGGAATACCCCTGCCTAGTGGCACAATCTTAACCCTTCTTGTTCTCTTCCTACTTGTGCGGCTTATACTAAAGTAGGCAAGGAGGACATGAGGCATTGATGACCTACAGGTAAAAAGTGTAACGCCGGTGATACGGAAATGAAGCCCCTAGTGTGACCTGTCCCTTTAAATACGTGATCGCCTCTCTTGGCTCGCGCTCCCAGGTCAGTGTTTTTATTGGCATAGAAAGGTACAAGTGATGATCGCGGTCCAGAAACCACAAATGCTATAGACAGAACACCTGTTGGGAGGAGATGAGCGCTTTACAAGCCGCCATGTGGCACCAGGTCCTTCTCTAATACTACAAAGTGTCACGGGAATCGCACCGGGTCAAGCTCCGTTTAACCCTTCCAAAGTATCTTCTAAATCCTCCCCTCCAGTATTATTAGGTGTTGTCAGGACAGTGCTCCCTGGTCCGGACACGGTGTCTTGTAGTATTAACTCTTTGCAGGTCTTCTGCGGCTGCAGGTTGTCACGCACGCTGTACTGTGGATTTTGCAATCCAAGAACATTACAGTTGGGTGATAATTTCATCTCTTACAGGGATCAGCCGCCCTCCCCATTGTGGTGAAACTACAACTCCCATTGAAGTGAATGGAGCATACTGGGAGTTGTAGTTTCACAACAGCTGGAGTGCCTTAGGGTTGATGCAGACGACACGGCTTGTGTGTCCTGTGGGTCGTCCACATTTCCAGGACCAACCTCGGCTCCCCTGACCCAAACGGACTTCAGCATAGTGATTTATAATGCAGTCCTCACGGGTCTGATTTACCACTTGGCACTTTTCTGGGTGGCTTTTGTAAGCCATTTATTTTTTTTTAAATAGGAAAGGATATACCCCTTTGTAATGTCACATCTAAGAAAACGCGATCAAAAAAGCAAAACATACATTGGTAACAAGTTTTTTCAAGCAGACAAAAAAAAAACTATTTCGGACTATGACAAAAAAAAAACTAGACAACAAGGAAAAAAGAACCCAAAGCAGAAACACCATTGACCCAAAACATGCTCCTCAATAGTGTAAAAAAATATATAAAATGTGTGTGCTGTGTTTAATATTTCCCAAAGACTGGAGCTAGCGGGTTTTAATAATAAAAAAAAAAGCCAGCAAAAAATTCACAAAACACAAAAAAACAATATCTAACAGCAGCCTAAGGTTGCATTGACATGACCGCATGTATTCTGCAGTCCCTGAATGCGGATCCACAAAAATATAGAGGGCGTTCGTGTTGCATACATATATATATTTTTTTTGTGTGTGTGAACCTATTGTAACACTACCGATTTGTCCGCAAAATGGTCAAGAATAGGACAGACAGATGCGGACATACGGATGCTGTCCGCAGTTTTTGCGGCCCTGTTGAAATGAACGGGTCCGTATCCGACCTGCGGATTGGATGTGAAGCAAAAATACGGCTGTGAGAATGGGGCCTTCAGTAACATTGTATTTTATTGTTCGTTTATTCATTTACACTGCTCCAAGACATTGCGCAGCTCTTTACGGATTGTCATCATGGGGGCTCACCATCTAAGTTACAAATGAACCAATCTGTATGTTTTTTGGAGCGTTGGAGGTAAAAAATATGTGAGGAAGTATATACAGCCTCCATGCAGATGTCGTCGTAGGTCAGATTTGAAACCAGGGCCACAATGCTGTAAAGCAACAGTATTGTCTCCTGAGCCACCATGCTTCCCACACAAGTCTCAGCTGCTGCAGACCTTCTTTATTTAAAGCATTTCCATTCCGTGTGTAAATGCAGCAGCCTTGTGCTTTTTATAAGGTGATAGAACGAGTCTGACGTCTTTTGTACTTTACGGTGAGGTTATATAATCTGGTATATCCAGTGGGTGCACTCAGCGGTGTACATAGCCAGCAGGCGGTGTGTGCAGCCCTCGGTATATGTGTCTCCAGCACTGCAGACACCAGCTCTTTGCATTGTCATGAGTTGGAAGGGGAGGGGGTTCATTTATTGGGGGCACATCTTGGAGGCAACCACCCAAAGTTGGAATCTCTGTCTGCATAGAATCCTACATAGTGTGGCTGCTTGTAGAACATGGCTTCTTTGTGATTCGGCTGGATATAGGGCGGTTACTATGTATCTGGGGTGTCTCCACCTGCTTTTCCGGGGATGAATCAAGATCTTCCACCGTTTGTACTCTTGTTGTGGCCGCTCTTGGGTCCTTCTGAGCCCAGCAGTAAATAAATCCACCCCCTGGAGGCAGCACGGGGAGACGTGTTTTGACGCCACTTGTACATTTTTGTATTATTTGGGTATTTTTTGGTAGAGGTTGCTGGGAGGTGACCCGGCTCTTCCCCCTTCTTGAGGCCCAGGTTGTTTTCTTAACATGCTGCTACAGGGCCCTCCGGAGCTCCCAGAGAGGCACGCAGCTGAGGCACCGAGTAAGGGGGGGAATTTTACCTCTGTTTGTTGGAATTTGGGAAGGGGGAGAGTGGGCGGAGGAGTACATGGGGGTGTAAAAGCTTGCATATACTGTAAAGAGCCAGCCTAGAGAGGGGGCAGAGGGTGGGCTGTGCCTCGCGTGCCTTATACCACTATAGCAGAGCCATACAGAAAATATCAAGAAATTGCAGTCTAAAGGCTAAAAGTAGTGACGGAAAGCGCTTTCCTGTGGAATCTCAGGTTACTGCACAATGTATTGAGAGGTTGCTGTAGGTTTACATATCTGCCCACATCACACGAGACCTTGGAGTGCACCAGTTGTCTCCATTTATATGGCTTTATTCCGCCATTTAAAGGATTTATGAAGCCTTCCGCCATCTCAGAGGTGCAATCTAGCCTGCATTATGTCGTAATTGGGCTCCAGTAGGCCTCTAGAGGGACCTACTGTGCACCCGTACGATTTCAGGCATCCAATGGCTTTGTTTGATTCCGTATATGTCCGAAATGCAAAAAAAAACCAACCTGTGGCATGGTCCATTGCAAGCCATTTTACGGGGTATCATGCGGAGATGGAGCCTCAGGGGACCCAGCGTGGTGCAGGGGGACTTTCAGGGACTGGCATCTCGCCATGGCTTTTGAAGAAAGCAATGAGCATTGTAAAGCCACCTGAGATGAGCGTTTGGCCGTCGACCATCTCTGTGGATCCTGCAAACGTGTGCATCCTCAGCAGAGCATGCACGTGTTGTAAATGGGAGAAAGCAGCTATCAGACTTCTTTGGTGGGTGACGTCACCGAGGACGAAATGAACGGGCATCTCCCCCCAAATCTTCCGTCTGCAGGTCCACATACATTAGATGGTCAGCTGATCCTCGCGTACGGCCAGCTTTGCAGTGGTATACGTAGGAGGAATCATTTAGTAATGTAGTAATTGTGTTCATTTCTAATCCTGTGTGATGTCCCTCGTGTCCCGGGGGTCTTCCAGGGCACCTTAGATCTTGGGATATTTCCTTTTGCTGTTTTGTGGCTAGAGGAACACGATATTGGAATATAACAAGGGAGATCCTGTGTGTGGGTGGCTGGGGGATGGGTTTAATTGTCGGAAGGATATAATTCACTTGTTGGCTGCTGGCAGCTGTTCTTGCCTTTTTTTTTTCCGCCCTGCGTGGAGGAAAGTCGCTTTTCCCAAACTGGCACGATGTGTAACACTGTGTACGGTTTACTTCCAGCCTCATACAATCACAGCATGGCGGGAATCATTGTAAATGTTCTGCTGATCCCTCCCCACCCCCTCTTCCTGTACACAGCGCTCGCGTGTCCCCAGAAAACCCGTCTCAGGATACGTGCACACCTCTGTTATTTTTTCCGTCTTTCATCTCGTTACCATAGTTTCCATAAGAAGCATAAAAATAAGTGCACTCTCAATAATTCACATGCACCTCATGATAATAGTCTATTGTCACTTGTCACACAATAGCTTTGGAGCTCCGCAGTGGACGTATGAGCCATTTTCTCACATGGGTGCCGTGGCGGTAATGGAGCCCTCTCTATGCTTTGGTAATGTAGTGTTGGAAGAGAAGTGTATTAAAAGGGCATCGGAAAGTATGGTACTAGTACATTTTACACAGCTGTCTCTCCCAAACCCCTTCTGCACCATACACATGCATGCTCGGCCAAGTATGTGTTCTGAAGAGTCAAGGCAATTATTGGGAAGGAACCTGATTGTCAGCGGAGGCGATAGCTGCATTTACATGGCGATTGCTACTGTGCCTGCTCACCCTCATTCTGTAAAAAGGGCAATCATTTTGTGTGCCAACAAAAAGATACGTTGACAGGTATGGTATAACTATGGCCACCTATACGCATTTCTCAGCCTCTCCCACCAAAATTGATGAGTTCAACTGTCGTAAACTGGATTATACCAGCCCTGCACCTTACATGGATCCAGAGATCTCCTCATTCTTTGCACTGCTAGATTTATATCAAGCTGACAGCCCAAGGGGAGTGTCCTTTCTGCTGCAGCTCAGGGGGCGTGTCCATGCCTTCCCCATCACAGCTCAGGAGGCAGTTCAAGGATGAAACTGACCATGTGCGGCCATCTCAGTGAGCAGGACAAAGAAGTAAGAAACAGAACAAACAGCAGGTGGCGCTATACAGAAACATTTTATTAAATAACTCAGTTGCTATGCTAAATTTTGAAATCCTATGCAATTACAAAATAAATCAGGTGCCGGTTTGAAGACTGGAGACTATTTTTGGTGGGACGACCCCTTTAATATAATGGAGGAGATTAATAAAAACTGGCTTAGTTGCCCATAGCAACCAATCTGATTCCACCTTTTATTTTTTTCCTTTGGAATATGAAAGGTAAAATCTGGTTGCTACGGGCAACTAAGCCAGTTTTCATGTTACACCAGTTTGATAAGTCTCCCCCAATGGGCATGGCCAACTTATATAAATGCATTGCAGATGGCACCCGGTAGAATCTTGAATGCAGCTTTGGATGTGAAGCGTGTTTCTGCAAGGTGTATGCCCAGTTACCCAGCATTCGGCTACATGCACACGAACACGTTTCCGTGTCCGTTTCGTTTATTTATTTTTTTTGCGGCTAGGATGCGGACCCATTCAGTATGTTCGTTCCGTAGCCCAAAAAAAAATAAATAAATAGAACATGTCCTATTTTTTGTCTGTTTAGGCATTGTTACAATGGATCCTCAAAAAAAGTACGGATTTCATACGGACCGCAAAACACATACGGTCATGTGCATGTAGTCTTCTACACAGATTTCGATGTAAATTTGGCTGGCTGAGTGAGCCCGCATTGTTGTTTTCTTCAGGGCTGGCTTCTGACTAATCACTTAGTGGGTGCGTGTCGCTGGTGGGCTGCAGGAAACACTGATCTGTGCCCACAGGGTTTTTTCTTTCGCGCTGTGCGTGGGGACGTTCTCGTGAAGACTGCGAGGCATTCTCTGAGGGGGAGACATTTGCAACCAGATGTTGGCATTGTGAGCCGTTCCTGCTAGAAATAGCATTAGCACGTGCCCTAGGTGCCACTGATTCGTGTTCAGAGGAGACGCCGGGGTGGCATTGCAGAGGCTGGGCATTGTGATATTTGTCACTTTCCTCATTACTGCGTCTTCCTCCTCCATTTCAGCGCTGTGGCGGCTATTTTAAGAGTGAAGAGCTAAACACATGACTCCAAGAATAGCTCTGTTAACTGCTTTACATGAGTGGTGATGGGAGAGGACGGCGGCGGACTAGGGTCACACCCCCACTTACCTGCCGTGTCTCACGAATTCCACTGCTAGGCTCTGGTTGGGTTCACATCACTGTTTATTTTTCCATAAAAAGAACAGATGAAGATAAAAAACGGACCCTGTATTTAACGCACCCGTTATTCTCTGTTATGCACATTTGACACCCGTTTCAGCCATTTCCGTCTGGGATCTGTTATTGTAGACAGGAAAAAAAGTCCTGCATCCTGAACGGAAATGGCTCAAATGGATGCAAAACGTGCATAACGGGTGCTTTAACTACAGGATCCGAAAAATGTAAAAATAAACGGTGATTGTGAACCCGGCCTTAGTGTAGCATTAGGAAATGGTCCACCTGACCTCTGTGAAGATGTTCTTCACACAAAAGGTGCGCACGTGCGGAGGTCACCTGGATGTTTGAAACATTCAGAAGAAACATGGACATCAAGCTAGTGATAAAAAAGTGCAATTGACCGGAGGATGGAAGGTTTGAGCCTCTCCGGACGTTATTTGGTTTTTCTGTCCTGGAAAGCTCCTAATAGGTTGGCAATTACTGTTGTGTGGAGATCCCTTTTTTGTGGTCTCCTCATTACCATAACAGACGGTATATAATAGTAATAATCTTTATATAGCGCCAACATATTCCACAGCGCTTTACAGTTCAGGGGTTCATGTACAGTCCTAAATAACATGGTGCAAACAAAACTAAATTCACAGCTAGGACAATTACCCGTCAAAAGGTATAATAGTTAGAGGTAAGGCTACTTTCACACTTGCGGCAAACTTTTCCGGCATTGAGTTCCGTCGTCAGGGCTCAATACCGGAAAATAACTGATCAGTGTTATCCCAATGCATTCTGAATGGAGAGAAATCCGTTCAAGATGTCATGAGTTCAGTTGCTGTCAGTCGTTTTGGACGGAGGAAATACCGCCGCATGCTGCGGTTTTATCTCCGTCCAAAATGCCGGAACACATGGCGGGATGCCGGATCCGGCATTAATTTCCATAGAAATGTATTAGTGCCGGATCTGGCATTAAGAAATACCTGAAGGATGGATTCGCCCTTCCGGTATGCGCATGTGCAGACCCTTAAAACTGAAAAAATAATACAAGACTGATCCGTTTATCTGCATGACAAGCAGAAAGACGGATCCGTTTTTGCAATGCGTTTGTGAGACTATCATCCCATAAAACCTAGCCTTTAATATAATGTATATCATAAAAACAACCCAAAATAATAACTTATAAACGTTGCCACAACCAGTAGTGATCAGGACAGCCGACAACTGCAAGGGTATAAATGATGTAGAGCTCGGGCACTATCCCTGGATCTGGCCCTATACTGTAGACCAGGCAGTTGTAAAACTACAACTCCCGCAATGCCCTGCTGTAGGCTGATACCTGTAGGCTGTTCAGGCATGCTGGGAGTTGTAGTTTTGCAACAGCTGGAGGGCCGCAGTTTGAGGATGCCTGCTGTAGACCCTGCCTACACAGACGGAATAGCCTCCCCGATAGGGGCGATCCCATATCAGGAACCTCCTGAATTCCCTAGGGCGGCCCTGATTCAGGATAAGATCTACTGGAAAGGTGACCTATCACTAGGTATTACTCCAACTACCATAAGTACACAAAATAATAGTGTGAATAACACAATTTAAAAACACCAAAAATATATAGAAGATCTATGCGTAGCTCCAAATCTATCTGCATAACCACATTCATCAAGTTGTCAGTATGTCTGATTGTGGTTATTGGTCAAAAAATATCAGGTATAGTTAATTCTGATAAAATATGTCGTATTATATAGTCCCAAGACCCAACGCGTTTCGCCCTGCTCAGTCTGAGGCTCTTCAGGGGACAACAAAGCAGTACACCAGAATCAGTGTTACCACCACAAACTCAGTAGAGACCGAATACGTGGTTAGTTAACACCAAATGTCTTCACTATAAAGTTGCAAGCTGATTACATATATAGATTACAGAAGTCAAGCCGATTGCATATCTTCCTCCATCAAGCTAAAGACATCTTGGCAATAAAGTAACAGATGTAAAGCTGATGACATATATCAATCAATAGCTCACAGGATACAATGTACCAATAATACATGGTGTAATGCAATGAATGCACGCCAGTAACAGATGTGGCGAGTGAGCAGGCGATTCACGCTGAACATATGTACATGAGCATGGCACAGTGATTCATGTATGTCAGCAAAATGAACCTCGCTAAGATATAGCTGTTTGCCAACAACATTGAACAGGAGTGAGACATTGCTGCCGACTACGGCCGGTTTTTATTTTCCGGCATTGAGTTCCGTCGTCTGGGCTCAATACCGGAAAAAAAACGCTTCAGTTTTCTCCTAATGCATTCTGAATGGAGAGAAATCCGTTCAGGATACATCAAGATGTCTTCAGTTCAGTCACTGTACGGCGTCTTGGCATGCTACGGTTTTATCTCCGTCCAAAATGCCGCAACACTTGCCATGATGCCGGATCCTGCATTAATTCCCATAGGAATGTATTAGTGCCGGATCCGGCATTAAAAACACAGCATCGCTGGATCCTTTTTTCCAGTCTGCAGAAATGTGAAAAAAATATATAACTGATCCGTTTCTCCGGATGACAAACGGAGAGACGGATCCGTCCTTGCAATGCATTTGTGAGAGGGGTCCACATCTGGATCCATCTACAAATGCTTTCCGTTTTGCATGCAGATTGCCTTGTTCCGGCGACAGAACGTCTTGCCGGATTCCTCTGCCGCAAGTGTGAAAGTACCCCAAGGCCGGTTACTTGCGTGTCGCCAGAGGTTAGCGCTCTGTATCGTGGCGGCAGACCTCAAAGGCAGGTGGTAGCCATGATGGAGAATCATAGACGCTCTGACAACTTGATGAACGTTCTTATGCAGATAGATTTGGAGCTACGCATATGTCTTGTATATGTTTTTGGTGTTTTCACATTGGGTTATTCACACTTGCACATTTTTGTTTATTATTTTGTGTACTTATGGTAGTTTGAATAGTAACAGACAGGTCAATAATTACAACCAGAGGAACGAGGGCCCTGCTCGCAAGAGCTTACAATCTATGAGGATATGTACCAGTATCTGGTTTTGTGATTCATTGTCCTTAAAAGCCCCTTTACACAGGCCAACTTCGTAGGCAATTATCAGGAGCATACGGTTTGTTCCTGATAAGTGCCTGATCGTGAGCGGAGGTGAGAGACGCATTTACATGCTGCAATCGTCACTGCTGTATTGAGGATGAGCAATTGCTACTGCGGTTCCCCATAGCCTTGGGCTACTTTCACACTAGCGTTTTTTTTCCTGATCCGGCATGCATCAATATAAACGCTTCCGTTACTGATAATAAAACCGTTGGCATCCGTTATGAACGGATCCAGTTGTATTATCGTTAACATAGCCAAGACGGATCTGTCATGAACACCATTGAAAGTCAATGGGGGGTGGATCCGTTTTCTATTGTGTCCGTTTTCTCGGACACATGCCGGATCCGTCTTGCTCCGCATCCCATGCCGCTTGCAGCGGTTTGCTCTCCGGTATGGGAACGCAACCAAATAGAATGGAAGGCATTTTGGAGCACTCCGTTCTGTTCAGTTTTGTCCCCATTGACAATGAATGGGAACAAAACGGAAGCGTTTTTCTCCGCTATTGAGATCCTCTGCCAGACATCAATACCGGAAAAGTTAAACACAGATGTGAAAGTAGCTTTACAGATTCATGGTGATATAGTTGTCCGCGTGAGCAGCATTTGCTGTGTCACCTGTTGATCCGGCTGCACCTTTACACAGGGCAATTATTGGGAACGAACATTTCTAGAAAAACTCGTTGGCTTTTCGTTAAGGATAGGGATGAGTGAATCGACTTCGGATGTTGCATAAAACTTAGTTTCAATACGGTACGGAGCAGGAGCTCTGTACAGTGTTATAATGTATGGCCTCCGATGAGCCGAAGTACCTTGGAACCGAACCTCAGTTCGAGAAATGGTTATTTACAGTAGAAATCAATTTATGACGTTATTACGCAAAGTCTCACGAGACTTCGCAAAGTAATAACTTCGGCTCCTCTGAGCCAATACTCCTCGCCCGCTCGCTCTGTACAGTATTGAGACGAAGTTTTATGCGAATCGACTTTGGGTGTTTCATCCGAGGTCGATTCGCTCATCCCTAGTTAAGGGCCCTTTAGTCGGAGCTGTTGCATATTCCGTGCTGGCTGCAGAGACTGGCCTACTCCCAGGGTGTGTTGCAGTTTTATAGGAATATGCACATTACATGTACACAACAGTATTTGTATGCGGCCATGCACACATCTGTATTTCTTGCGGATCCTTATGGCCGTTCCACGTATTCATGCCTGTAGTGCGGTTGGGAATAGTCCTTTCTGTTGATGGAAGGCGTCCGTGTTTTGCAGACTGAAATACAGGCACGGCCATGTGCACGAAGCCTTTTGCAAAACTCTGCACATTTGGAGTGACACAATAAGAAGCATTTATCCTGAGCTGCCCTCCTTCAATAGCGCATGGTGCTGGGATATGAGGAGCTTGGTTGTGTCAGGGTGGAGTTTCCATCTGTACGTACTTGTATCGCACAGTGTACTTGAATGGAGCTGTGCAAACACTCTGACATACATATACAATTACCAAAACAAATATTCCCCTGCGTCTCCCGGCCAGGAGAGATTCCAGCGCACACTATATATAAATCCACTTATATGGAACATCTAGTCTTATGACTCTGTGCCATTCCTTTATTATTCCTGCTAGAAGCTGTCAATGAATTGCACTGAAGGTCCAGATTGATGTTACCAGTTGGAGAGGGGGTTGGGTTTTGCAGCACAGATTGGACACACACTCCAACTGGTAACACCCATATCGACCATACATTTCTACAGGTCCGCAGACAAGAAAGAAGTTTTTTTTTGTTTTGTTTTTTTACAGTGGGACAATATTGTGGGCAAAAATTGCGAGATGCACACGGACTGCCTCCGTATTTGGCGGATTCACAATTTGCAGGAGGCCCAATTCATTCATAACTTCTAGCAGGAGTAATGAAAAGGTACTCTGGAATTATTACATGGGGAATGCAACATGTCAGGAGAGGTGACGGGTCCGCTTTAAACTAACGTAGTGCATGCCATTACACCAGGCAATGCTCCTCGCCTTCCCAAATGTGGATCCTTGTTCAGAGTTTTTGATGCCGTTTTTGAGCCAAAGTCAGGAGTGGATTCAAAAAGTGGAGGGGACTTAAAAATCTTAGACAAGCCCTCTAATAGCCTACAGCAGGGATGCTCAACCTGCGGCCCTCCAGCTGTTGCAAAACTACAACTCCCAGCATTCTTTGACTGCCTACAGCTGTTAGGGCATGCTGGGAGTTGTGGTTTTGCAACAGCTGGAGGGCCGCAGATTGAGCCTCCCTGACCTGCAGTAACAAATTATGTTGTTCTTGCCCTTTCACCTGCGCCGTTCTCTGCTGTGGTGGTCCGGTCTTCCTGCCGCTTCTTGTTTACAAACCGCAGCGGTGACATGGTGGTATGGGGCACGTGACCACTGCAGCCAGTCACTGTCCTCAGCGCTGTACCACTGATGGTAGTGATTGGCTGCAGCGGTGAGGTCCGCAGGTGTATGGCACGTCCCCACTGCAGTTCGTAAACCTGCGGCGCTGAGAGGACTGGGTAGTTGTATAGGCGCCTGAGCTACACGGGAACAGCTGATTGGCAGGGTGCGGGTGTCTGACTCCCGCTGATCAGATATTGATGGCCTTGCCTGAGGATAGGCTGTCATAAAAAAAACAAAAAAACCTTTAAGAGGCCGAAGCTAGCCAAATGTACTTTTTTTCTGCAAATTCTGTCCTTATGTGGTTTGTGTACTCTGGGGTCTTGTTAGTATTACTGTTGGCTGATGCTGTGTAGCAGATCGCATGCTTCTACGTCTGGGAAGTTCCTTGGGTTCATTTTGCCTATTTCTTATAGTTAAATTCTGATTCTACTAAACATCTTTCAGCCAGACTACGAGTTCTTAGAAAATAAATTGTTCCAAGAGTAAATAAAAATAAAAAATTCCGTCGGCAAGACATGCGTGAGCCCTAAGGGAAGCTGTGAGCGACAGGACAAAGGGTGTGACCACAGAGACGCCGCTTGATGCGGGTGGAACGTAAATGAGTGTACATTTCACCATCAGTGTGCTAAAACGATGGGGCAGGTGACAAGTATTGATGGCTGTCATCATGGCCAGCGCGCTTCGGACATGTACAGGGATTTAGGGTTACATCGAATTAGTGATCACTAATGAATTTGGCTGGAAAGTAGAAACAACTACTACTCGTTGTAAAATGTAGTCGTCTCTCACTAGCTCTGTAAATGGAGGGTCCAGGAAGGACCTGCAGGGAGACCAGGAATAGAGAAGATGCATCTTCTGCAGGGACCACCCCACCAGCTGGATCTCAGAGGTCCTCCTCTATAATACAGACTGGGCACCAGGTAGTTACATGGTGAAACAGGGAGACATAAGGCTGTACTGACACCCCGATCATGCAGACGATTGTCGGGAGGGAAGTGCTCCTTCCTGGCTATCGCCTGCTCGCTTGCTGAGGAGACCGTCGCTATTACATGCAGCCATCTCCTCTGCAACATGGGGAGGAGCGACCACTATGCCATCCATCGTGCCCATGCTGTACAGGGGTTTGCCAGTGGCGGATCGTTGTTAGACAGCGCGATCTACCGCTGGCAAATCCTGATCTTTCAGCATGCTGAAAGATCTAGATTGCCTGATGAACGAATGTTTGCTTGTTCATCATACAGTGGGCGGCAGTATTACACTGCCAGATGATCGCTAGTGAGTGTTCATACAAACGCTCGTTAACGATCAATGGGCAGAATATCTGCCCATGTAATACACCCTTTAGGTAAGTACAACGGCGACATGAGAAACACGCAGCCTTCCGTATCAAATGCCCTATTATGTAAACCACACCGGGAGGGTGACACTTGGGGTGATCATATCATCAAGGCCACTTGTCTCCATGAGGCCCATAGTGTCAAGTAGGCCTGCACAATATATCGCGAAAGCAATCGCAATTAATCGCCATATCGCAATTTGCTGACCCAAAAATGCTGCAATTATATTACTGTATTTTTTGCTTTATAAGACACACTCCCCCCCCCCCCCCCCAAAAGTGTGGGGGGGAATGGCAGTGCATCTTATAAAGCGATGGTTGACTTTCTACGTGACACTGTATCTCCGGCCGCTATGCTGCAACAGCGCGGCCAGCGATACATCAGTTACAGTGCGGGGACGGAGTCCTCTGGGGAATCCAAGATGGCGCCCGGCTTAGACTTTGTGAAATCGCTCAAGTTCTCAAGAATCTCGCGAGAACTCGAGCTTCTTCTCCCTGGCTGAGAGCGGGGCGCGCTAATTGGATGCGCTCCGTGCCAGGGAGAAGAAAACCACGCCCAGGAGAACTTTTGCAGGACCGCCCAGTTGAGCCGAATGGCTCATTTGCATATGAGGCGCGAATTGTTGCGGGGGCCACTGCGGACAAACGGGAGCACATTTTGGAAAATGAAAAGCTGAAACAGCACCACCGGGGGCCGCCATGTAAGTGGATATATGTATTTAATGTGCATTTTCAGATGAAAGGTCCTCTTTAAGCAAAATACTGGCTCCGTTTCGGCTGGAGGTGCATTCACACAACCGTATGTATTTTGTGGTCCACATTGTAACCCAATGTAACAATGTCCCCAAAACGGACAAGAATAGGACATGTTCTATCTTTTTTGCAGAACAGAAATACGGATGCAGGCCTCAATGTCATCCAGTCGGATAGCCTTGCTTTACTATACAGGGGGCACATAGGCCAGACTTGTGGACTTTGTGCACGTCCTACAGCCACCCACACTGCGTGACCTGCATCATCCTGGTGGCAGGATTTATAGTGACCCATTGAAGTGGTATTCCCATATAACTAGAAAATGCCATTGTTTTATGATGGGTGGGGGCCTGATCCTTAGAAGGAAGGGGCGGTCTGCAGGTCTAGATTAGTGCTCTGGTCCCTGCACCGCGGCCTCCAGGGCACAGTCTGTGAAGGAACCTTCAGCATAGCCCATTCTGGTGGATATCACCTTGCTGCATCTCCTTGCACGGCAAAGTAGATGAGACTTTAAGAAATGTCATCCTCACGCGGTGTAAACAATCGGCAGTGGGGATTCGAGATCTGCAGCTTGTCAAGTCTCCACCGTGGACCTTTACAGTGGAGAGGGTGAAATCCATAGTAATTTCTGTGTAAAAACCAGCAGGTATTAAATGCGTTTTTTTTGTTTTTTTTTTCTTCTGCATTTTTTGTTGTTGTCGATTCATGGCAAAATCCGCAGCAGACTTTTTCACTCTATTTTCAAGCACACGTAGACTTGTCCTTAGGCTAATTACACACACTCTGGTTTTCCGGGCGGGTTCTTGTGGCGAAAAAAAACGCAGCATAAAGGGTGTCTTACATGGGCAGAACACTGGTTAGCGATCATTTTGCAGTGTAATACTGCCGCTAATTGCCCGATGAGCGGCTATCTCCCTCAGTAGTGGAGGCTGTTGGACTATAAAAAAGGACTAAATTGGACATGTCCTATTTTTTTGTTCGCTGTTGATAACGGGCCGTCAAGAAAATGGCATTGTGATCAAGCCGTAGACTACCATCATTCTTAAAATGGATGTGTGACGACCATTAAAAACCGTCCACCGTTGTGTGCGCACATGATGGCTGGCATGCACACCTGCGGGGTGGTCCTTCTATATTTAGTGGGAGTAGCTCCTTGTGAAGGAAGTCTGGCCCCAGTAATGATTAGGTAAGTGGCTGTAATGGTGTCAGTGATGGAAGTGCTCGTCCTGCAGACTAGTGTCCTTGACACACAAGGTGATGGCAGGCGGGAACCACTTGTTCTCAGTCGCTATTAACACAAGTTGACCTTTGACACTGGACCTTTTGTCTGTTTTTGCTAATGGCAGTGTCTGTCACAGAGGTACCATTCAGGTGTCCTATGATTTGAGGAGGGTAAATACCAATCCCCCCATTCAGGGTGCCTTGGTATGTGGTGGAACTATCGGACAGAAAATAAGCAGCTGTGGAATAGAACGCAGGTTTCTTTGTGAATTTTGATGTGGGTCACACACCCCATAGTTTAGCTTAGTACAGTACCAGCAAAGCGTATGGGATTAGACAAGTCTCATGTACGCCGTGCGTTTTTGTTCCGTGCAGAAATTGAAATGCCATGCGGATTGTGAAATCTGCAGCATGTCAATTCTTTGTGCGCTTCTTTTTCAGGGGTTTATGTAAGCCTAAGGCCTTATTCACACGTCCGTAGTGTTTTGCGGATCCGCAAAACACCTTGCCACCAGCCCTATAGAGATGCCTATACTTGTCCGCTATTGCAGGCAAGAATAGGACATGCTCTATATTTTTGCGGAGCCGCCGTCCGGAAGATCGGCGGCGCTCTCCGCATCCGTCACGTCCCCATTCAAAATGAATGGGTCCGCACCCGTTCTGCAAATTTGCGGAACGGGTGCGGACGTAGATTGCGGACGTGTGAATAAGGCCTTATCCTAAATAGCTGGCCTTGAATGCTAGCCGTGGAACCAATGGCAAGTATATGTGTATATATAGAGTCCGTTATGTTACAGGACATCTGTCAGGAGTTTTCATCATGCTAAACTTCTGACAGCGCTGGGGAGAGCAGGACAAACATACCTTTTTGTGGAGCTTTTATCATCAGGAGTAGTGTGAATGTGAACTTATGTTCTGCCAGATTTTGCTCCTGCAGGTGCACTGAAGGTGGAGCTTCACTGTGAATTGCTCTTACAGTCAGCAGTTTCGCATGGCTAAGGATTTCTTCGCAATTTATTTTTTTCTTTTTAAACAGGAACACCATGAAATTTATGCTTTTCTTTTAAAATGTGTTTTTTGTTTTGGTGGGGACATTTTTGACAGACATATTTTTTTAGACTAGAGAAAAAATAAATAAAATAAAAAAAAAAGTGGCTAAAAACCCGATACTGTTTGTAGTTTCATAATTCTCTATTGGCGTTCAGCAAACATCTGGTTGCAGCATGCAACAGAAAAAGCAGCTTTTTTTTTTTTTTTTTATACAAAAGACGACTTGTGAGACGCCGCCCTCTCCTAACCACACGGCACGCTCGTGTCACGGTTGTGATGCAGCCATGCTGCATTCGACTACTGCACGGCCGTAAGGGCTGCAGTGGGCGCTAATTTAGCTAAGGCCTCATGCACACGACCGTTGTTTGTTTCTGCGTCCGTTCCATTTTTTTTCACGAATAGGATGCTTTCCCATTCATTTCAATGGGTCCGTCAAAAAATGCGGATGGTTAACCATTTTTGTTCTGCATCCGTGGTCCGTTTTTACCTTCCGTCAAAAAAATAGAGCATGTCCTATTTTTTTCACGTTTGCGGACAAGGATAGGCATTATTACAATGGATCTTCCAAAAAAACGGGTCCGTCATCTGTTTTATTTGACGGACGCAAAATTTGCGAACGGAGCGGAGGCAGGCAACGGTCGTGTGCATGTAGCCTAACAAAGACCGCAATGTTCAGTAAGGGTACTTTCACACTTGCGTTGAAGGATTCCGTCAGGCAGTTCCATCAACGTTAAAACGTTTGAAAACGGATTTCATTTGCAAACGGATCCGTTTGACAATTGTATTGAAATAACGGATCCGTCTTTCCGTTATTTATTATTTTACCATCTTTAAAGGTCTGCGCATGCGCAGAGTGGAGGAACGTTATTGCGTCAATTTTCAATGTCTGATCCGCCCATAATACATTTCAATGGAAATTAATGGCGGATCCGTCATTCCGTCAAGTGTTTCCGCTTTTTTGGACGGAGATAAAAATACAAGACGCTGCGCTTTTATCTGCGTCCAAAAAACGTGAATGCAAACTGAACGGATTGCTTTCCATTCAAAATGCATTAGGACAGTGATGGGCAACGTGCGGCTCTCCAGCTGTTGCAGAACTACAACTCCCAGCATGCAAAGCCTGTCTATAGCTATCAGCCTACTGCAGGGCATGGTGGGAGTTGTAGTTTAGCAACAGCTGGAGAGCCGCACGTTGCCCATCACTGCATTAGGATAAAACTGATCCGTTTTTTTCCGTTATTGAGCCCCGAGGACGGAACTCAATACCGGAAAAAAAAAAAACACTAGTGTGAAAGTACCCTAAGTCTGTATGGTTCCCATGTGGCACCTTCAATACCACGCGGCGATTATTAGCACAGACCCACTATACAGTGCGGTCATCGACAGGTTAATTAGAGCCTGCTGCAGCCCTTTCGGCCGTGCAGTACTCAGATGCGTCACAACCATGACATAACGGCACCGTGTGGTCCTGCCCTAGCACCACTATACATGGTTCCCTCTCTATATGCATTACACAGGGAACCAACTCCTTTCAATGTGAACCGTGTCATCCTTCATTTCCCTAGTGGTGATGCTCTGCAGATTACAGCTGATGGGGGCTCATCCGTGTAGGGGAGCTGCCATGTTTGGAGATTGAGCTGAATGAAGGCCGTTACCCCATGTTCAGACACGTATAGCTTTAGGGGGGTTATATTATACCCCAGTAGTGTTTTCCTAATCACAGATAACGAAAAGGTACAACTGGGCGCTGAGCTGTACATTGAGACCACAAGCTTCTCTGCCAAGACCCACCCAGATAAGATGTGGTTGGAGGCATCTAGGGCAAGTAGCGGGGTCATTTTCTGTGGCTACCCTGGTATGATTTTCGTTCTTCGGGTGTTTTTATAGAATCGCATCGATGAGAGGGGTTGTGAAGGTTTAGGAAATCTCCTGTGAAGATCCTCCCCACCACCGCTGGTCTGAAGAAGATCCCACATAGCTTCTGCTGCCTTATGATGACTCAGTGAGGTCTTTTTTCCTGGCTGACAGAAGCTGAGAATCTTTTATTTTAAAGTGGTTCAGAATGATTTGTGTCTGGATCGGTGTCCTTGAGAACGCAGACCAGCGGAACCATCCTGGCTTGTTGCGCCCTGCTCGTTTCATGGTCAATTTCCGATCGTGGAGAAAACAGAGGCATTGTTTCCCCGTCCCTGGTATTCACAGACAGGAAGAAGGGCTTTGTCAATATTTTCAGCCGGCTCAATGCAGCAGGCATTTGTCATTGTGCGCCATGCGCTGGCTCTGAGAGCTGGAATCTTGTATTGGCATAAACAGGGGCAAGGAAGCGGTGGCAGAACTGGTGGAATATATCCAGAGGAAAGGAGAATCCTATGCACTGGTTTCCGATTTCCATCTTTCCTGTAAAGGGCATCTGTCAGCAGATTTGTACCTATGACTCTGGCTGACCTGTTACACGTGTGCCTGGCAGCTGAAGGCATCGGTGTTGGTCCCATGTTCATATGTGCCCGCATTGCTGAGAAAAATGGAGTTGTAATATATGCAAATGAGCCTCTAGGAGCAACAGGGGCGTTACCATTACACCTACACGCTCAGCTGCTGCGCCTTCTACTTTGTGATTGTCAGGGCCAGGCGTGATCACTTTTTCACCGTCTGGTCCTGTAAATCAAAGTGCAGCGGGTGCAGCAGTTGCAGAGAGAGCAGAGCCTCTAGGTGTAACGGTAACGCCCCCGTTGCTCCTACAGTCTAATTGGCATATATTCAAACTTTTCATAGGTACAAATCTGCTGAAAGATGCTCTTTAATGGTAATGGTACCACCAGATGAAATTGGTGACCTATTTCTCTAATCTGTTTTTATTTTCAGATTTTATGGATTTTTTTTTTATACTATTTTCTGTTCATAATTATTATTGCGGCCATCTTGAGTTCCTGTTAACAGCATTTGGCGAGATGCTTTACCGCAGCCTCATGGAGTATAGGCACCGTGGACTGGAGATGTTCATGGTCTGTGGGAGAGTCTTCTATGCATGTCCTCTGACCGGTATAGAGATAAGGCTGGGTTCACACCAACATATTAGAACAAGGATCTGGCACATAAAAGACTGTGCAGGATGGACCCCAGTAACCCCATTGGGTTTGTGTTTAGGAGTCCGTCACTTCAACTGGACAAAGTAGCGAAACGTGCTGCACTATTTTTTCCCGTATTCTTGCTAGCCATGGCCAGTCGGAAACATTCCACGATTTTTTTTTTTTTTTATGAAGATGAAGAAAATCGCCAAAAATGCTTAAAAAAAAAAGATGAACACACAAACTTAAACAATAGGTCATTTTCTGATGGCACATTCCCTTTAGGGCTCATGCACAGGACCATATGTATTTTGCAGTTCGCAAAACACGGATCCACAAGAAATACAGATGACGTCCGTGTGCATTCTGTATTTTACGAAACAGCTGGCCCCCACTAGAACATCTTATCCTTGCCCGTAATGCGGACAATAATGGGACTTGTTCCGTTTATTTTTATTTTTTTTTTTGCAAACCCATTGCAATGAATGATTCAACATACGGTCCGCAAAAAAACAGAATGGACACGGAAAGAATGTATGTTCGTGTGCATGAAGCCTTCAAGGAGTTGTCGGATTCCGACAAGTTATCCTCTATCCACAGAAGAGGGGCTAAGTGTCTGATCAGCGGGGGGCTGAGTGCTGGGGCCTCCACTGATCACAGAAACAGGGGCCCGTGCTGCCCATTTGAGTGGAGAGGCAGCGCACATGTGCGCCAATCGGACACTATTCTGGGGATAAGTTGTGGTAATGAGGTAACCCCTTTATGGCTCATGCACACGGCCGTATGTATTTTGCGGTCCGCAAAAAAAATGGATGACGTCTGTGTTGCATCCGGTTTATATTATAATGTTTTTGTGGATCCGTTGTAACAATGCCTGTCCTTGTCCGCAAAACGGACAAGAATAGGACATGTTCTATTTTTTTGCGAAACAGACATACGCACACGAAATGCACACAGAAGTATTTCCGTTTTTTTTTCAAGCCCCATTGAAATGAATGGTTCTGTATCTGGACCTGTAAAAAAAAACCAGAATGGAAACGGAAGAAAAATACATTTGTGTGCATGAGCCCTTAAGAGATTGCTAGGGTCCTGAGCATAGTCCCGGCCACATGGCACTTTCTGGGGCGGCACAGGCAGCAGATCTGGATAGTGATTGATTACTTTGCTTGGCTCGGGTAACATGTCAGCCATTGTTTTGCTTTTTGCACATTGCAGATCTTGCTGAAGCAATCCTGTTGGGCCGGGGTCCTGCTGGATTATTTTGTGATTTGACCTTTTGTCGGGTGATACGCCCTATTAAACCCGGCCGGCAGCGGAGTTGATCAGCGGCAGGTCTCCTGTATAGTTTTGTGATGTGTATTTGCTGCAGGGTCCCGGTGTATGCGCAGTATGCCTGTGGGCATGAGCTGTTTGCAGTGGGTGGTGTGTTTTTGATGCCTCTGCCCTGTGGATTGGTTTGGCTTGGAGGCTGTGTGAGTCCTGGGGGTCCCTGTGAGGGGGAAGCTGAGACCTACACACCAGTGAAGTCACCACCGACCAATCAGTACCACTTGATATCGGATGCTTAACAGAGTACTGCGTATAGCCAAATAATAACAGCAGGGTGGGTGGGAGACATCGGACCTTTTACCCACCAATCACAGACCAGATTCCCCAAATCCCAGGCATGGTGAAAACTCCATCCCTGACACCCACGTCACCCCTCTAATGTCACCTAGGCACTGTCCGCACTGCTTACAGCATGTCTCTCCATGTGGCTTCCCCTCGCTCTGTTTTAATCCCTCCGCTCTCTCACTTACACTCTTTTTTTTAGTTTTTTTTGTTCTTTTATTCTCACTCCCTCTTTCTCTTCCAGTTTCCCTCCTGCTTCTAAAGTACATTTTAAGGTCTTCTAAAGTGTGGCTTCTGTGCCTTTAGAGGCCTCGTCCCTTAGATAAGACCCCTAAGGCCTCATTCACACAACTGTATCCGTTACACGGATACCGGCCATGTGCGCTCTGGATTATGTGGATCAGAACGTCCTGCCCTCTATAGAACAGCCCTATCCTTGTCTGCAAAACGGATACCCGGCGTGCTGTCCGCATCGTTTGCGAAAGGGCCCGTATCTGGTCTGCAAAAGCTACGGATTGACTGTGGACTGAATATACAATCATGTGAATGGGCCCTTACTTTTTTTTATCTCCGTTCCTGCGTATAGTTTCATTCAGAGAGGACTTGTCGCCTCCCCTGACGTATTTGAGTCGCTACTTGCATTCCCCATGTAATAATTCTTAAGCATTTGTTCTTATGACTGTATTTTGTGCCATCCCTCTGTTATTCCTACTAGAAGCTTATGACTGCATTGCTAGCAGTCTGCAATAAAGGTCCAACTGGGTGTTACCAGTTGGGGGTGTGATCGTGCACAGTATGGCACTGATTGGATAGTGTCTGACTATGCAGGAACCCCCCCCCCCCCCCAACTGGTGATACCCAAATGGACCTTTATTCCAGGATGCTGGCAATTCATTCATAAATTTCTAGTAAGCATAATAGAGGGATGGCACAGCACATGTGTAAGACTACTTTCACACTAGTGTTAATATTTTCTGGTATTGAGATCCGTCATAGGGTCTCAATATCGGGGGGGAAAAAACGTAACTGAACAGAATGCTCCAAAATGCATATAATTCCGTTCCCATACCGGAGAGGAAACCGCAACATGCTGCGGTTTGCTTTCTGTCCTGGGATTCGGAGCAAAACGCAAGTCAATGGGGACGGATCCGTTTTCTCTGACACAATAGAAAACGGATCCGTCCCCCATTGACTTTAAATGGAGTTCATGACGGATCAGTCTTGGCAATGTTAAAGATAATTCAACCGGATCCGTTCATAACGGATGCAGACGGTTGTATTATCAGTAACGGAAGCGTTTTTGCTGAGCCCGGAGGTTGGTGCCGGTGCATTGCAGACAGAAATTTGCGGTCCGCAGCACAGGCAATAGCGGCGCACGGTTGTGTACATGGGGTCTTATGCTGCATTTCTTCAGCTTTTTCCGTGTTTATTTTTTATTTATTTTTTAATCCTTTCTGCACCCGCTAAAGACATGGACTGCGCTCAGTGAAGCTGCATTGTGTTATATGGTTTGGTTGCGACTCTTTTTCTGTCTGGCTGCCTTTTTACATAAGTTTTCTTCTCAAGGTGCACCAGAATTTGCAGGGTAGCTTATGCCGTGTCCTTTAAAGGGGTTGTCCGCTTTTCCCATATCAATGACCTGTCCGACTTTTGTCACCCCGGAGGATCAGCTGCTTGAAGAGATTTCAGTGATCCTAAGGATAGGTTATGAATGGAAACCCCTCAGGATAGGTCATCAATATCAGATAGGTGGGGGTCTCACTCCCATCACCCCTGTCGATCAGCTAGTTGAAGTGAATGCAACGATTCTGAATATGGGAAAAGTGGAAAACCCCTTTAAGGGGTTTTCTAGATTGTAATAATTAAAATAAATTGGCCTATGGTTTCCCCACCGATCCTGCACTAATGCGTCTGCTGCAGCATTATCAGTCGTGCTGTACTACTGGCCTCAGCAGTGGGACATAGGCACGTTCTACTCAACATGGCCAGGTTGGATCCACTGTTCACAGTCACTTAGAAACTAGAGATGAGCGAACTTTAAAAAAAAGTTTGGCGTTCGGGTTGTGGTAACTCGCGCATCCCGTTATGGATTCCACTATCGCGGCATATGGAATCCATAAGGGGCGGCTGCCACCATCCCGAACTGTTGAACAGCCGAAGGACCTGGGGTGACGTCACCGTCATGTGATCAGTGCAGGGGGCGTGGCTCAGCACGGGATCAAATCCAGTTTCAAGTGAATGAGTCCGCATCTGTGATGAGGGGTGCACACGGCCGGTGCCCCGTGTATTGCGGACCCGCCGTATGCAGGCTGCAATACGACAACGGCCGTGTGCAAGAGGCCTTAGTGACACAGTCCAGACTCTGTCTGTCCTGGGAGTCCTCTGCTTTTCACATAGAAATCCCGCTCTACATCCAATAAACCTATAGACCAGAGCTCCTATCCTGCCCCTGACAGCAGAAATCACCTCACAGGTAGTTTCCTTATATTTCAGGGAAATGTTCACTAATGGTCGTGGAGCACCTCAGGGATGTCCCTGATGGGACGAGGACTTACGAGCTGTTTCCACGTCATGTAGCTGGCAGGGAATGTTTGTATTCTCCTAGACGGAGTCACGTGGTGGCGCAGGTCGGGCGAGACTTCTTGTTGTCCGTTTCTTCGAAATAACATCAGAAGTTGAACCTTTTCTTCTCTCTCCAGCGATGTAAAATGGCACAATGTTGCCTTTGTGTGGTGGTGGTTACCCAGGTCTTTAATCAGGGACTTTACTCTTCCAGAAAAGGCCGTAAATGCCAAGCAAAAGGAAGACGGGAGGAGGACACGGCTTTGGGAGAATCTGTCTAGACGAAGCTTATTGCACCGTACCGTGTACATCTAAGGAACCATTGTCTGTACAAATACTAGCATGGTCCCATGAAGACCCTCTATCTAGCCAGATGGTCGAAAACAGGTCACCTCAATCTACTGGGTTAAAGCCTAATGTGAAGATGAGTGTCTAAATTTGTACATGAAGGCCCTGCACGTAGGTGTGGTTCCATTGCTATATTAGACAACTCCTTAATTAGCAGTTTCTTATATGTTATTAGCAGAATTACTGAAGGCGGGATGAAAATGAGTTCCCTCAATGTCTGCAGAGAATGTGTTTCCCCAAACCAGAGTACAAAAATAAGTATTCCAGTTCACCTTCTTATTTATCCTCACTTCAGTGGTGGAGACTGGTTCCTCGTGGTTCTTGTCTGCTGGATCAGAAGTACGTTTGACCCATTCAGGTCTAGAGTGTGAAGACTGGTACGTGTCATCTGCTGGTGGCATCTGGGTTCATGGGTGTGGACTCATGCTTCAAAAATGACAAAGCTAAAGGGAGACTGCAGGACAGTCAACTACGGCAGGCCTCAGGAGCAGGACCCCAGGGGAAGCCTACTGACAGAGTGGACAACCCTTCTACTGGGCCTATTGTTTACATGCAAATACGGTTTGGCTGTAGGCCGTGTTTATGGGCAGGGACATGACTTTCTAGCACAGTAGCATTTAAAGGGTTGGGCGGCTTTATCATTTTCACAAATTTGCTGCAGATATTTTTTATAAAACACTTACTACTCTCGTGTTATTAGCAGACCAGCACCAGTGTGCTCCTCCTTGTTTAGTCCAGTTGTCTTCACCATCGGCATGGCACCCCCTTTCTTTGGTGATGTTTTTTTAATGCCCACACACCGTATAATGCCGTACATCGACACCGCCCCCTCCCCAATTTCTGTTTGCTGTCCCCTCTCACAGAGACAGAGGGGAGGAAACCGTAATTCATCTTCCCACCTCCTCTTTCTCTACAGTGACATATTTTGGGGATTCTGAACAGGCTACCTACACGTGAGTGAACGCACATAAGATCAGCACGAATTTCCGTTCAGATTTATGTGCGTTCCTGCAGTATATCTGCACCTAAATCCGCAATGTCTAATTGCGTATTTTGGTGCGGATTTTATGTGGTTTTGCGCAGATCTCATCCTTCCATTGAAAAAAAGGAGAAATCTGCAGCTAAAACCGCAAACATAATTGACACACTATTAAATTTGAAAAACCGCAATGCAGGTCAATTTCTGTGCAGAAAAAAAATCTGCAAGGTGTACACGAGATTTTTGTAATCTCATACACTTTGCTGGTACGGTAATACGATGTGGTTTCTCTGCATGGGAATCTGTGCAGAAAAAAAACACGTATTCCACAGCGTGTGCAGGCGGCCTAAGGGCACGGCAAACAATCAGGTTTCCTGACGCAGTTTTAGAAGCCAGAATCAGGAGTGGATCATAAAAGGAGAGAAAAGTATAGAGGACAGATATGTCTCCTGGTTTTGGCTTCCAAAACCGCAGGAACCCCTGCCTGTGTGGCCGTACCCTTTAGGGTGGCTGAACACGGTACATATGCAAAATAAATGTGGAGCTCCAGTATTGGCTCTACAATACAATGGAAGCCAGATATCCCTCAAAGGAAGGAAACCTGGTGCAAAGGGGTGTCTCCATTACAGAGATCACCAAATCCACCATATTAAGTGGCCCCTATGTCAAGATCCCGCTTTTTTACAAGCTTTAAGGATGTGACTGTGAAAACCTAAGCCAGCTATCCATCCACAGACAGCTGTTTCGGGGTGTTGCCCCTCATCAGTGTACAGATTTATGTGCAGAAAGTCCACACAAAAAACGCACTATTTATCACTTTTTGGTGGGGATTTGATGCGGATTTTCTACAGATCTCACTCTTTAATTGAAAAGGCTGAAATCTGCACAAAAGAATCGCAACAGCTGACATGCTGCAGATTTCAAAATCTGCACAAGCAAAGTGTACATGAGCTTTCGCTAATCTTATTCACTTTGTCGGGACTGTATCGTGCTGCGTTTTTTTCCGCGGGAAGAGGCGAGTTACTATATAGGCTGCTGGAAGGCGAGGATGATGCCACTGTCCCATATTAAGATTTATTTTATTGGAAATCTTCCTATACTCACATGTATCATTCCAGCGACAATTTGCAAGCCGCTTTTGCCGCGCTGCCGACCACGCCAATGCAAAGGTGATCATTCGCTTTCTGGACAAGTGGTCTCTTAGCTTTATATGGCAGATAAGCAGATGTTACCCTGCCGCCTGACTCCATGCCCCTGGTGTTCTCAGCTTTAGGGGTAACAATAACTGTTTTGTTGGATTCCAGGTGTGGGAACAGGTAAGTAACTACATGACGGAAATTCTTCCTAACCTGTCATTATGTGGATTAGTGAGAATTCCCCTGCCTGTCACATAACCTCCATCTACACTGATAACCCCCCTCCTCAGTCTCCAGCGCAGTTGTCTGTCCTCTTTCTAGATTTAGAGCAGTCGTAATCATTTTTAATGCTAAGCTTCATCCGGTGGAATGTTCCCAGCCCCAAAAAAAATCTCTCCAGCTAACATGGCCCCCCCCCCCCCCAGGTTGAATGTTTCTAAGAATGTGAATAGTTATTAAAGTAATTTTCCCGGAAAAGGCATTTATCACCTGTTTGCAGGATAGGTCATAAATATCCGATCTGCGGGGGCCTCTCCGTTCCTCCTGACCGTGATGAGGAGGAGCTTGCTTCATTCAACATGGCTTCATACAGCACTCCAAGTAACTCGGCAGAGTAAAGACCGTATTAAGGCTCATGCACACAAACGTATTTTCTTTCCGTGCCCATTCCGTGTTTTTTTTTTTCTTTTTGCGGACCGTATGTGGAACCATTCATTTCAAAAACAGAAGTTACTCTGTGTGCCTTCCATTTCCGTATGTCCGTTCTGCAAAAAATAGAACTTGTCCTATTATGGTCCACATTACGGACAAGGATAGGACTGTTCTATTAGGGGCCAGCTGTTCCGTTCCGCAAAATACGGAATGCACACAGACGTCATCCGTATTTTTTACGGATTGCACAATGCATACGGTCGTGTGCTTGAGCCCTTAGGCATATCAGCAAGTGATTGTTGGGAGGGAAACGTTCCTTCCGGACAATCGCCTGCTGACTAGCGGACAAGAGCACTGCTATTACATGCAGCGATCTTCTCCGCAGCATGGGGAGGAGTGATCGCCATCGCTCGTCCCCACACTATTTAGTGGCTTGCCGGCCAGAACGATCTGCCCCCAGCAGGCTCTGATTTTCAAGTGTTTGCTCGTTAATTAGGTAATTAGCGTCAGTATTAGGCTAGGTCTACACGGCGACATTTTGTCACGCGACAAAATGGTAGTCTATGATGTTGCATTATGACATGCTGCGACCCGACAGTCGCAAAAAATTCATTCAAAATGTATTTTTCTGTCTGTCGCGTCGCAGCATGTCGCAGTGCGACACTATAGACTATCATTATAAACATTGTCGCGCGACAAATGTTGCAGTGGAGTTGGGCCCTATGTGTTGACACGGCCGTCGTGTAGACCTAGCCTTACACTGCAAGATGAACGCTCGTTAGCAATTATCATACACTGTAATACATCCTTAAGGCTCTGTTCACATTAGAGCTTTTTACTGCTCCGTCTGGGATTTACTGGTGTGATGGAGAGTTTAATACTCTGCAGCACTTTTCTTTGCACTCTTCGATAGTGGATCTGTCATGCCTCTATGACGCTGCTGGGAGCGGAGCCGGAAGCTTGCATTTTATAATATGAGATCCTGTAATCATCGGTACGTTCAGTGTCTGTGGCTCAGCAATACACAGGGAAAAGAGATCTGCCAGTTCAGTATGTGACATAAGCCTGCCGAGCATGCATGTGTATTGGGATGTCAGAAGGGATAGCTCTCAGCTGAACAAGCATTCGGCTGACCGCTATCAGAAGTGTATGGAGAACTGCGTTACGGGTTTTTATGACATTTTTGAAGCCAAAACCAGGAGTGAATTCATAAAAGAATAAAGGCGTATCTGTCCTTGAAGGGGTTGTCCTGGATTTTACTACCGATGGCCTATCCTCAGGACTTCCGACATTCCGCGCCTTCGGCCTCACGACCACTTTGTGGTGTAGTGGACGGAGCTGGTCGCTGCAGCCATCTACTCTGCCCGATACACGGTGGACGGGACGGTGCAGGAGCTGCCCCTAAACAGCTGCAGGGTGTCCGATCCATGGTCTATCCTGAGGACAGGACGTTAGTAGTAAAAAAAAAAACACCTGCATGTGTGGCCGTGCCCTAATACTGAGGCTTTATAACCGTAATGACTCCAGGATTGTGTTAGAGATTTTTATCTACTGACTGTAGCGTCCTGTAGCCGGCGTATTCCGCATTGTGCGCGGCGCAGGTGACTCACGAGCCCTCAGGCACAGTCCTTCCAAGTGCCGATCACTCATTACACGGTGACCTGGATAATCTAGTGTTGTTGGCTCTCCTGTAGTAATCACTGGGGATATGTTGTGGAGGACTTCAGTTTTTAAAAACATTACATATCTCGCTGTTTAAAAATGCACCTCAAACACTGCATGCATTTTTACCGCGACTGCGTGTTTTACCCGTGACATTCCGTGTCGAATCAACGTCTTTTACCTGTAAAAAACGCATTAGCAATTGCTGCGTTGATTTAGGACTCCTGTACATGACTGTCCCCGTTGTTGCACTTCATGCCACCATGTTTTTTTTCGCAGAGCCTCTTTTGCAGCCCCGTTGAAATAAAAAAAAAAAATGCAGATCAGATGCGGGAAAAAAAATACCGCCGTGTGCATGAGCCCATAACAAGATAAAACGCGTGCCTTTTCCCAGCCTAAGGCCTCTTCTACACGAGCGTATTTACAGTCCGTTTATTTTATGTGCCTGGATTTTATGTACCGGAATCCGCTACAAGCTATTCACATGGGCGTATAATTTCCGTCGGTATTTGTTTCCAAATACGCAGATTACAGTCTATGGGAGTAAGGAATACGCATGCAAATCCGGATGAAATCCGGAAGCAATACTGATGGTATACCATCGGGAATCTGTGTATAATCTAGAGCCAGAATACTGACTGATTTCAATTCGCTTGTGTGAAAGAGGTCTAACGTCACACAAGCAAGTTTTCCATCCGGATGCGTTCCATTTTGCAGATGGACAGCATCTGGACTGAACCCCTGACCCACTAATTTCAGTGGGTATGTGCAGATGACCATCTGTTTGTTGAGGAAAAATCGCAGCATGTTCTATCTTCATGTATTGTTCACACAGGACTGGTCCATTCAAGTCAATGTGTCAGTGAAAAAAAACTGACAGCACACAAATGGTATCTGGATGCAGGATGTTTTTCACTGATGGTTACTAGGAGATGCAGTGTGTTAGCAGATCCGTGCCCATATTGCGGCCCCCACACTTGAATGGATTCGCAATCCAGAAGATACTGTGCAGAACGAAGGCACAGATGAGGTTTTGTGTCTGTGCACCTTAAAACAAATAGTGCATGCACTACTTTTTTCCTGTGCTGACCCCATTCAAGTGAATAGTGCACATGGTTGGTGCCCATGCATTGTGGACCACGGCGGCACAGAATATTGTGCGTGAGGCCTTATTCTTCAGGGTTGTTTGCATGCTCCTGAAAATGGGATGCAATCCTGATTTGAACAGACCCTGACACATTTCGTATCGCCCGGGAGAGGCCTACGGGTCTGTATGGCTCCAGGAAGGGAGCTGGACCCCCTCTGGGTTTTCACAGGCCTTGCAGAAAGCCCTATAGTCCCTGTGCCCTGGGGTGTATGGAACGAGCAGTCATGTCCCTGGTGGTCCGATAACCCAGGGCAGGACAGCGGGATAAGAGCGGACACATTCCCACAGGCTGCGCTGCAATGTCGTGCTCCGTGCAGACAGGTCTGTTTAGCTGTGATTAAACATTAATAGGGAATCAATGGCTGTTACACCAAGTGGCGATAGATTGGGCGCCTCCTGCCACAGCAAATAGCGGCATTTATTAATCCTGAACAAACAGCAGACTTGGCCGGGAGGGAGATTACACACCCGGAAGGTGGTAGGACCGTGAAATTGTTTAGTAGTAACCCTGTTTAATTAGGTAAACTGGGCTACTGGGTTAACCATTTCACTGCTGCAGTGACGGAGAAATCATTTTTAAGTGGTTCCTTTTTAAGGCCTCTTGCACACGAAACCATGCTGGCTGTGCCCGTGCTGCGGACCGCAAATTTCACCGACCGTGGGCCAGCTGCATGCGGATCCCGGACCCGTTCACTTGAATGGGGTCCGCGATCCGTCCGTTCCGCAAAAAGATAGGACAAGTTCTAGCTTTTTGCGGAACAGAACCCTCCGGAAGCGCTCCGTAGTGCTTTCATTCCGGGGTTCCGCTCTGTACCGTACCGGATTTGCGGACCCATTTAAGTGAATGGATTGCACACAGCCGATGCCCCGTGTATTGTGGACCCGCCGTATGCGGGCCGCAATGTGGCCATGGGGGACACACGGTCGTGTGCAAGAGGCTTAAAGGGACTGTGTCCTCAGAAAATGACCTATTGTTTAAAATCCTGTTTTTGAAGAATTTTTGATGATTTTTAATTTTCATCGTCAATATCTATATTTAAACAAAAACCATACATTCCTGCAGTTTTCGCACTGGCCACTAAGCCTAATAATCACTAAGCCTAATAATTAGCGTCCCTTTTTGGTCTGTACAGATCATTTTACTGCAGTTATCTGCTTATCTGTTATTCTAATCCTGCCTGTAATGATATCACCTCTGTGTACAGATAAGATATGATCTACCATTCACAATAGGCGATTGTCGGATCTTATCTATTCCTTCCTTGTACAATGACCTCTGCACAGGTCACAGAGCAGGCCTAGAAAACTCTCCCATAAAAGTCAGTGAGGTCCCCTCCGGACCATTGTGGCTATGGATCATGTGGCTGCCATAAAGCAATTCTTTGTAAGTTACTCTTTCTCCCTTTGTAAGTTACTCTTTACGTAGATGTTATCAATTTATAGTATTAGAATTCTGTCTTTATGGGCTCATGTATACGAATGTGTGCGCCCCATGCCCGTGCTGCGGACTGCAAATAGCGCTCGTAATGCACGTGTCAAGGGAATGGATCCGCAATATTCAGTCCGCACCATAAAAAAATAGAACATGTTCTGTTTGTTTTTTTTGCGGTGCAGAGGCATGAACCGAAATCCCACGGAAGCACTCCATAGTGCTTCCGCTCCGTACCTTGTGGATTGTGGAGCCCTTAGGTTCGTGTGCATGAGACCTAGAAGATACCTTGTCACAGAGTACCCATCTAAAGCAGCCGAACCCTCCTCTAGCTTCCATGGCAGGGTCTTTTTGCCGCAGATGTGCATTTCCACGGCAGAATTTTTCCTTGTATAATCGGTAGTGGATTTATGGGATACGTTTTGCACGTAATCTGCCACATATGGCTGTCGGGGAGCTGATAAACTTATGGCACCTTCTGCTGGGGTAGGGGGTGGTTTGCTATATGATTTCCCTGTACTTCCTTGGTGTCATGCTCCTAGTGGCCTATTTTATGAGGCACTGGCCCCGTCGGTGTGTCCAGGCAGCGCGGCCTTTCCTGGCACAGGGACCCAGGTTCTTTTCTACCGCTGCCTGTTTGTTCACACGTCTGGTGACAGGAGGAGGCAGTAGATCAGCTGCTGTCAGACGGTGAAATGTGCGCACTGGAAAGGAACACAAAGGGACAAATTCTATGGTGTTGGCACTGGTGTGAAAGGCTTCCGGTTCTGTGGTCATGTGACCCTGGATGGAATCTGCCGAAATATTTTCTCCGAGGCAGAAACAGAGGAAGGATTTTAGGCCAAGGCTCCACGGCGTTCTTCATGGGAGAGCTATGTACAAACTGCGGCACTCCCTGCTGTATGCTGATAGCTGTAGACTGGGCATGCTGGGAGTTGTAGTTTTGCAACAGCTGGAGAGCTGCAGTTTGCCCATCCCTGGGGTGGACCATATACAAGGCAGACTGTATACAAGGCAGGGCATTGATTACAAGAGACACATCCGTATGTAATAATAATCTCTTGTATCCTACCTGAAATAAATCTGAGCAGGCCGTTACGACGTGTCCACATGGGTCGCACATTTTGCAGAAAGAGATTGTCTCAAAATCCACTCGCTGGGCATTAGTCACATGAAATTACAAAAGGGGTGCACAGCAGCCGTGTTTGTAAAGTTCGTCACATGCCCATTTTCAGAACAGCGACTGGCTGTTTTTGAACGTACTTTGAATACTTGCTGTCAAAAAATAGGATTTCCTATTTTGCCAGTTTTCGCAGCCTGATCATCCAATGCAAGGGGGCCATTTTTAATATTCAGAAAGGAGAGCGGTGTGTCGTGTGAATGTACCCTTACATCTGGATCTGACACTTTACACGGATTTCACCCTGTGTATGGCAAAGGTTGAAATCGTCAACATAAATTGACATGCTGCAGTTTATAAACCTCGCTGAAGGTTGATTTACGTGCGGACTCCATGATGGATTTTTCCGCCAGTGCGTCAATGAGATTTACAGCTGTGGCCAAAAGTTTTGAGACTGACACAGATTTTGGTTTACTCTACCTTGTTATGAAGAGTGATTAGGTGAAATGCAATTAATTGTAAAGTCGCTCGTTGCCATGAAAATTAACTTAAACGCAGATTTATCAAAACTGGTGTAAAGTAGAACTGGTTTAGTTGCCATTAGAAACTAATCAGATTCCACCTTTCATTTTCCAAAGGGGCTCTGAGCAATGAGGCGGCATCTGATTTGGTTGCTATGGGAAACCTAAGCCAATTTTCCTTTGCGCCAATTTTGATAAATCTCTCCCAAAAGCCTAAATTGCATTTCCGCCCTGCCACCATGTGACCGGCTAACGGTTCAGTGATCTTCTCGTTAGCGCAGGAGAAAGCGTTAACAAGGACAAGGCGCTGATGTCGCTCTGCCATGATTCATTTAGAAAACACTGGTTGCTTTAAAGAGGGGGGGGGGGTTGCTTAAAATGATAGTCTTTTTCTGTTAAAGGGGTTCTGCAGTTTGTTTAAACCGATGATCTGTCCTCTGGATAGATCATCAGCATCTGATCGGCGGGGGTCCGACACCCGGGACCACCGCCAATCAGCTGTTTGAGAAAGCGCAGCGGCCTTCTCACTGTTTACCGCAGGGCCGATGATGTCACGACTTGCATCAACTGGCCTGGGAGAGGCTAAGCTCTATTGCCTTCTCAAACAGCTGATCGGCGGGGGTCCCGGGTGTCGATCAGATGCTGATCTATCCAGAGGACAGATCATCAGTGCACAACCCCTTTAACCATGGTAACGCCAAAGGAGGCACTTGCAGTGATCATTGCTTTGCATCAGATGGGCCTCACTGGCAGGGGCATTGCTGCTGGTAAAGCTGCCCACACACATTTCATAACGGTCGGGCGAGCGCTGTCTCTCGATTCCCTCCCGGCTTCCCGGTACACGTTCAGCTCGGCCAAATGTGTATTCTATGGGGAAAGCGGAAGAAGATGCTGCCGGACACTTCTGGTGGCAGCTTATCTCCCAGGGGAACAAAAGGATCGGGCAAAAATATTCACTTTTTGCCTTTCGTGGAGAGTTTGGCCGACAAAAGGCTAATGTGTATGGCCAGCTTAGGATCTCACCTAAATCCACCATTCATCAGATAATCAAGAACTTCAAGAAGAGAGGTTCCATTGCTATGAAGAAGGCTGCAAAAAGTCCAGCAAGTGCCAAGACTGTCTCCTAAAGAGGATCCAGCTGTGGGATCTGGCAGGTGTGAGTGCATCTACGTCCACAGTAAGGAGAAGGCCTTTGGAGGATGGCCTGGTGTCAAGATGGGCAGCAATGGAGCATCTTCCCACCAAGAACGGCCATGTATCCTGCAGGGAGTACAGGGAATGGACTGCAGAGGACTGAGGTGAAGTGATTTTCTCTGAAGCCCCCTTCAGACTGTTTAGGACTAGTGTTGAGCAGACTTGTTTTTTAAGTTCTGCATCCAAAGTTCGGGTTATGGAAGCATCCCGTTATGGATTCCAAATTCCGTTATGGTCCGTGGTAGCGGAATCCATAACGGGATCCTTCCATAACCCGAACTTTGGACGCAGAACTTAAAACACAAGTCTGCTCAACACTATTTAGGACATCTGGAAAAGTGATTGTCCGGAGAAGAAAAGTCCGGTGTCATGCCAGCAGTAAGGCATCCCCAGGCCATTCATGTGTGGTGGTCGCTCCTCATCCAAGCGAGTGGGTCCTCCACAGTATTACCTAAGAAGACTGCCGGGAATACAGAATGGGATCCAACCCTCCTCCAAGAGCAACTTCTCCCAGTGGTCCAGGAGCCCCCTGGTGATGGACGATGCGTTCTCCAGCGTGGTGGTGACCCGGTCACAAGCAAAGAGTGATAACTGAGTGGCTCTGTGAACAAAACACTGACATTTAGGTCAATGGCCAGGAGATATTGAGAACCTGCGATCAATCCTCAAAAAGCTGTGATCGACTCCAAGCTCTGATTAGGGTTTGCAGCAAGTGATGGCCACGAGAGAGAAAGACGCTCATAGGGTCAGTCAGGGTTTGGGCCAGAAGCGGATATCCAGCCTGCCTGGGCGGACCGCAGAAGTCTGGACACAGAAGGGTCAACCCTGGAAATATCAGGATCATTTACAAACTCCAGCTTTTTACAGGGTTTGGTGACTTTTTTTTTTAAACGCCAAAAAAAGGCGTGAAAATGTGAGTGAATGACCCCCCTTTGCATAAACTTGATGTGTCAGACAATAAAAGTTAAAAAATTGTCTGAAATGCTGAGAACTCTGCTTTACGAAACCACAGAGACCTCCGACAAAAAACACTGAAACGGAAAACTGTGAAAACACAAATTTGTCCATCTCAGGACTTTTGGCCACGGCTGTAGTATAATCTTTAACACTTCGCTGTTCTGCTCCAGACGCCATTGTGGTTTATGAGCATTAAAGGGGTATTGCGGCTGTTAGCCGTTATCCCCCGGGGATAAGTATCCCATTGGTGGACCTGTACCCCCTGAAGTAAACGGAGCGGCCAATGCGTGCAGTGCTCCATCCATCTCTATGGGAATCCCGGAGACTGCCGAGCGCTGTACTCCACGATCTCCCGAACTCCCATAGATGGGGGTCCTACCACTGTGGATAGGGGATAACCTCTAACGACCAGAATACCCCTTTTAAATCCGCAGCGTTGTACAGGACCAGCGAGGTGGATAGGATTAGGACAGAAAATCCTCAGCGTATCCGCCCTGTGTGAACATCCCCTTACTGGGCGGCAGCAGTGACCCTCTCGGCCTGTGATTGGCATCTCCAGAACCTCCCTGACAACTCATTCTCACATACGTTTTTTGCGACACAGATTATTTTCCGGAGCATGTGAACAAGGGGTTACAAAAACCCACTTGCCATGCATTGGAGGCGGACAGTTGGAGTGGACACCGTGTGAACACGCCCTATGAGCTGTACGCGTGCCACCTTCACTTCAGGATGCGGGCATGTTGACTGGTGGCTTTATAGCAGCGGGATACACCCTGAAAAATGGAAAGGTTTACAAAAATAGGACGTGCAGAGCTCGGGGACCCATGTTGGCTGTAGGCACTGCGTTAGTACCGACAGGCCGCCTCGTTTTCTCTGTATTAACATCGCACGAGAATCGCCGTAGACAGGAACGTACATAGGGCGACCTGTGCTGCGGTTTGCTTAGCCGCGCTCGGCCAGCAGTGAGCGGGTTAATGCCTCCGCCCCGCCCCCTCCACAATAATAAAAACGTTGTTTACTCCTTTTCGCTCTGAATAACGGATCAATCACTCGGCTCCGCCCCTTCTCCGCTCATTGGTCACAGTCGAGATCCCCGCCTTGTTTGCGTGGCCGCGCCATCTTATTGGCTGCTGCTGGTGCCTATAGCCCGTAAGGAAGCAGCGTGCGTCTATAGTAGTAACGAATCACAATACGCACGTATCTGTTTGTGTCTTCCACGGTGAGGCATCAGCGCAGGTGTGTTGAGGAGGTCCAGCTAATGTGTGACAGCCACCTCCCACATGTCACGCACACATGATGCCTTTACTACAGTTTACAGAAACTGGTCCACCCCTCAACGTGCATGGACTCGCCCTTTGGTCGCATTATAGTAATCTCTGTACGCCTGTTCCATATACGGAAAAAGGGGCGTTCCCCAGCGCGGCTGTTATGCTGTGTACTGTTCTCATCCTGTTGCTTGAGGCCATAGCCGAATAGGTCGTCACCAGTGATGTTTTACCCACGTTGGACCATGTTCACACACTGCTGCATTAGCTACAACCCACTTTTCTTGTGGGTGCATTTAGTTTATTACAGTTTTTAATATATATATATATATAAAATGTGCAATGGGCAAAAACTGCGGCTATTCTCATGACCATTAACGATATTAAAAACCGGATGGCGTGGTCTTTGGCCCCTCCTTGGTGCAGTATCTGTCTACTTACCTGGCCCCGGCTGCCTGCCTGGGTCCCCCGCTGTCAACATCCCATTTGTAGCCGCTGCAGCGGTGACCTGACCCCTTTGCATCGTTTGACCAATTCAATGGGGCAGAGGCACAGCAGCGAATGGCTGCACCGGTGTCTGCACATACAACCCGGTCACCATATACCTTGAAATAAATCCAGCTAACATGGGACGTGTATATTGTCAGCTGAGTCCCATTTTGGTAGGTGATCCCAAACAGAAACGACCTGCAGCTCCAGTGCAAGTGCAACGCCCTTGTTGCACCAGAGGGGTAATTTGCATAATACAAAATGGGTTATATCTCTGGATTCAGACCACCTGGGGAAAATGGGGTTGGATTCAGACGTCCGTCTCCCCTGTCAGCTGGCTTTGCTTCAGTGTGTCAGTTTTGGTTGTGGAGGTATTTCATGGCGGGAGAAGTGGTGTAAAGGCTTTTTCACAGGAGCGGATGCCATGCGGGTATCCGCTGCATGAAAGAGAGCCAAGCCCTGCTCTGGACAGTAGAGACACGGAGCATTTACATGACTGATAATGCTCCGTGCCTCTCTGATCTTTTTGCTACAAATCACTGTGACAACTTTATATCTCTGTGATTTTGTAGTAAAAAGGTCACAGAGAGGCACGGAGCATTGTCAGTCATGTTAATACTCTGTGTCTCTGCTGTCCGGAGCAGGGCTTGGCTCTCTTTCATGCGGTGGTTTACCCGCACGGCATCCACTCGTGGGAAGGAGCCCTGAAGGGAAACTGGTTTAGTTACCCATAGCATCCAATCAGTTTCCTCCTTTCATTTTTCAGAGCTCCTTTTAAAAATAAAAGGTGGAATCTGATTGGTTGCTATGGGCAACTAAGGCTACTTTCACACTAGCGTTTTTGGTGGATTCAGCAGGGTTCAGCAAAAACTCTTCCGTTACTGATAATACAACGATCTGCATCCGTTATGTATGGATCCGGTTGTATTATCTTTAACATAGCCAAGACTGATCCGTCATGAACTCCACTGAATGTCAATAGGGGAACAGATCTGTTTTCTATTTTGGCAGAGAAACCGGATCTGTCTCAATTGACTTGCATTGTGAGTCATCATGGATCCGTTTTGCTCTGCATCCCAGGACAGAAAGCAAACTGTGCATGCTGCGGTTTCCTCTCCGGTACGAGAACGGAATGCCAGCTGTCAGCTCGGTTTTGGGGGCCTCCTAACATCCCCCTTAGGATGCTGGCTTGCTACATTTTTCTGGGTGCCACACCCGGAGACGCTGCAATTTGAAAAAGACGCACGGAAACTCCAAACGCCACCAGAATAATGCAGCGTTTGCGTTGTCTGACAGTCTCTTAGTGGCCAGCGTGCATCGTCTGAGCGCAGCGGTTTTTGCTCCAATAAAGGAAAAAAAAAACGATAAAGATGCAGCATTTTTGAAGCAGCATTTCTGACCCTTTGGGATGTGAGGGGTCCTCTGTTGCTGTAATGGCCATTACGTGGTTGTGGGGACCTTACAGATGAAAAGGCTTTATCCAGATCAGGAGCAGCCTTGGCCCCCTGCGGATTGCACTAATACATGCTATTCGCTGCCCGCAGATAAAAGACCCCTGCTCCATGTAAACATGTCTACATCGTGATGTGGCTATCTAGACTTGGGTTGGTGCTCAGCGGTACGGAGATCTTGTATTGCTTGTGATACAGGAGAAGGAGCATCAATTATTAGTGCCGGAGCTGCCTGGAAGATGCGGGCTGGAGTGCAGAGTGGATCCGGCGCGTGCACTGCACATCTGCTGCTCAGCATTTCCATTTTCCTAATATCGTTACGTCTTTATTGTATCCCACGGCACGGTACGAGCATGCTTGGTGCAGTCTTTCAGCTCGTTGGCATTTTTTATGCCTGTGAAAATAGTTTTTTTTTTTCTTTTTTAAATGTCTTATATGACAAAAGTCTTGGACAGATTATATTGATGTGTTGTCAAGGAGGAGCACTTCAGCTGTTAGACGAGCGGTTTTCCTTCTGATGCCGCCGTACAGCGCACGCGTTTTTTCAGCCTTAGTCCCACGCCATACATATTCAGCGCTCCAGACTAAAGCGCAGCACCCAGCCCTGTTACTGTACGATGCCTGGTCATTATCGGGTTAAAACTGTAAAGACGACAGCATTGTATCCTCAGTCGTCCGTTTTGATCCCCTACAGCATGAGCCACTACTGCGTTTCAGACGGCCTGAGTTTACGCCGTCTACATTTTAAGCAGGATTGCTGTTTGGCTGGAAGAAGATCTGCATTCAGAGCTGCACATGGGTAGCGATGGCCCATTCTCCACGTAGCTGTGGAGGAGCAGCCGCTGTCTGTGGACGCGTCCTGCCGCTGACCTGTCACTCGTGATCTGACAGCTAAAGTGAGCCCTGCGACAGAGGAGTGATGAAGATGAAGGTGTCCCCAGCAGTTTTGTCCGTAATGAGGCATTTCATCACTTTTTACCTGTTTGCCAGATAGGAGAAGGGATCTGGGGGCTTGGTGCAGAAGTGAGAACAGTCTACTCTCTGTGCGCTCATCCGCCCCCATTACCTGGTCGAGGAAACCTTAAAGGGGTTGTGCAGCCAGTATTATTACTGATGGATAGGTGATCGGTGGAGATCTGACACTCTCACCCCGACACGTGCAGCGTAATCTTGAGCATCGCCTCCTCTGATTGTCAGGGAGCGGCAGACCACCATGATGAGTTATCGATGACCTATCCTGAGGGTAGGTCATCAATATTACTGGCTGCACAACCCCTTTAAAATGCTTTCTACTTGGTTGCATTTTTCTAACAGCGCTGGCCAATTACTGTGCAGTATTTGTCGTTTGTAATGCTGGGTGGCATCTTAAAGGAGTATTCTGGTTACATTAAAGGGGTTGTCTCATCACAGACAATGGTGTCATATCGCTAGGATATGCCCCCATTGTCTTATAGGTGCGGGTCCCACTGCTGTCTGCATCTGTATGCCCTTTCCGCCCTTTGTTTTGCGGACAAGGATAGGACATTTCTACAGAGGACAGGACTTCGCAATTTGCAGACTGCAAAAATGGAAATGGCCGTGTGCATGAGCCCTTATCAGCCAGAGCTCTTCGCCTGCCAAGGGCGGTCTCCGCTGGTGAAGAATCCCCCCCACCGGCATTTCAATACGGGGGTCTTCACCAGTGGACATTACGGGCGAATGACCATGTTCTTGTTCATATTTTGCAGATGAGAACAGCCCTTTCTGTAGATCGGAATGGGAAAAATTTGGAATGCAAACAGGAGCTTTCTGCATTTTGTGGATCTGTTTTTTGCGGACCAGTATGGCACGGCCTAGTCATAAATTAGGAGCACCCTGCAACAGTCTGTGCACCTGAACAGAAATCTGTGGCAGAACGGAGCTGTCGTAGAGTTCTGGCTTTGTTTGAGCCACAAAACTGGCGTAAATGAAGATAAATTTGTCACGGCTGGCCACGCCCCCTTTGTCACGCCCCTTTTTGTAAATGTGGCGAGGGTGGACTATATTGCCAGTAAAGAAGTAAACACACACATTACCGTATATGCACTAAAACGGCATAAATGTCATGTTTTTTTGTGTGTTTGCTTACTTTTCAGCTTGCTTTTTTTCTGGTGTTTTTCAAATTCTATGGGGAAAAATGCCAAACCCAGAGCATTATGTATTTAAAAAAAAAAATAAGCTACTGACCCTCACAACGACCAAAAGTCGACATGCTGTGACACTTTAGTAATTTCCTATTGACTTTATAGTAACGTCGCCATAAAAAAAAAAAAAATAATAATTCTAATTAAAAACAAAACCACTAGAAAAACGTGTGACTTGAGCCTGCATCCTGATGCTTTTCGGCTGGGTGCTGCCCGCTTTGCTGCCATGCAGGGTCGTCTGGCAGTAGAAAGCGTTGCACACGCTGGGCAGATGAATACGTTCCTCCTTAGCTTCTCTGAGATGGGAGGTAGAGGATGTGGGGGAACGGCGGGGCTCTCCTGTGCCGTGCATGCGGTGCGGGTTTCTGTGGCAGACAGGGTCTGTGACGTTTGGTGTCTGGAGAAATCCACGGCCAGTCATGTGATTTTGCTCCAGACTCATAAACACGTATCACGTGGTGTCACACTGTGCCCAGGAGCTGCTGTTCCCAGCCTCGTCCATTGATGCCCACGTCTGCACACACTAACAATACTCCATTCATGTCGATTGTTCCTTTCTCATCCCCGCTGTTGTTTTTCTGCATGCTTTGTCCTTTCGTCCGCCCCCCCCCCCCTTCTCCCTCTTGTTTTGCTGCGGCCCTGAAATATCTGGCTGTTTTGTTCGCGAGAACAAGATGTGTAAGGGAATTTTTGTTCTCACCTTGTGAAGTCCTTGAAACGTTTCCATGAGAACCCGCTAGTGCAGTAGCTTCCAGTACACCGCCTTCCATCCAGATGTGGGGCTTGGGAAGCAGCGGACGTATGCTCGCGCCTTGCTGCATGGCATTTTCGCAGATACGCCAAGCATGTGCCCTACGATATTTAACCCCTCGGGTTTACATGCACCTGCAGTGCTGTAGCACAGAAACCACACGGTCACGGAAACCCGTTGTTTCTGCTGTTCTAAAACTACTTTCCCATACGTGTGGCGTGAATGCTGCCGCTTTTCTGCAGCAGCATTTTGTGCACAGAATTTAAAACGGTCCCATGCACACACTGCAGAAAGATTCTGTAAGGACATCTGTACGGAAATTGACCTGCGGGGCGGATTTTAGATATGCAGCATGTCAATTTATGCTGCGGATACCGCAGTCCAGCAGGTGTGGCGTGGAACGGAAGCACTATGGAGTGCTTCTGCGGGGTTTCTCGCCATTTCTCCGCACCGCAAAAAAAAAAAAAACACGTTCTAGTTTTTTTTGTGGTGTGGGTGGATCACGGACGGATTCAAGTTGAATGGCTCTGGATCCGTCTGCGACAACTGCATGGATGGTGCCCGTGCATTAGGGACCACAGATTGTGGTCCCCAATCTACGGAATGGCCAAGGCCAATACACGTTCGTGTGCATGAGGCTTTTCAGTGATCAGAATTGCATCCGTGGAGGTTTGGCTCCTGGCACTCCCACCAATCAGCTGTATAAGGAGGGCGCAGCACTCATCTGATCTCCAGTGAGCGCAGTGGTCTCTTCACAGCTTACCAAGGACAGCGCCACACGTTGGTTAGTGGCTGTGCTTGGTATTGCAGCTCAGCCCTAGTCACTTGAATGGTACTGAGCTGTGCCTAGGCCTAAGCTGCAGTCACGTCGAACTGGAGTCAGACTCCCACCAATCTGATATTAATTACCGGTCCTAAGGATAGGCCATCAATATCATCAAATTCCTGGACAACCCCTTTAAGTACAAAACAAATGGGTAGCAAAGACAGGATGACTGTTCTTCTCTTTGATATTTGCGGAGTGATGGTTGACGCATACTTCATACACACTGTCCTCTTCTATGGTATCTTTACGGACAGTGGCTCAATATTTGAGTAAATGCTGCAGATTTAGTACAACATGCCATGTTCTCCATCAACAGGATAGGCGAGAACCCCCAGCGATTGGGAGAACGCATGTCTGTATGAACGGAGCAGCAGGTTGCCGGGGCGCATACTCGCTGGATCTCCGCCGTCCCATAGAGCGAGAGCCTGCCGCATTCATTCAGACACTCCCTTCTCCTGGCCAAGCAGTCAGACCCTCATCGATTAGACGCTTGTCCCCAATCTGGTACGTGTAAAGGCACCGCAACATGTTAGGGCATCCGGGGAGTCACTGCACTTAGCGCAAATCCTCAGCGCCAAAACAATGGACACCTCAGAGTAACCGCATGGAAGTCTTAATATGTTAGTGAGACCCATTTAGGTCAGAGATGTGGCACAGTGCCACGGGTACAGCCCAAAATGACAAATATGATATGTCTATGTTCGGAGAGTTACAATACTCCATCAAGGATGCCGCTATATTTGTTTTATGAACATTGGACAAAAATTCCCTATTTTTATTACGACCTGTCATTTTCTGTATGGCTGGCAGTGAGAAGTTTCACGTGGGGTTCATTTTGTAATAGCGACCTATAGCCTGACTAAAATCGTCTTGAGATTCAATGCAGGTGATCGGCAGGTTAACTCTCACGGTACTGTAGGTATTCTCCAACATGTGTTTCTAGTGGTCCGTGTCTACTTCGTGTGCTATGACTTCAGCTTGTAGGGGAGCTCACGGGAAGGTTTCCGTTCTAACTTATCAAACATATAGGTCTGCCCCCACCACCACGGAGACGTTTCTCCAGGCTTGGCAGATGAGTCGGTGTAGATTGTTTGTGGCAGATAACCGGGGAGACAGTGGACTCCGGCCCCGTCTGGAAGAATTGCTTTAGGATGCTTTGCTGAGCCTACGAGAAGTCAGTCACTTCAGCTTCCCATCAAAACGCCCTGACTACGTGTTACGATAACTGCTGCGCAGATAGATTTGCAGCGTCCAGCCTAGCTCCTCCGTTCTGTTCAGCCCGCCACAGTCTGCATGTGCCTACCATACTTTACCATTGCCACCTCCTTATTTTTTATGTTTGTCTATACTCCAGAAAATGCAGCGTCAGGCGCTTTCAAGCATAATTTTCCGGTTTTGCCCCAGCAGAATTATATATGGTTCGTGCGTTCTCCTGGATCGCTGGTGACCCACTCGCTACCTACTGAGAGTTTGGCTCAAATTCCTGCCATTTCTAGGGCCGGCTGCAGAATAAGTCGCTGTTCGTCTTTATTTCCCTGCCTGGTGTTGATGTCTCCCTCAGTTTCCCTGTATGCTTCCTCAGATGACCCTCAGAGTATGAAATGAAGCCTTTAAAAACATCTTGAGTCATTGTTTTAACAGGCGGCACACCCATCCCGATTATTTCTGCACGGCTCCGATTGCCTTTGTTAACTTGCCAGGTAGAACCTTTTAGGAAATGTTGTTGCGTTTCGAGCAGTTACCATTAAAGTGGACCTGTCCTCTCCATGTGTTGCTCCATTCTGCACAACGAGGGTCATCTTCATGGCCGCTTCATTGTACACGGGTCGTGGCCATGATGATTAACCATGACAGACCGCTAAAGACAGTAAGGCCTCCCACCTAGGATGGAGCAGCGTGGCTCCCTCCAACTCCAATATCGCTTCCACCTGAAATCTGGAGATGGATGCAGGCCCTTTCACTTTAATGGGGCCACAAAAGATGGAACGTGTCCTATTCTTGTCTGTTTAGTGGAAAAGTATAGGACTTTGAACAAAAATGGTGGCAAGCACATGGCTGGGATCTGTGTTTTGCAGATCCGCGATTTGTGGCCCGCAAAACGGATACGGTCGTGTGTATGAGCCCTCGGGCGTATGATGTGTGCTGACATTGTGTTTTAGGTCACTTGTAAATCATATTGGTTTTTCCAGGTTTGCGATGATTCCATATCCTGGGAACGCGGAGTCATTTCAGTTCTGTGGGAACCTTTTTAGATGTGAAATTTTGCGGGGTGTGTCCTCCCTGTGCAACCAGGAGCTTGCCCACTGTCAGGAGCACTGACACACGTCTTGCGCCAGCTCGGCATGTAATTGCCCAAAACTTGTAACCAATACCAGTTTTCAGAATAACTGCCAAAACCGCAGGGCAGGGGGCCTCTCCCTTCTGATTTTGGCCCTCTCTCTCCACACCAGACAGCTTGATGTTTGTTCCTGTGGGACACAGACCTGCCTTGTTAGGAAATCCATCCACGCTGTTCAGGCAGCGTACAATGCCTCAAATAGCTCTGCGTACAGTAAGCAGGAGTGGAAATAGGCCATAAGCACAGTCAGGATGAGTTATAAATATAGAAGATTCAGCGCCCTCAATTCCTCACTCCTTAGTCATAGACGGCCAGTGGGACTTTTACGCTTATAAGGTATATACAAACGGGGCGGCGGTACGTCTTCACACCACGGACGCATGGATGAATGCATTGTGCTTGGATGCTTTATTTTTTGGTTGACGCTCCCAAGAATAATGATCTTTTCGTGGCAATATGTACAAGAGGCCACGCACGGATGGTGAGACTCTTGGCCATCACATCGCTGGAGTCGGCTGGCGGTCTAGTGTCATGCCTGGTAATATGTGGATCTGTCAGGAGATGAGGGATGCCAGGTGGGTATGGCAGCCTCGTATGCCCCTCTGTTGTAATAGTAGGTATGTATGGGGTCTGCCAATAGTTGTCACCAACCATTCCGTAAAGCTGAAAACCACTTTCCATATACCCTCTTTGGGTAGCTGGATGTCATTGAGGGCAGACTTCCGCTCCACACTGCCCCGCATTAGCCAGAATGAAGATCTGCTGCAAAGAGTGATCCTTTCTTGAAGACTGTGCATGACCATTTGCTACTTGTGAAAAGTTTTCTTTTGGGCGGGTATCTGTCAGGGTTTCCAGCAATATGGAACAATAAAAAAGCACTCTGACAACCCACAAAGTCTAAAAAAAAACCAATAAGCATATTTGGAAAATCTGATGGTCATTTCCATCGGTACAATCCTCACAGCCAGTAAGGAGCATGGGGGCAGCAATAATGATATTGTCTTATGTTTAGGCCCCATGCACACGACTGTTGTTTGTTTCCGCGTCCGTTCCGTTTTTTTTCACGGATAGGATGCTTCCCCATTCATTTCAATGGGTCCGTCAAAAAATGCGGATGGTCAACCGTTTTTGTTCCGCATCCGTGATCCGTGTTTTTCCGTCAAAAAAATAGTGCATGTCCTATTTTTTTCACGTTTGCGGACAAGGATAGGCATTTTTACAATGGATCTGCCATAAAAATCGGATCCGTCAAAAAAAACGGTCCGTCATCCGTTTTATTTGACGGACGCAAAATTTCAAGGAGGAGCGGAGGCAGGCAACGGTCGTGTGCATGTAGCCTTAGGCTAACGTCGCTGAAAGCCGCACTTGTGTTAGTGATCGAACCACCAGTAATGATGATTTTTCCAGTGGCATGACGGATAAAGATCCCTGCAGACAGGTTGACCATTTGTCCTTTCCTTCATACTGGACATCTAGGGTTC